>VXBA01005944.1:0-26628 GCA_013399895.1 Serilophus lunatus
TGTTTTCCTGCCATGTAATGATGCTTCCGCACTATTGTTTGGAGTCTCTGGACATGCCCTTATTTGAGTTTTTTTTATTAATTGTGGGCCTTGTTTAGGTGACCTTTTGCACTTTTCAGACAGTGTAGTAATAGGACAAAAGCAACTTCTTAATGGGAACAGTTTGAAGCAGAGTCCCATATTCCAGCCACATCCTTCCAATTTTTCAAACTCAATTTAGTCCTTTGTCATTTCAAGTTGTTGTCTGTGTTGTGTCATGGCATGGAAGCCAGAAATACAATCAAAATCAATTAAGTTCCACAGTCACTGAAGCAACACATACACAGAGACCTTTCTCCTTGCTTTGCGTTTTTTTTACCCTTCGTTGAGGCATTTGTGTTGTTTGAGGAGGCATTTGGGCAACATGGAATTTATTGTTCCATGATAGTTAGACAGTGTAAAAAAAAAAAATGATTGCAGTATAACTGCTTGATGGTTTTGGTTTTTGTTGAGTTTTTGTTTATTTTTTAAGCCTATAAGAAGTAGATAATGATCTGTGTGTAAAAATTTGTGTGCTGAGTGTAAAAATTAAAGCTCCTTGATTTGTTTTCAGTTTTTCCAGATAAGTGAGAACCCATAGCCTGCTCAACTTGTACTGTTTATAAGGTTACAGAGAAATAATACAAGGCCATAGGTTTAGAAATCCTTATTAGTAAAACAGAATTCTCTGTCTGCATGTGCAAGTCTTTCTTGCACATCATTTGGTTATTATCTCTGGAAAACTGAGCAATTCTTTAAGTTTTATTTTTCTCCATTGACATATCAACAAACACAATATGAACCAAATAAAATTCAGGGCATTTGGTAATGATTTGAATGAAGGACAAGAGATAATGCACAAAAGGAGAGGACTTCCTCATGCGTCAGCTACTCAGAATCTGCTGGCAAGGATTTTTTACTGACAAATCAAATAGTGAATATTTTTTGTTGTCCTATTCATCAATACATGTCCATGACTAACAGATTTTTTTTTTGTCTATTACATTTCCATTATTGTTACTTCTCTCATGTCTTTTGAACTTGTAGCTAGAATTTGTTTTAAACATTGCTCCTAAAGTCATCACTTTTGTTGCCTTAGCTGTTGGAGCATGCAGGCCAGATTGGAGAGAAATGGATGATGAACTGATGAAGAATTCCGTTCTGTTTGTGGATTCCAGAGAGGCTGCTCTTTCAGAATCAGGAGATGTTATTTTATCTGGGGTAAGATTTTTGTAAATGATGGGCTTTATTTTTGTGGTAATTGCCTTGCTAGCATATTTCTTTCTTTTGAAGTCATGCAGGAAAAAAAGGTATGGATATTATGTTTTTGTATAAATATGTATTTTTTTCACAGGCAGAGATTTTTGCTGAGCTGGGAGAGGTATTGAAGGGTATAAAACCAGCCCTGCCTGAGAAAACAACAGTGTTTAAATCGTTGGGTAAGAACAGCCCCTCCTGTGTGCAAGTGTGACAGGAAACAATGCCTTGGTCTTTATTAGGTCCCTCGTGCGTGGGAAAGCTGCTGATCATCTTCAGAGCTGCTGTGGCCATGCAGTGTCCACAAGAAAGTAGAATGTGCTTTGCATTTTGCCTTTTCATTTCCCTTTAATGAAAAGTGATAGGAAAGCAAGCAAACAATAGGAAGCACATTTTCCATTTCCCAGTTGTTCAAGACATGACTGCAGCATTTATGAATCCATCTCCAAACTGACTGCCCTGCTGTTGGGTCTGTGGAGTCTGTCTGGCCTGCAGACAATGTGACAGTGTGTTGTGGGGCTGGTGTTTGAGGGGAGAGCAGCAGTGGGGATGAATTACCATGCTCTGAGCTGCATGACATCTCTGATGGGGCCAAGCTGTGATATGAACGTTGCAAATGGGAGTCCCACTGTTACATTTACTTCACAGAGCACACCCAACAGTTACATGATGGCCACAGACTTTGGCTGTAACACTGTAGGTGTTTGGGATGGAAAGTAACTCCTATTCCTGCCCAGTTGGATAATTTCCAGACTTCTCTCCCCTTCTAGTGTTAAATTATTTTCAGCTGAAGGACTGTTTGAAGGTGACTTTAATTCTTTTTCAGGGATGGCGATTGAAGATACAGTAGCAGCCAAATTTGTTTATGACGTGTGGTCAGCTGGAAACTAAAGAGAGAAGTCTGCAATGCCAGTGTGGCCAAGAAAATAGTTTGCACTTACATTCCTTGGATCCCTTGTTAACAAGAAAGGCACCAATGCTATCTGAATGTGGCTGTTCGAGAACACTCGAGAATGAAAAGTTTCAGCAACAGACTAATTTCTAAAGTTTTCTAATTGCAAGTCTTGCAGTATTGCTGATAATTATGTAACAGAAAGTATTTGATGTTTGCAGTGGTACTAACAAGAGTGTCTTTACATGTTTTGGTGTCATTTTGGAATCAATGCCTTTCCTCCCTAATTATTTATGTAGTAGAGGTCTGTCTGTAGATGTCATGGTTTTTACAGAAGTAATTTGTACTGATGTAAAATACATCAGTTTGGTGAATGGACTCTGGCATCTTATTTACATGTGATGGTACTTCAGATGTGACTGTGGATTTCAGCGCTTCAGGGACAGTAACCTTGTCTTTGATCCCCTGGGGACACTCCCACCTCTGGCTCCTGAACACCCCTTCCCTTCTATTTTACACTGAGATCTGGAAGCCACCGTTTTTATTTTTGCCCCATGCAATCCAGCTTCCCTGCCCTCAGACCTAATTTTTTTTCCTTTAATAGCCCAGTTCTGAGTAGGAGTTTATATAAATAATTATGCCTCCATACTGTTACATTTCTGCTCAGTACCTCCCTTAGTACATCTCTGGGTGAGATGTTGCCATTTTCATACTGCAAGGAGTCACACAAAATGTGAGAGCTAAAATGTGTTTTGATTTGTGTGTATTCTGTAAGGAGATTTTGCTATTAATCTGTGATGCCTGTAAGTTCTTTTTCTAAGCTTCTTGAAGGTTGGAACCGCACAAACAGACCTCCGTAGGATAAACTTCAATTATACAGAAACGTATTTTCAGTTTGGATGTACTGTGCATCAATTGGTAATTGTTCTATTATCCCAGATATTAGTTGGGGCAGGAATTTTCATGATCGTTTCCTGGCAGAGGAACCCAGTGACATAAGGAAGAGTTCCAGTTTTGTGGTGTTATGCAACTGCCTTGCAAAAGATTGAGCATCTGCTGAAAAATAGCTATTGCCCTGGAAACAAATTCCTGTCTCAGGCTGGAGCTGTGCCTTGTGAAACTTTATTTCTACTTGCATATTATTTCATGCAGGCTATTAAGTGTTTCTTCATGCTGTGGAAGAGTTGGATGACAGAGTGCCAGTAAAATAGAGCAGAACAACAGAAAGGAGGTTCAGAAGCATTTGTCATTAAAGCCCTTGATGGTGCATAGGTAAGTATAGAAGAGGCTAATGAATAAAGTGCAGCTGTGATGTAAATAATGCTCCCAGTTATAAGCTGGTGTAAGCTAGTTGGAAAAAAGCAGTAAGAGGCAGTTTGTAATTTGCAGAGGTAGCATAGAAAGGTAAGAGTCAGTAAGAGTATAGGGACAAAGGATGTGTTCACATGGATAGACATTGAACTCCATTGATCCTGTTTATTGTATTGGAAAGAACAACAGAAATTTCTCTATGACCTTTTGCATTTTCGTTTTAGCAAAATTATCCTTTTATTTTTACATGTCTTATTTCTTCTTTGTCATTTCTGAAGTGTTCAGAAGTGTGTGTGTTGACTTAATTTGTTACTTCATGATGGAGAACTCCACTGTGAGGCAAAAGTTGAAAGTCATTGATGTTCCATTATTCAAGAACTGTATGGAAATTCACTATTCATGACAATATTATCCCAGTCCTGTGCCTGTGTAACACAAGGTCTGTAATTTGAAGTGAAACTTCGTGTTTGTGAAGAAGACAAATCTAGTTTATTTTCACATGTACTCTCCTACAGACTGCACTTTAAAAAGTAGCCAGTCCAAAGGACTGGTTCTGAAAACACACAGTGTTCTCGGTGTTCATGGGCAATGGGAGGTTCTGGGAGCCTGGTTCAGTGTTGTACCTCTGTCATGAAGAGGAGTCGGCTCAGTTACAGTGGGAATTGCTTGGATGCCATCTTTAGACTTTTTGAGGTGAAAGAATAGCATCAATTTCTGTGTTTCCTTCTCTTACAAATTAGAAGATCAAAAACTGTGTAACTTGCATTTATATTAAATAGATATTGTGGTTTTTCTTTGACTTTATTTTGTTGTCCATTACTTTTCTTGGAGTTGGGTTTGAGATTTTTTGAAGACAAGAAAGAAAATATTGAAGTTGTTGCAGTGACTACTCTCTCAGTAAATGTGATCACTGAATGTAAGGGGGGAAAAATAGGGACCGCTTTGTTCCTCTGTGATACTCAGTTTTGTAGAAAAGGGTTAGCACTATTGCACTTCTTTAATTAAAAAGAATAAAAATAAAAAATTTGGGTTGATTCAGTTGCCTAAAAATAAGTATCATATGGGGAACTCTGGGGCTTCTTCAGTGTCTTGATGCAATTTCTGAAGGACAAGGGACTCCTATAGGTCAGCTGTTCCTTTCAGCTCTGTAGTCATTGGGAATACATAAGGACATGCCTAAACACAGAGGATGCCTCTGACAACTGAGCAGAGACCATCTGCACATAAATTGGCTGTTACCTCTGGTTGTCAGAGGCTGCAGATGAGTAAGCAAAAAGGCAGATTTTCAGTGCAAGTGTGAGACATTTGGGTCCTGATTCTCCCTAAGATTCTTCTACCTACCTTTGGCTCCCATTGATGACAAGCATTTGCATGATGAAAGTTTTCGAAAGCATTTCCTGGATAAATGAATCTAACCCAGTTACTTAAAATCTGACCTGAAAAAGGTGCATTATGCTCAGCACTTTGTGCTAGAGAGGAGTCAGACAGACCTTGTGTCAACCCTGTGTGTTGGGTGGGGTGGAGTTCAGCCACTGCAGCTGCAGGGACTGGAGGATGCAGAGAGTCTTGGGGCTTCTGTGGCTGCTAGGATTAATGGGAAGCATCTGCATCTCCAGGAAGTGAAGTGGGTTCAAAATCCACTTATAAGTCTTCAAATATGTAGGATTTATTTTTTTCTTCCTGCTTTGTTAAACAATTGGGAATTTCTTAGCTAAAATGAAAACAACCAAGCAGGTTAATACCACAGAGTCTGGGAGGAGAGGTGTCTAATTGACAATCATGGAAGGTTGCACAGAGCAGGACTTTGATGTGATTGCTTAATGGAATATCAACCTGCTGAAGTACAGGAATCCAAGGAGGAAAGAGCGCACCACATCTAAAATCTGTGATGATAAACAGTTTGGCTGCTACAAACACCTCTTTAGATTCACAAAACTCGTCAGACATGATTTATTTTTATCCAAGAGCATTGGTTTTCCAAGGGAACAGGCCTGAGAGGGAGATTAAGGGAGCCCTTCTGTGAATGCCTCCAGACTGTGAAGAACAGGAGCTTCCACAGCAGCACAGTCTCAATTTGCTTTTTCTTCTCATGATCTCTG
The DNA here is from genome assembly GCA_013399895.1 of Serilophus lunatus. Classification (NCBI taxonomy): domain Eukaryota; kingdom Metazoa; phylum Chordata; class Aves; order Passeriformes; family Eurylaimidae; genus Serilophus; species Serilophus lunatus. Next base: position 5,578 of record VXBA01005944.1, read on the forward strand.
TGTGTGCGTGTGTTTATACAGAGTTTTCAGGCTAAGGCTGACAACAACCCACGGGAAATGATGTGTGATAAGAATCCTTATTTCTGGGACTTTGCATAGAAGATGCTGCTTTTAAGAACCAAAACAGATCCAAAACGTTGAAAATGAAACCTCAGCTTCTTGCAGTTAAAAGTATTGCAGTCCTGATAACATTTAGGACTGATGGGTGGTGGCAATTGGATCCAGGCTAATGAGGAAAGAATATAAAACTCAAATTGAACATCTCTTGGCAAGATACTTCATGTATTTTTAAATTATCATCAATACAGTAGTAAAAACTTTACTGACAAAAATATGAATTGCTGTAAATTAGTCTTATTTACATTCATTCAGAGGTGATGAGAGTCAATAAACCACAGCTGAAATCAGGATTCAGATACTATTTCTAACATACCATCAGTGTCAGGAAGAGCAGTTTACAGGGATCAGAATAAACAGAACTGAATGGAGAAAACTCAAAGCCCTCAAGCTCTGAGAATGCTCTTTGCATTTTGGTTTTGGAGAAAAAAGAAGGGCTTTATAAAAGAATGTAGTGTGGCTGGTCTTCACTGATATTTTCAGTTATCTGGACCAAAAGAAATCCAATTCCCATAAACAGTTCAGGGAGAAAAAGCTTTTGGGTTTTTACCATCACGTCCTTTCTTTTTGACAGAATATGCTAAACTTAATATCCTGTTCACCACAGCCATCTCTTTGTCCCTACTGTACTTTCTAAAGCAATTGGTAACCTCTCTGCCTTTTGCTTTAGCAGACATCTGAAAAGAATTGCATGCTCTTTGTAAAGAGGAAAAGGCAACAAATCAGTGTGCAGGTTACAGCAACAGGTACAATAATTTATAAGCAAGTATCTACAGTTTTTCCAGGGTTCTTGAGTGCCTGTTTTCTTTTATTCACAGCATTCAGGACTTTCTTTCTTGGCCCAAGCTCCATCTGAATGCTCTGTAGATCTTCATCTGAACATAGCATTAGGGCATCTAAATCAATTTTTTCCCTCATGAAGACTGGAAGAAACTCACTCAGCATCTGTGATGCCAGAAATACTTCAAGGGGTGTGTTCTCTGCATCCTCGTCATCCCAAATTACTTCTTCCTCATTCCAAGGGATATCAGCACCATTTTCAGCATTTTGTTCTGTGCCATTCTCAGCATTTTCATACTGGAAGAGCTCACTGGACATTGTAAAGCTGATACCTTCTTTCTCAGAAGACACAGTTCCAGGATTTACCTCTGCAGCCAAATTCCTCCCAAACACAATCTTGCCAAGACCTGGCCGCTGAAAAATGGAGAGCTGGCTATAAGTATCAGCAGCGTTTTTCTCTTCGAGGTCATTCAGTAATTCATCCTCCTCTTTCTCATCGAACAAATGCATCACATTTCTCCTACCTGTATCACCCTCTTGGTCATTTCTTTGTGTTTCCTGACTTCGTGTGCTACCAGCTGTCTTTTTGGCCTTTAGTTTCAAAGTATCTTTCAGGTTTTTGGAAAAAGTACCTGTGGTATTCGAAGCAAATAGACTGGACAACTTTACTTTGGAGTGTGTTCCTCTGGAAGAATTCATCGTGCCACCCTTTTCTTTCATATAATTCCGGTTCATTTCATGCTGGTGTTTCTCTTGGCGCTTCTCACACTCCTTGATTTGTTTCTCAACATTCCTCTGGGCCTGTGCTTTTTGTTTGGAGACCTTCTTTGGGTTCAGCACGTTCTGTTCGGTGGCAGCTTTGTCCAGGATCTGGACACACTCATTGCGGTCCCTGCTGGCAGCCACCTCCAGGGGAGTGCGGAGGTCGTTGTCCAGAGCAAAGATGTTGGCACCAAAGTTGATCAAAAAAGAAACACAGTGGATGTGGCCATTGCAGGCAGCGTGGTGCAGAGGCGTGTTCCCCCAGATGTCACACTTGTCTGGATCGCCTCTGAGAAGGAAAACAGCACACAGTGAGCTGGGTGTACCCACACACAGCACTGCAGTGGGATTGAACAGAAAATAAATGTGGAGCTCTGCTCTGCTCTGAGGAGAACCACCCAGTGATAATGAGACAGCTTGGGTCCAGCTCTGGCTTTGAGTCTCTCTGAAGAAAAGCACTACTAGGTTTGTTGAAGGCCAAATCTGAACACATCCTTCAGCCTAAACTGCCCGAGGCAGGAGAGGGGTCAGGGGGCCCTGGGAATAATGCTCTGTTGAGAAACAGCAGTGAGTCTGAGGGGCTGCAGGAGCCCAGGCACTGCTGGAAGGAGGTGGCAACTGAGGATCAAAGTTTCTCCACTCAAACATATGGAAACCATGTGTACATGCTTCTGCTTTTGCGGCTCTGCCCTGAGGAACTGCCTAACTGTGTCTGAGCCTGCCGGATTCCCGAATTCCCACATTAGCAAACGGGTTGCATTGTCCTGAGCCCTGAAGTGCTGTGTCACCCATCCCCCCCCAGGTCCCTTCATAGCTGTTTGTGGTCTCTTTTCCCTGTGGAGCCTGCCAGCCTTTGAATCTCAAACAATTGACAAACCAGAATGGCTGTTCCCAGCTCAGTGGGACTTTGAGTAAGATTCGACATCTACTTTGGGTTCTCATACTCCTCCTTTTCCTGCTTTCCCAAGAAAAAGACTTGCACAAAAGAGAGCAGACTCTGCTACTTGGTCATGCTTTTATTCATGTACCTGCAAGGCAAGCAGAGAATATGCCTCCTGGCTCCTGGGAGGACAAATTAGTTCAAGATGAAAGGGGTTTATTGTTAGTATTGCTATACTTTCCAAGGGCTGGATGTGTTGCAAGCTTGAGAGTCCTAAAATCTGCAACAACTCTAAAGAAAACTGCCCTGTACCTCAGAGCTTTTGTCAGGAAACCTCTTCAAGGAAAGGATGGATTTGTTAAACATAATTAAAATACCTTCTCACAAGAAAACATTAACTGACTGGAGAACAGATTGAAAGTCTTCCAAAATCCAGCTTCCCCGAAGAAAACCAGTGTGACTACAGCCATATCTGTGACAGCCACAACTTGCTGATCATGCCAAGAATTCTTAGATTAAAATAGAGGTGAATGTAGATGTTTGAAGATTTTGAGGGCAAAGCTGTCTCAAAACTATCCTTTACCAAGAAAAAGAGTTAGAAATTATTTTTCTTATTGGTTCCTTAGTTGTTCTGTCATGTAGGTGTTCAGGGACAAACCTTATTGAGAAGGTATTTCCTTGGAGCTGCCTTAATAAAAGAAGTTGAAAAATTGTCACTCTGTTTTTGCTTCTCTGAGGACACAGCAATAACCACACAGTCCAAAGGTCTTTTTTATTGTGATACTACAGCCACACCTAAGCTCAATGAGCTATAAAGCAAATCTACAAAACCCCTATTTTTATTCATTTTTATAAACTCACTTTTTAATAAAACTCAGATACACCCAAATAGTTATTCAGCTCATAGTTATTCCCCTCCAATCTTCTTTGAACTATTATAATTGGAAATATAAGTCATCTTAATCTTTATCTCAGACCAGAAAGAATATTTTATCAACTGCATCTCTACACAAGATCATATTTTTTTAATTAGATCTTAATACTGAATCACAGCTTAAAAGCTGAGCTCTGAGCAAGAGAGTATCGATGGTGGGGTGATAATTACCATTTCAATAAGACATTTTAACCATGTAGGACATTTAAATGATACAGAAAATACTAGAAAATAAACCTGTAGAAAACCTTCCTTTCCTTTTTTCTTTTTCTGAGAATGAAAAAACAATTCTTGGCAATGCATTGAAAGAAATTACAACCTTTGGATCTGAGCTCACTGTGGCATTGGAAATGAGATGCATTAATTATAGTTTTGAGCCATGAGCTTTAAGCAATGGAAGCTGGTTGACTTACCCCCTCCGGCATATGACTTCCAGAGCTTCCAGATACCCATGGTATGCTGCCAGAAGGGTGGGAGTCATCCCATCTTCATCTGAAGTGTTAAGGTCTTTCCTAGTGGCTTCTTTCAAGAGGTCGACATTGCCATCAGCCGCTGCTTTGTGATATCTGCTTGACATTTTCAGTAGCTTCTGGTTTCCCAAAGCAGCTCTGAAGGGTATCCAGACCATAGAGTCACTCTTCCATTACAGGGATAGTTCATTAATGATTACAAGTTGAGACACCCCTGTGAGGAGGGGAATGAGGAGGCAAAGTTCATCCTTGCAGGCAACTTCTCTGGAGCTCTGCATAGGTAATGAGGTTGTGGTGGTGAACGCTTTCATTTCCTGGAAGGTGTCTCTGCTATTTACAGTTTGCTGCATATTTGACTACTTAAACATGGAAGTGATTCATTCATCTTCTCCATGTTTTTGCCTGACTCTTCTGGGAAAACTGCAAAAGGTCCTTAAACATCAAAAAAGCCTTCCAAAATTTCAAAAAGCATTCAAAAGGCCACGAATGTCAGTGCCACCAGGTTTCGCCCAAACTACTAAAGTATCCTGAGTTTGACGGGCTGAAATGCATGAGCAGTCACCTTTTCTGGCAAAGTCCTTTGTAACACATTGTTTACTGGGATGCTGCATTTGAAAACAAGTCACTTCCCTGCCAAACTGGGCGTTTCCATTGGAGCCATTTTGCATACACAGACTGGTGTGTGGATGGAGACAGACCTGTCAGGAACAGGGTGTTGTTTGGAGAAAACTCCCAGCAAGTCTGCAAGTCACAGCTGGCAAAGCCTCAGTCGTGTAACTTGTATTTCATCAGGGGATCTTCAGAAACTTGGCAAATGCAAGACCCATCTAACAAGCATTGTACTCTCTGTTTTAGATGCAAAAAAGTGTGCAGGGTTTCCTCAGGGTAACACAGGGAATTCAAGAAATGGAAACGTGATGGGCCTGCACCTGCTGACCCAGACAGGGCACTGTGGTCCTTGCCTGGGAATAGATGGGTCCAGCTTCCATCACATGTAACTACTTCTTGCTAGAAACCACTTCCCCTGACACTTCAGCGACATTATAGGCTACCTCCACAAGGAGAAACCTACAGAATTAGATTGTAATTCTGATTTTTGTGTTCAAAAGAATTACTGTGATCAAGCCATGTAAATGTCATTTCTGAAACAGCCCCTGAGAAGTTCTACCTAAGGGTTATTCTGGCCATATTCACAACAGCTGCCAGATAAATGTTACTTTTTGCCAAGATGTTTTCTGTGACTCACTGAATTAACCTGCAGCTCAGAGACTCTGCCCTCAGCAATTAGTGGGGTTTTGTTGCTTGTTGTTAGAGATTCAGTAGTGTTACAAACCAACTCCTTGCTCAGAGCTGGTGCAACCCCTGAATGGAATTTTGCCACCTCATTTACATCCCATAATGCTGCCCATGTAATACACTAGATTACTCTCCAATTGGGCTTTCTCTCTTAATTATTTTCTCAGACAGGGATTGGAGAGCTCTTCAGAAACAAATTTGTACCAACATTTTTCTTCCCATGAGGACAAGGGGAGTGAATCAGATCCTGTGACAGGTTTGAATCTTCAAATAAACAAGTCTAAGTAAGAGTAAACCAAAGCCCTGGTCTTCCTTCTTGTCATCCACAGACACAGCTGTCCTCGATGTTATCCTGCCACCTCAGAGCTGTGAGGAAGAGCTGTGCTTCACCCAGGCCAACCTTCATCCACACTTTAGAAGAAAATTTTACTCTCATCCCTTTCTCAACTTCCCTGTACTGTGTTAACACTTTTCTAACAAAAAATGCAGTGATTTTTTTGCCATTTTCTATTTAACATGCTCAGCACTGAGTTCAATTTACAGCTACTACAAAAAACTGGCTGTTGGAGAGCAAAGACTGGTAATATGTGTAAATACATATATATATATATATATGTCTAGCTCTTTCTTGATGCCATTGAATTTTATTTCCTCTACTGAGTAATGTAAACCTGCTTAATCTTGAGAGTAAAATGATCACCAAGGCACATAGTGCATACAGCACCAGTGCCTGGTAGCAGAGAGGAAACAGCCAGTTTCTTGCATGTTGACATTTCCCATTGTTAGATACACTCATGAAAGTGCTTTGGTGGCAGAAGAATCCTTTTCATTTTCAAGATCCTTGGTTTCTACAGAAGTGTCTTCATTTGCTTTTCTCTTAATTAATTCAGCACAAAAAGTGTTGATCTGAGTGTTTATTGTCCAACATCTGAAAATATTGATTTTGCAAGAAAGTTACTCTGTATAATGCTAAGTGGGAAACTATTGTTTCAAGTTTGAATTAGAGGTAAAGAAAAATCCGTGTCAGTTGAGGAGAAGCTCCAGTACTTTGCAAACTTTATTATTATTTGCATCACAAAAGTGGGCATCACAAAAAAAAGAAAGAAAAAAAAGAAAAGACCAAACAAAATCTTCATCTGTTTCTGAACTCCTGGTACTTGTTCATCTTTGTCCCATCCAAAAACCTCAACTTGAAATGCAACAAATGATTCAACATCAAATGAATCAGACTGAATGGAGATTATTCTTTTGAGAGTAAAGCTCAAAATTGTGAACTTTTTAAACTCCCTGGGTAGTCAGAATAAAGCTTTTCTTTCTGGGTTTGAAAAGAACTTCAGAACCATTCCACTTCCAATAGAAATGTCTTACCAGGCTGAAGAGAAAATCTGGTGTGATGGTACATGGTGTTGTAAGCTGATGAATTATTTAACTGGCAGCTTTGATTTGTTATTAGATCTTATTATGTATATGATTATTGCTCTATTATTTTGAAAACTATCTTCAATAAAATATTACCAGTGAAAGGAACTATTTAGACCGAAAGGCTGCAGATAACTTGGAGCCCAGTCTGGACTGCCATGTTGTTGTGCCATCTGTTTTGCATGAGGTATTATCCTGCACAACATTTCCCCATTGCAACTTTTATAAGCACCAAATGTGGTATGGTAAAGGCCATTCAAGTAAGTCTCTGCTTGCCTAATGAGATCTTTGGACTAATGGGTTCAGAGAAGAATGAAATTAGTCACACTGAGTAATCATGGCTACACAATTCAGGGATGACGACAACGTTTAAACAATAATAAAAGCTTATTTCTTCATTTCTTAGGGAGGCAAAACTGCTGTGCCCCAGGTCACTTCTGCTGTATGTCCCCTTGAGCAGCCAGTTCCCACATCAGGCTGAGTGTGACCCACACTGGTGCTGCCTTAGACCCATCCTGACATGGCTGTTGTTCAGGTGTGTGTCCAGGGTCATCCCTCGCAGTGCCCGCACACATCGTTTCAGGAGCAAGGCCCTAATCAATAGAGAACAATATTCAAAACTTGCCGGCAATGAAGCCAATTCTGCCAAAGCTGTGTGCCTCCTCACCTGCACACCTCCATACCCATGGTTATGCTGGACACAGAAAAGCAAGCTGAGGGGCTTATGTAGGGCCGGAAGCAGAGACATTGTCTGCCGTATCATAGTGACATTTGCAATGAGTGTTTTTGATTAGAGTGTTTTTTGCTTAAAAGTCACGACCTAGCATTTGGGCTCTTTGGTTTGTTAAGGCCTTTTTCTTGATTTTAGGGATTTTTTTTTTCCTAAAGTGTCATCACCAGTGCTACAAACAGTCCCAAGGAAAGCTATGTTGAGCTTGTTGGCGTCTCAAATGCCATCCTACTGACAGTGTGTGAGGGACAGGGACAGCAAAGTGGCACAGAAATCTCCTTTTAAAAAAATAACTGCCAAAAAGATGTACAGTTTTCTATGCAATATCTGCAAGGGTGTAAAGGTAGTGCACTATCAGAGCAAGAGAAAGATGCCTCAGAAATAGAGGGAAACAACGACTCATGCCAGACTCCCACAAGCCTTCCCATCTCAACAAGCAGCAGGTGCAAGTGCTTTGTTCCCCAGGCAGCAAAAAAGTAGCACCTGTGTGGAGCTGGACCTGGGCACCATATAATCCCTCCTGGGGAGCCAGGGAGTAAGCTTGTGGTGCCAGTGGAGAGATGAGACTGTTTGTGGAGCAGCAGTGCTGGAGAACCTTAAGGATGTGGTAAGTGGTGTTTGGGGTGAAGTGGGATAAAAAGTTGGGTCCTTTCTTCATGCTTCTCTCACTTGGTTGCCTTTTCCTTCCAGGTTGCTGCTTCTGTTTGGCTTTTTGCTGCCCTTAGTCCCATGTGCTAATGGCCTGGGGAATCAGGATTTCTTAGGTAATCTCTGGGCTGGCAATGGTGTGGTTGGGACTTTAGGTTTTCTTGGAGCTGCTTCCCCTCTACCTTGGCATGCAAGAGGGCTCTGAAGTAGGGTCAGCTGGGGGCTTGCAGGGTGTGTGCCTCGAGCACAGGGTGATGGAGTTCATGGTGGTCTTCCCTCTACAGAGAGAGTGACCTGTCATAGGGATGGGATGCAAGTTGAGTTTTCTGGAGAGCTTGGCAACTACTCCTGGCATGTGTGTGTTGTTGGTATGTATTACTACTGCCCTGGTCCTCCCTGCTGTAGCCTGGTGTGCTTGCCTTCATACCTAATATTCCAATTCCACATCCTCCCTAGATGTAAGTGGTGAGGAGATCGTGTCCTGTGACCATACTGTGGATTATGAGAGGCTGATGCTCAGTGTCCTGTTTGACAACTGCACTAGCCTGGAGGTAAAAGGGCCCTTGTTCTGGGGAGCTGCTGTGATGGAGTGAGAGAGGGTTTTTTCTGGATAAGATGGGATTTAACAGAGTTTCTAGTTCTAACTTTCTTCAAGAGTAAAAAGAAATTGAGAAAAACCTATCCAAATACTTGTTTGTTCAACTGTGGCTTAAACTTCAGAGCCCGTCATAAATACTGAGTTTTCCTGTGAAGACTTTGAGCTACTTTACAGGGTTTTTGTAGATATATGGTTCAGGCTCAAGAGTTTCAGAGCACTGCTCTATTAAAATGTGTATATATATTGACAGAGCAATTAACACCACATGGTATTCACAGTGGTTCAGATGGAGTAGTAAGTGGGAGGCCAAAACCAGCATCTTTACTGGTATCTGTTGCTTTTAGGCATTTGAAATACCAGAAGACTCTTGGGTTTGGCATTTGTAGCTTAGCTTTTTGTTCAGCTGACTCTGGCACCACAATCTGCTAGTTTTTCAAGCTTTCTTCTGGACTTCTGCTGTTATCTGGGTATCTTCTGCTCCTAAACCTAATTTTTTCCAATGTATCTCGTCTGTAGCATGGTCAGCACAAGTTAATGTTGAGGCTGATGGTGAATGACACAATGGGAGAGGAGAAGAATGTAACCTACAGCACTCACTGTGATAGTATTCATGCGGATGAAGTTACTATTCCTGTTTTTGCTGGTGTGACCAACTGTACAAAAGACTTCATGGCAGTAAGTAGAGGAATGGGAGTGCTATAAATCCTGCTTGATGGCTGCCTCCTGGAATGGTGTGGCTGGGATCTGCAGAGTGCTGGGGAAAGCTCTAGTCAGCTTTGGGGAGGTCTTTTGGCCGCATGTTCCTCTTGGCATGGCTGCTGGCTCTTTGAAGAGTTAGTTTGCAAGTGGTCATTGATGTACCCAGTCTGGTTCCAGCCCCATTGTGAGGGGGGAACTGGGCTGCTGAGGTTGGCTCTCTGCTTTGGGAAGCTATAGTAGAGATTTTTTTCCTGGCCAAAACTTTGCAACCTTCTGTTTATTCCTGTGATTTAACTCCTGTGCTGTGTTTCAGGTTACTTTCCCAGGACTCCTTTCAAGCTTCAGTGATGGGCATATGGTATGTGCCTTCTGCCCTGCAAAAGGGAGCAGGGGGGAGTGGCTGGGTTTTTGTCCCACACTGAGCCTAATGTCTCCAAGCTGATGCAGTTATCTCTCTGGTGTACTTGCAACTTGTTGGGAAGTCTAATTCCTTGCTGTCAATATAAAACCTCCAAGGTGGCAGCCCTGCAGGGGGAAGGTCTAATGTCTTGCTCCTTCTGTGCCTTCCCTAAGCAAGGATCTCTTGCTTTGCAGGATCCAGCAACTCTAATGTCCTGGACTCTGTCAGTTGATGATGGAACTAGACTACATCAGCTGAGCCTTGGGCAAGCCATGCAGCAAGGCTATAACTTTCTGGTTGATGGTCACAACCTTACCTTTCAGGTGGCCTTTACTGCCACTGGAGTTGTCCCCTACACGGTAGGCGAATGGAGAATTGGCACTGAGGAGTTAGTGCTGCTGGGTACCTCCCTCCTGCAAACTTGTGAAAAGTGTTTTCAGGCCATGGGCAGAGCTGATGCTGAGATAGTGTAGTTAAAGCTGTCTGACTTTGGATAGCTGTCACTGAACTGCCCAGCACAAGGAAATGGGGAAGCACAGTGTGTAGCTTGGGCGGCAGCACAGCTACAGCCTGTCTTGTGATTATCTGACTGGCATTCTCATGAGAAACTTGTTTTGGAAAGGGTGAAGGGAAGAAGTGGCTGTTGCAAACACGAGTAGCAGTAGTCCAGAGCCTGATGCAGTACAGGGCTCTGTGGGGCTGTCTTGTGATGGTTCACAAGCTGAGCACTGCCTAATAGAACTTCTTCTTTGTCAGCACAACGATAAGGTGCTCTACACTGTGGTGTTCAAGCTCACATATGGCCTTCCTGAGCATAAACTGACTGTGGAGTCAAGGATGCTTTGTGCACCAGGTAATGCATAGAAAGTCAGAACCTGATCTGCTTTCGCCCCAAGAAAACTGGTGTTAAATATAACACAAGATGTTGTTGCAGGTCCAGCAATCTGTAATGCAACACACATGACTGTTGCCATCCCAGCCTTCCCAGGGACCCTTATGGCTGTGGATGTAGAGGAAAAGACCATCCCCATGGATCAACTTCAGGAAAATGGAATCTCTCTTGACACACAAAGAGGGGTCAGGCTGCATATTAGCAGGGGAGTCCTGAAGTCCAGGGTGAGTTCTTATCCTTGAGTCACAGGTATTGGTGTGATCACAACTCTGGTGTTTTGAGATCCAGAGCACAGTAGCTTTGACTTTGACTAAGTGTCTATCAAGTCAGTTACATGCCCTGTGCCTGGCTTGAGGACAGGTGTAATGAAGATGAATGTGAACTGACCCTGTTAGTCATCACAGGTAACTTGAGTTTCATGGAGTCTCTTGGCAAAGAGAGGTGAAAATATTCTTCTTGGAGGGGGTAGATATGTGACATGCTTGAAGCAATGCAAAGTAACAAACTGAATGTGATGAGCACTGTGGCCTCGGGGCAGTTAAACACATGCATGTGTGTTAAAGCTGTTTAAAATGAGCTCTTGTAGTTATGCTCCAAGAGAGTAACCCTTGTTTTTCAGCTACATGGGAAGAGCTGCTCAGGACTTCAGTACTACATGCCCTCTTTGAAATTGGCTTTTTACTTCCATGGGGAGTCTGTGGCAATGGTGATGCACCCTGAGTGCCCCTGTGACCAGCACACACCAGTAGGTAAGTGACTGAGCTCTGCAATGGCCTCAGCCAAGTGCTGCTTGGATGGTGATCTTTCAGCATTGCTTGTTCTTACACTTTCCAGTGATTGACTGGATCATCTCACTAACAGCTCTTGGCATACTGAGCTCTCACTGACTGGCATAATTTGTGTGAACTTCTGTTACAGCTGCTGTATGCACCCAGGATGGGTACATGGATTTTGAAGTCCTTGCTGATAGTACCACACCACTGCTAGACTTGGATACGCTCAGGCTGAGAGATCCTACATGCCGGCCAGCCTTCAAGTCATCTTTGAATGATAGAGTTTGGTTTCATGTCCCACTGAATGGGTGTGGAACCAAGTATTGGGTAAGTCTGCAGCCAGGATTAATGGGGACAGGCTTCCAAGCATTGGGAATGCCCTTGCTAATACTGTTATTTATCCACAGTTTGATGGGGAGAAGCTTGTTTATGAGAATGAGGTGAGGGCATTACAAGCAGATCTTCCCCTGGCCACGATCTCAAGGGATAGTGAACTCAGGTGTGTCTGGAAGCCTCTTTAGGATATTCAGGGCTAAGTATTACCCATATATGAACACAAGACTTACTTGCTTCTTCCTTGTTGTAGGCTAACAGTCATGTGCTCCTTCAGCAATGGTGATGCCTCCCTCACTATAAAAGTAAACAACCTTCCCCCTCTGGCTTCTTCAGTGAACCAAGGTCCCCTCTCCTTAGTTCTCCTGAGCTACCCAGGTAAAACGGATCCTGAGCTCAGTGGCTGGGAAGTAACTGGAGCTTGTGGAGGGGAGGATGTATGAGTGAACTTGTCTGGTACATGGGCTTCTAGTGTCCTGATGTGCTTCCTTTCCCTCCCATCCATGCTACTTGAAGTAGATGCCTCAAATCTGTGGCTCTAGAACAGATTGCAGCTGTTCAATCAGCTGCTATTGAAGGACTTGACCACCAGAGTCTTCTTCAGGACCCTCTTTGCATGCTGACTTATCTAACAGGGCTTTGGTTCTTGCAGAGGACTCGTACAGGCAGCCATACCGTGATGATCAGTATCCAATAGTGAGGTATCTACGGCAACCCATCTTTCTGGAAGTTCGGGTCCTGAACCGCAATGATCCCAACCTCTATCTGGTATTGGATGACTGTTGGGCAACAGCCTCACAAGATCCAAGCTCATTTCCCCAGTGGAATATTGTTGTTGATGGGTGAGTACCCTGCCAGAGAAACGGATACAGCTCTGGCAGTGGATGTGAGGATTGCATAACTCTCTGCTCCCTTTTTGGGAATAGAGCCCCAAGCATAAGGGCTTCAGTTGAGGTAGCTTCTATCCTGATATGCTGGAAACTGCAGGAAGATAATAGCACCTCTACCTTGAACTCTAACCTGCTGCTCAAAAAAAAAGTCAAAACCAACTCCCCAAATCTCTTCTACCCTGCTATTCTGACTTGGTTCTTACTTGTTGGCAGGTGTGAGTATGACCTGGACAGCTACAGGACTGTGTTTCATCCTGTGGGGCATGGGGTCAGTTATCCCAACTATCGCCGAAGGCTGGAAGTGAAGACTTTTGCCTTTGTCTCTGGTGACAAAGCCCTCCCTGGCCTGGTAGGTGACATTATCCTCCTTCCTCCTATTTGGAGCCAGCAGTAGGAGTAGTTACTGTCTCGAGATGAACAGATCTCTTATTTCCTGTCCTAGGTGTACTTCCATTGCAGTGTTCTGCTCTGTGATCGTTTCCACCCAGACTCCCCCTTGTGCATTGCAAGATGCCCGAGGCCATCTAGAAGCAAGCGAGGTAATGCTTGAGTGGTTTTTTAGGTTGTGCTGATCCAAGAGAACCTGCTGCACTATGGGATTCAACTCTGCTGTGTTTGTGTTGTAGAAAGTGGAATGCCAGATGTGAACTCTGCCTTGGTGAGCTTGCGGGGTCCAGTCCTCCTTGTGCCAGAAGAATGGTCTGCATCCCGAGGTACTGAGCCAGGTGGTGCTGATGGGTGTTGTGTGTGTTTAGTGAAGAGTTCTCTCCACAAACTATCTTTTTTTTGTTTTATAGTGAGCACTCTCTTGAGCAAGGAGGCATGGGCTGGCATAGCAATGACTGCTGCTGGTATTCTCTCTCTGGTGTCTACAATGCTATTATTTTTGGCTCTTCTTAAATGCCTAAAGAGAAGAGCATACATGGTACATGCTGTATGTTAATGTATATTTCCAAATAAACTTGGAGTGGTCACTGTCAATTATGTCTGTCATGTATTCTCTTCTATATTTATATAATTCAATACTGCTGATCCTTCTAAATATCTCCTTATTGTAGATTTGACTTTTGCAATGATTCTTATGAAGGCACAGCCTCCTTTGCTTTTGTTTAATGCCAAAATTTTCAGGGGAAACTTTGCTTCTGTGGCCACAGGTGAAGAACATGACTTGTGTTAGCTGTTACCCTTCCTCAGCAGGGTAAGAAATACATTGTGTTTTCTTGAAAGGTCATGTATGTTTTTAAAATGCCCCTGTAGATGTTCATTGCACTTTTCAGTATAGACAAGGACAACAAGATCTGTAGATGCAAAACTGCCTGCCTGAGGTGAGGCAGTTTCAAGTCATGCAATTTGTTTTTTATGCTGTATTATGCACAGTCAAGGAAGTATCTAAAATACGACTGCATGTGACAGAATAAAAAGGGATGAGAAGTGCTTTGCCCCAGGAGTGCAACAGCCTTAGGTTAAACTGTCTCAACTTTTTTTTGTGAGCAGGGTTTGGTGATAGTAACAAGTTCATCTCCATGTTCTTTGAGTGTGCAGGGCTTCAGATCAAGTCATTAGTTAGTCCCCACTAATTGTCAAACACGCTATGCACAAACAGCACGGGGCTGGGGGCTTATCTGCCACAGCCCCTACTTTGCTTAAGCATTATTAATGGGCTATTCCTCATGCAATAGGTTTCAGGGTATATTTTCCAGATATTAATGTACCTTTCATGCGAAAAGAACATGTAGTACTGAGAACATAATTAGGGGAAGGTTTTTATGTTGGTGTTTAAAATTACACTGTCAGTATAAATACAGTGAAACTATGACTCTCACTGGAGCTTATTTTCAATCCAAACCTCTCTCCAACAGACAGCAAGAGCTGAAATGGTTACTTAGGCTATTGTCCAGCAAACCACCTACTGTACTTAAGTCCTATTGACTTAGCGCTTGGCTAGAATATGGAGTATTTTGGCAGAAGCCAGAAAAGTGGTGCTTGATGAAGAGTGTTTATGTACTTGACAGAATATTGTACTTGCCTATGTGGGCTTTTAGCTCTTCTGACCTGAACAAAGCTAATACTCTTAAGATTCTCTTTCCATCTTTCTGCTTGTTCTGAAGTGTGGGTAAAGATCGCTGCATGTTCAGGCAGTGAAGTTTCATTGTTTTTTCATTGCTGTATGTGCTAGAATGGTTGGTGTTTCCTAAATAATGTGACTGTTGTGCAAACAGTCTGAAAGAAATGCTGTCTTAACATCCCAGTAAGTTATTTCTCACATAGCTTGCATACATGAGTCTGGAGGCTTGCACTAGTGAATGTGTTTAAAAATCTCATGTATTCTGTAGGTAAGGGAAAGGGTGAGAGCTTTACTTTGTTTTTTGACTTCTATCTCTTCTACTATCTTTACTACCTGGGGAGGCAAGATGGAGGTTGCACACGGAGACACAGCCATCCAGGTCAAAGGGAAAGTGATTCTTGCCTGGTTTCTGTCCCTGGCTGATATTGCCTGCCTAGTGGAAGATTGTCAGATGTGATGTGTGAAAGATCTGTCTGAGATTCTCCCAGGGTGGCTTAGTTGTACTCAATTTGTGGACATTCCAAGGGTGCTTTGAATGAAGATTTTGGTAACTTGTTTAAATCAAGGAGAATGCAGGCTTCAGTACTTCATAAATAATTCACCTTGGAACCCAGCCACATGCACTCCTTCCCTCTTCCTCTATGTGCTGCTGCCTCACTCCATTGTTGAAGTGTTACCTGGAAAGTTTGTTTCTCTTACAAGTACAAAGGATTCATTTACTGTACTCAGGCTTGATGTCCCTCCTTTCTGACATGGGTGCAGCATGAGGAGGCAGTGGAATCAATCAATGGTTCATGTTGCAGGTGGAGGCAGGATTGAGCTCAGAGTGCAGAGAGCCAAACAGCTGCTTCAGGAACTGTAACACAAATATCCTTAGACTTGAGATGTTTGGGGTCCCCTGGGCTGTAGGGATGAGGGCCACAAGAGTGGCAGCCCATTAAGCCATGTCTATACTAGCTAGACCCTTAGGGCTGGGTAGGTTGAGGGAGCTGGTTGGGAATGGTGCCACTGGGGTGGGAAAGTTCCTGCTGTTCTGCAAGAAGCTGAGAGCAACTTCTCTCAAAATGGGGACTTGACAGCATCTCTCCAGTCTCTCTTCCTCAGAACTTCTTTGCTCTACTGCAGTGTTTAATAATTTAAAGAAAACAACCTATGCCCTAATTTAAGGGATGGCCTTACTGCCTCCAGACTGCCTCCAGCAAAAACACCTATTCTATGCTGACCTAGTTTTTTCCTTAGTATGCCCCTATGGAAAACCATACTAATGCAGTCATGGCACAGAACGGAAAGAGCCCTTATTAAAAGAGCACCACACGAAGCCTTGAAATGACAGACTGATAAAGAAAGCAAAAAGGTCAGGGCAGCAGTAGAGAAACTGTTTCATGTTTTACTTGCTGGTAACTGAGAAATTCATAGCTTTTAGCTCTTGGTAAGTGCTGATGACAAGAGTAAATTGCATAACGAATAACTTAAAATGCAGAAGGAAATGGTTCATGTGGGGTCAGACTGTGAGTAAGAATAAATTACCTGCTGAGTTTAAGTAATGTCTGTTCTCTCCAGCAGCAGCAAAAGGGTATAAAGGAAACTTGAGCAAAAGGATTAGATCCTTTCAACTGTGTCTCCACATCTGAGCTGTGGTGTAAAGGTTTTGAATGCCCTTACACCTGTTCCAAGTAAGAATTTTATTGCTGTCTTTGGAGGTGCCTCCTGAAAAGCTACTGCAGGCAGCCTTGCCTCAGGGATGGCTGGCTTAGATAGCTTTGTAATATTTGTTTGCTGAATTAAGTGCCTTGAAAATAAGTGATTTCTGGAAGTCTAAAGTTATTTAATTGCTGAAGGTGTGGGGCTAGCTGAAAATATTGCCACCAATATTGTGTAGAACATCACAGCTCAGACTTTCAAGCTGGAGGTAAACAACGTGTTGGGTCATAGAAAACTAAGTAAAACACTACTTGAGATTTCAGACCTTCTACCTATCTTTTGTAGGCATGAGAAGGGGAGGAATCTGCAGTTTGTGGCTCAGACAAAATAATCAAGGAGAAATGTAGCCTTCTTAGAAGCAGATGTGGAAAAATTGTTTTTACTGTAGAATAAATAGAATAAGACAACCTGGTTAAACAAACAAATTTAATAAACTAATATACTTAGATACTTAATGCTTAAAAATATAATAGCATTTGCAAAAATTGAGAAATATTTAAATAACATACAAGAAGTCACAACTGAGAAGCAAACCAGGCCCTTTAAATATCTAAAGAAATAGGAGAAATCTAACATCTAAGCATACCATTGACATGAGGCAATGAGAACATGGAAAAATGACCCTTTGGAATAATATTATATCTACAAGTATATAAAAGCTTAGACCATGACTTAATATTATAACAAACCCCCATTTTCTTTGTATAACAAATATAAAGCATTAGCATAGTGTACTCATACTATACTCATATTTAACAAAGGCTGTTAAGACTTTCAAATATTTTTTCCACATTCAAAATGCATTTCTGGTGTTCTGAGCTCTGATACTTCTGTATTAAAATCACCAACTGCTGCATACAAATTTCAAAAGAGTACATCCTGAATTCCACTAGCTAATGAGAAGTCAAATACCTACCTCCCCTTTCTTTCACCTACTTTCCACTGACTTAACAATACCAGTTATTACATCCTTTTACCAAACTCTGTGGAACGTTCTACCATGCACTTACTGCAATACACTGCTGTGTAATGGTTACTCTTAGTATCTGTTTTACAGTGACTATGTAAGATGTATATTGATTCTTTTCAGCTCCCAGAAGGAGTATACAAAGGTTGAATGCTCAAGTAAACAGTTACATAACAAAGGTCAGAGTTGCTAAGTGCCTATGAAGGAAGGGGGGAGAAACCCACTTATTTGCTCTTTCCGTTATTGGCAGAAGGATCCAAGTCGGGCTTCTTCTGTGGCAAGCTTCCATCAACATCTTGCTTCCTTATCTGACCCCTGTATACAAGACAAAACAATGGCTTTACAGTCTGTTCTTCCCTAAGATTATCTTTTAACTTTTTGAGCAAAGAGGCTGAGCAATGAGATGTAAACCTGTCTGAGATTCCTGGAACATCTGCTGCTGGTCTACTAGAGCTTCTATCAGAAGACATAGGAACATAAAAATAGCAGGTATTATCTGTTTTAATCAGAGCAGTAAGTCAACATCACATATTGAGTTGTGCATTTGGATATGCTACAGAAATAGAAGTCTGGTGGAAGCAGTGGGGAATGTTATGGGGTGGTGTGAAGTCCTAGAACAGATGTGAGCACACTGGGCCTTGTACTATGGTTTTATCACCCTGCTGGTTATCATGGCTCCACAGGAAGCTTTGTGTGTATCCTTGAGAGCTGTGCTGAATGAGTAAACTGACAAACTCTAGGAGGGAGCAGCTGTGAGTCTTCTTGCTCTGCCCTATGCCCAAGTCATTATCAGGATTCCTTCCCTGGCAGGTATTTCAGGAGGCCTGAGATGCCACTCCAGCACAACCTGCTGGTGCCTTCTGCTCCCACACAGCTGCTCAAAGTGTGGCTGAGGCAATGCTGACTGAAATATGCCTCCAAGCCCAGTCCTGGGGAAGCACAACTGGTAAGCTGCACCTGTGCAGTATCCTGCAAAACCTGTTATTTCTATTTTGACCACACCATCTGCTAAGTATTACATAGTCTATCTCAGTCTATCTCAAATCTACAACTGGTTTCGGTCTATTACTCCATAAATGCAGGTAAGCAGAGACAGCTGGGTCATCATGGAGAAGAACTGCAGAAGGTTCATCCTCTACACAAAGTACAATTTGGCAGCAAGGTTTTGTGACATTTAAAGTGAAAAAAACTGTATCGAGATGAAGCTGTATTTTATTGTTTGATGTTGTGCTGCGCTAGCATGTGCACATTTAAAAAGCCAATTATGTTTCCTCTTTTCCAAAAAAGAAGGGTATGTATTAACTCATATAGTGATGACCAGGTAACTATTTTAATAAATGTTGCACATTAAGCCATAAGTGAAGCCCAAGATTCAAAGCATTCAAGAAACATTGTTAAATTGAGACATCGGTACTCACCTTGAAGCACACCAGTAGTTGACCAGAGTTGAAAGTGCAATGTATGAAACACTGAGCACTCCAGAAACTCCCACGGAAAGTGCCCCCAGACCACACAGCACACAAAGGAGGGCTATGCCCCCTATGGCTATCACAACACCTAATAAACCAAAATCAGTTGATCAGTTGGTTACTTAAACAGGTTTAGGTACAGGTAAATTAGAAGAGCTGACATTCTACCACAACTCCAGTTTCAAACCATTTGGGAAAACAGTCTTCCCCAATCACCTGGCTAGCCTCTCTATAAGCTACACATGATCAAGATAACTGGTTTAGGCATATCCTAATGGCTGAGATTAGAAGGGAAAATAGGACTTCCCCTGTACAGACTAAACTTAAGCAGATTACTGTTCTTGTATTAATAGTTTTACTACTGCTGAGACCTGAGGACTATATACGGAAATCCTCAGTTGCTTGCACTTGGAATTCCAGAAGGAAAAGGAAAGAAAAATACGTCCTAAAAGGGTAGACAGGCATGCATACAGTACCTTCCATGACTATCACACCAATACAGGCCATTATAGCTGTTGTAACAACAAAAATCAGGAAAAATGCAACAGGAATAGCAGACACTGTAATAAACATCAGGAGTGATAAGGCAACAAAAGGATGGTCATCTAAATATTGTCCAACACGAGAATTCATAAATGCAACAACCTGTGGATGAAAGAAAAACATTTCAGGTTTTGTTTATTTTGTCATAGACAACTTTCTCAGATCATTGCTACTGTAGTGAATTACAGAGAACATCCTTTTCTAAGTCTGCAACTTGAAAAGATGACAGCTGTTGCCTCTGTTTCAAAAGCAGGGGGACTTGCTGCAAATTTAGATAACTTCATAGCAGATATTCTAGCAACTACAGACATTTTTTCTCTTAAAATATTTTTATCCAGACTTAATTATCTGCCACCTGCTCATTTATTGAATCTAAGTACAGTGCAGAGGTGTCTATCACAAAGTTGTTAATAGTTTAACTATAATCTTACTAGTAAAAAAAAATCCTTTTTACAGAGGCAGTCATACCTATACACTGCAGTCTTACTGCAGTAGGTTCCCATCCCTTAAGGGAATATGTAGTGTAGTTTTAGTACTTTTTATAGAACTATAACCATGTCACTAAATCCACTCTACTGTCTCCAGTGGTTATGCCAGTAAAATAGAAAAATGCAGAATAGGCTTCCCTTTTTCTTGATTGCTGAAGGTGTGGGAGGACAGTCCTTCTCACAGGCCTCACAGAGTTTACTTAAAAAAAGGGTGTGCATTTAAATAAGTTGGGGTGCAACATCCCAATAGTTATTAAAGGAGTAACTTTATAAATATGTAAAATTATATTCCAGACCCACATTTGCGTTGCTGTGGATGACCTGCACCACGGAGTGCCATTGCTTCTGTAGTTCCTGCATTTCTTTAGACATGTTTTACTCCTCAGCCACGATCTCTTCTGAACAACCAAGTCCTCGCCCGGCCATCCACTTTTCCTTAAAATTAAGATATATTTAGTAACAGGCTCATACAGATGGTTTTTTTGAAACTGAAATGTTTCTTTTGTATAAAGAAACGATGTAGATTTCAGATGTTGATGTGATACAGTCTCTAAACATTACTTTTACAAAAGCACAGCTGCTCTCCAGGGCTTGTCCCTGCAAGCTCTTCTGAAACTCCCAAAGCCAAGTATCAAGATCCATGTGACTCTTACCTTCTTCCTTTATAACATTAACCCTGTGTTTAATCGTGAGGGTGTTGATTTAAGGTCGGTTCTAACTGTCTACATGGACGATTTGTTGCTATTGGGGCTGGAAACCCGTAGCACCTTGAAACTGGTTTCTATGAATATCCCTGAGCTCAGACTCGAAAACATACCCTGTGGAGCTTCAAAACTCTGCGTAGAAAGGCAAAATGCTTCCAAAGGCTCTGGACATATTTAACTATGACAGTTTAAAGGAATCTCAGCTCAGGACTCTCCCTGTCCCCATGAAGACTTCATCTGTTGTAGTGCAGAGAGACACTTAACAAAGGCAGGTTAAACCACCACGCATTTTCGCTCGCAAACCCGCACGGTGCCGGGGCCGTGCCCCGCGCTCCCCGCGGGCCCTCCCGCGCTGTCCTCACGCAGCGATTGAGCTCCGGCTGCGGGGCAGGACCGGCCCGCGGGGCGCGCCCGAGCCCCGGGCGTTACCCCCGCACCGCCCGCGGCCTGCCCCGAGCGCCGCGGGCAGGGCACGTTAATCACCCCCCGTTAA
>VXBA01005944.1:26633-149055 GCA_013399895.1 Serilophus lunatus
CAGGGAAGCGCCGCCGCCCGCCCGCCGCTGTCTCCTCCCCGCGGGGGCCGGGCAGGGCCCGCCCGGTGCGGCAGCGCTGCGCGGGGGGTGAGCGGCCGGGGAGGGGCTGCCCTGGTACCCGCGGGGGCTCGGGGGCTGTGGCTGATTCCCCCTGTGGTGCCCTGTCACGTCCCTCTTGTTGTCCCTACCCGTCAGCCCGGCCCCACCTCAGCTGGGCACCTTCAAGAGCATCCGAGGGGTTTGTGTTGTTTCAGGACGGGCAGCCTCGAGTTGTTTGGAATTGAGGATGGGAAATGAGGATGTCTGCGGTTGTGGAGGCGTGCAGAGGCACGCTCGGCCCCGGGGCACAGGGTGTTCGGCACTGCGCCTCAGGGGCTGCTCCATGTGTGTCTGTAGTGCAGGAATGGCTCGGTTTGTGTCTGCAATGCAGAAGTCGCTCAGTGCGTGTCCATAATCCCACCATCCCCGGGTCGAGGGGCTGCTGCCATCGCAGTGGGAGGCAGCGAAGGCAGCTGGCAGTGAATTGTGACTGTTCGGTTGTGCCACGTGGAGCGGTGGAACGGCAGCTGTGAAACATCACCTGGCACAACCACCTCCCCCTGCCCTCGTTACTTGTTCCCACACGTTTCCACCTTCTCCTGCTGCCTCCACGGGTGTTCTGGCGGCCACGTGGCAAACCTGTTTGGGGAGATGCACCGTGTCAGGGTTGATTGCTTCAAAAATTCAGCTGGGTTTTCAGCAAAAGCGTCCTACAGCGTCTCAAAATTTGGAAGGGACTGTTCATCTCGGCAGTGATGCTTGGTGAGATGCGTTGCACAATGATTTGGCCTGTTTTTTTTTCTAGAGCCATCGTGATGGTGTTGACATCCAAGCATGAGGCTTCAGTGAATTTCCAGTTTTTGCTCCACAGACTTTTTTGTGCTGTAAATTACAATCTGAAATAAGTAAAAAATTCATATTTCTCATGACTGCTTTAATCATTCGTTTTGCTTGCTGCCACCTATGAGAGTATTGCAAAACTGAATAGTTTCGTGTTTTTTGTTTTTTTAAAGGCAACAAAATAAATAGCATGTTTAATTTGGAGCATGCTGGTCTTGCAATGCACAGAGGGGCTTTGTGAAGTCCTTTAACCTATCAGACTGTCAGAGCTCTGTGTCTTTGAGGTGCTGATTGCACCGATCTCTGCAGATCCAAGGATTTGTGTAGACAGGAAGGTAAGATTTGCATATTAATGCAGATATGGACCGAGGGCTCTGAAAGTCCAGCACAAGATACCCACGAGAAGATGGCGAGGGCAAGTGGTTTTTCCTTAAACTCTTAATGTATTTGTCTGTCGCATTATTAAAGCGCATAGTGTATTGATATTCCTTGGACGCTGATGTATGTAATAATAAATTTGTATTTGTTGATTTTGTATACTTTTTTAAAAGTGAGCATAGGGAAAAACTGTCAGAATTACAGTGTGATGGAACCCAGTGATAATGGTGCTGTATAATTTTAATGGTTCCAGCGAGTTTAAAGTATGTTGAAGATGTTACATTTTTGGCTGTTTTCAAACATGCCATGGCTGTATAGTCTTCTACATCTTAGTAACTTATTTTCCTGCTTTCCATGATTATTTTTCTGTTTAAAAATCACGTATAATCTCTTTCTGTATAAAATAACTTTTTAATGTTTCTCAAGCAGCACAAGTAATTTTTTTAACTTCAAAGGGCATGTACATACAAGCTTCCGACTGGATGTGCACAGAGGAACAGTAGTTACTCTAACTGCTACTTAATTGAGCTTGTCTTCATGCCAGTGTCAGCTCCAATTAGCAGGGAAATTCTCATGTTGCAAACCAGCACTGAAATATTTGGAGAGCTAGCACACATTAGCCAAGTAATTCCCAGCATCAGCAGTGCTGGTTCTGTACCCCACTCTGCTGGCCTGTGTTTAAAGAGCAGCCTCATTTTTGGTAGGGACTTTCACGTCTGACCAGGCACCAATGGCCAACAACAATGTTCCACTTGTAGATGGTATTAGGGCAAGATATGATGTACTGTGCTGTTAGCTCAGGGATATCAACCATTCTTGCATCTTACATAAAATTATATGAAAAATAGCATCTTAATATGATGGGAAAGAGTTTTAGATGGAAGATTTGCTTTGTTGGCAGAACACCTTACAAGGCCTGTCTTGAGGGTTGGTATATAGAGACTCTGTTAGATTACATGTTGGATGGTAATAATTCCCATTTGTGGAGAATCTGATGGAGGACTCCTTCAGGACATAGTGATGTCTGAGTGAGAGATAAATGTATGCAATCAGACTTAGAGGAATTGGGAATATCCCACTTGCTATCTCCAGACCTTCAGGGAGTTTGATTCTGAATGGTGGAAAAGTGGTGGAAATGTTTGAGTTCAACATATTAAATCTTTAATCTTTTTTTCTAAATCTCTCTAAGGAAATTTGAGACTGTACAGCCTTTACTGCTCCAGGAGCTCTATTGCTCTGTGCAGTGTTTTTGTGCAGAAGGTAAAATATCCCAGGTGTCTTAGGACAACACTTTTAGTAGCTTTCAGAGGTAAAAGGGGCCTGTACATTCCCTTATTGGTTCCACAAATTAATCTCCCTGACCACAGCTTGGCACAACACTGCTGCAAGAGGCTGTTTCCTCTCTGCTGGGGAAGGAAAGGGAGGAGGGAATTCCTGTCTCCAAGCACCAGCTATGCTGTAACTGGGGCAACAAAGCTGAGGACTGAAAGGCAGAATGTCACCAAGCTGCAACACAGAGAGGGACTGGTAACAAGGGCACCTACAGGTAGTACCTGCTCTTACCCTGCTCCCTCATGGATCCTGTGGATCTGTAAGGCATGCTGGGCATCTCTCTCCTTGCCTTTTCCCATCCCTTTTGACCTCTGCTTATTTCTCATGGCAATTAATGTGTAGCTCTGTCTGCTGTAAACTACAGCTGAGGGCCCAGAGTCCTTGGGGTATTAGAAGAGAACAGATAGTGGGAAGGAAACTGGTTTTGGAGGAAGTGGAAATAGCAGGATGGGAAAAATTCACCGTGGAAGACATCTGGAGAGAGTTGGAAAAGGTGAAAAGCGAGCTTGAGAGGAATGGAGAAAAGGAGAGATGGTGGTTTTGAGGGAGGGAAAGTTTACTGTTGTATACAAGGCAGGGAAGAGCTGGGATTAATTTTTTTCCTGACAGTTGAGATAGCTGATTGACACCTGGTATAGTATCTGAAATGAGTCTCTCATTCTTTTCCAGTGCACATAACAACAAGGATCTTTATAGTGAGAAGAATGACTGAAAAACTCTAAGCAAACAAAAGCTCAAAGCAAAATAAAGCCAATACAGGACCTGAGCCTCCAGAGGGTAAGTTTTTCTGCAATGACTATGAAAGATGGATAACTTTTTCAGAACTACAGATGAAATTAGCTATTACTGATGGTTAGTGCTTTGACATTAGAAGAACTCTAATTAAAGATACTTGTTGAATATTCTTTTGACCTAATCCTTTATAACGTACTTATTATTAAGGATTCCTTTGCCCAAATATTTATCTATTCGAAAGGTTAGTTGGTATATATGTCAATAGTTGCTTTAGAATGAACGATGATTTTTTAATAACTCTTGTACCTTATGATTGAATGAATCTCCTAATAAACTGCATAGTTTATTCATTTTTAAACTACCTTGAGGGACAATCCTTAGTCATTAATCAAGAGTAATTTATGCTTTCTTTAGTGAATTATATCTGGCAGTGATAATGTGTTGATTTCTGTGTGTGTGTGTGTACAGGCATGCTGGGGAATACCAAAGAGGTAAATCAAATCAGTCTTTTCCCCAATTTTATTTCTAAATATGCTCTAATTTGATTTTGAGGAAGGCACAGTTTTGTCTGCTGGAAAACTAGGTTCCAGCAGCCAAGATTTTGGTGATATATCAGAAAACAATAACCATGTGTTAAAAATATGTTAAAATTATGTAAAAGAAGATTATATGTTGTTCAAACATAATTGTACTGGGTAATAGCTTCCTCTTTCATGGTGATTTAACTCATTCATGTTCAGATACCACATACCTCCACCTCCTTTTTCTGATAGTGTCACTGCATAGCCAGGAATCTGTTCCTCGTGAATCTCCGGTGCAAATCTGATTTAGGAAATTCAAGACTATGGATAAGGCTTTGGCCTATACTAAGGAAAGTTGCATTCCAAAGCATCTTAGAGTACTGTGAAGCTAAATAATTCTGAGAAAATATCCTGAGAAAACACTGTATGGAGTCCTGGAAAGCCATCTCAAAGTATCATCACCTTGAGAAGGTGGAACATAATCCTAAAACATGCCAGTTATTCTGACATATATAGTAAAACACTTTGCAGACTCCTTGTGAGCAATCTGTTCTTCCAGTAGCATCCTGGCAACAGCTTGTTCTGGAACTGGGTCATTATAGCGATGAAAAAAATTTAGTGTTTTTTTATTTTCCTCTGCCCAGTGATGTGGTTCACGCAACTTGGACTGGTTCACTGTCAACTTGGCAGTCTGGTAGCTTCACTATTTTAATATCCAGGTTTTATACCATTGCAAGCTCCATGTGGAGTTTTTAGTATAACTTAATATATTTGAATAATTGAAAATTGTTTTCAGTGCCATAAAAATAAGGGTTTTTTTCTTTTCATCTGACGTTTATTGGCAGTTAGAAGTTTTATCAAATGACTGCAAAGAACACACTCCACGGAATGTCTGTTGCCTTGAAATCAGAAAAGTTGCAATATGTAATTTTCAATTAAAAATAAAAGAAGCTGTTCATTAATCTTTTTGAAACAGTTATTTCATAAATATCTTTGAAGTTGTTTTTTATTTCTGTCTAGTCACAAAACAATTCTGTGTACAGCATGAGTCATGATGAAGAGTCACTGGATTTACTGCCTGAATCTCCTTCTGCTTCTGTTTCAGCTGAATCTTCAGACTTGTATGAGGTACGTGCTGTCTCCCCTTGTGTCAGAATGTACATTACATTCCATGTGTAGGAAATTCCTATTCTTTGCAGTATGATTTATTGGGCATGGTGGTACTTGGTTGAAGGTTGGACTTGATGATCTTTGAGATCTTTTCTATCCTTAATGATTCTATGGTTCCAAGTGCATTCATGATTCTGTCTTACGTACTTTTTCTCTCTGAGGATATTGTGAAACATACTTCTTGATCCCACATCCCTTGTTCCAGTGAGCTATCCTGTTAAAGTTTATACATTAGGACTGATGACAGGCCAATCAATAGATACCAAGTCACCTGAGAAAACATGGAATGGACAGTCAGAAGAAATTCTGTACTGATGAGAGAAAGACAAGAACTGAATTTGTTAATTTAAACTATTGTTCAGTTATTACGAGGATTGTGTTAAAAGTAGACAGGTCATTAACAAAGGCTTGAGGAACAGGAAAAATTTTCTAATTTTAAGCAAGTGTAAGGAGAAGAAAAAAGCAGTAAGATGGAGATGTGAGGGAATAGAAAGTACTAGATAATGTACTAATGTCTTCTCTTGTTTATAAAAAAGACCTTGATTATGCAAAAAATTGCACAAGTACTCCTACTGAAGTGTTGTGTAAAATTATCCTTATACACCTGCAGAACACGGTGATCAAAAACAGATTGATGTTCAGACGTCTCTGTCAGACCTATGTATTTACTTTTTGTGCTAACTAACATTTCATCCTGCTCTAGTTCTAAGGCAGCTTCTTAAATTACTGTGCTGTGTAAAACTTCTGCTTTTTTTTTCTTTCCAGTTTCAGCTTTTCCATAAGAACATATCTTATCCTCCTTTGATGCAACAGGCATCATGGACTTTGGCATCTCCATTCAAAGAACAGCGTTGCTTCCGAAGCATGAGTGACTCCATAGCTAATAACTACACTCCTACTGCAAAGAACTTAAAATTGAAAAATGTGCTCAAAATTAAGCCCTTTTCAATGGTAGAGTTATCACAGGCTTCAGAAGGACAGAGGACACCCTCACCACGTATCCATACTGGAATGTGTTCATAAGTTTAGCCTTGATTGTTCTATATGTTTTCACCTCTAATTCTTCATTTGTTAGAGTATCCCTGGAAAATTCACTTATCCCTAATAAACACTTACAAGCTTATAACCTCAGGGTCAGTAAAGACAAATTTGCCAATGCATGCATAACTTCAGTAAATGAAAGGTCAGTCTCTGATTTAACTAGTTGGGTTCATCCCTCCAGATATTCAGATGTAATTACTTGGAAGAGCAAGTTGCTTAGGCTTTAACTGTATTACCAGTCGCAGACATCAAATTACCTCCGTTACTTAGCCTGAAAACTCCAGTGCAAGCAAGTTATTCATGAGCTTTATTTCCTGGTTATCTAGTTAAATGCCCTCTGCATTAAGGACAAGACATTCAAAACTCATAGTTTTCTACATACTGTCATTCTGTCTGTGAATATGCTCATCCTGCATTGTTGCTTTACTCCCCTGAAGTGTTAGATATTGATTCATTTCCCTGGGATAGTAGCTTGGTCTCCTTGTATACTATTTAAGAAGGGTTTGGTTTTATTATTGGGTCTCTTTAGCAGTTTTTATACCATGCATCTGCTTCTCTGTTATGTCATTATCTGATTAATTATCTCTGTTTTTCACCTATCTGAGATAATACCTTTTTTAAAAAATATATATGTATGTGTTTTTTCTTAACTGGTATTTAAAGCTCCTCGGAAAAAGTTCAAACATACACAAAGACAATGGAGTTCTGACAAGTAATGTGCTGTAATGTTATAAAGATTATTACAATCAGTCTAATTTGAATTGTGATTTCTTTTTACTTGGGTGCTGTGTTAAGCATCCAAGCATAAAATGCCAAGTCTCTACGAAAAGTGTATATGCATTGATTGACTTTTGTGTCACAAGATTTAGATAAGATAATCACATGAAAATACATGGAAATCTTGGGCAACATAAATAACTGTGCTAGTAGGTTTGGCTCTGATAGAATTGCTTATAGAATACTGTCTGTCTCAGTACAGTGAGGCACTTGTAAGGTTTACATAACTGTATTATTTATGTTCAAGTAATACACTCTATTATACCATTATAATGAGTTTTGTTTATTGAGTTTGTTTATTGAAATATTTCCATAGGTCACACTTGTCCTCAGTGTGGGGCAAGTGATTTAATTAAGGCTTGTCATTTGTCCATATCCATTACTGCTTCTTTATTCACTAAACTTGTGCTCTTTTTTTTCAAAAGTGATTTGTTAAGCACTTTGAATCTCATTTCACTGAGTGCACCTGCTCATGTGCCAGACCTGCATGTCTTAAACTATACAGACAACCATCCATTGTCCCCAGAAGAGCAATTTGCTGTCATGGATTTGCATGAAAAGGAGACAAGCGAGCAAGAAAAGCTACCTTCAAGCACTGATTTAGAGGTATTTATATAATTTCTTTTTCAGATAAAAGTATCAGCAGTAATCATCTGCAATATATCTGTAAACTGTTTACTAAAAGGTAGTTGAGAAAAGAAAGCAGTACTTGAGGTTTAGAAGATGTAAATATCCAAACCAGCAAAATGTTGTTAAATGTTGTCAACTCCTTTCTCATTTGTTTCTAGCTACTCTGATTTTTTTCTAAAGGGTTTACAAGTTGAAGTACTTCCCAAATTCTTAACCTCTCAATTGTTCACTAGTACTTGTTTTTTAGCTATTTAATATGCTGCACTCAGTTCAACAAAACAGATGAAAGTATGGTAAAGACGTCAGGCATTGTCAGTGCATTAAACAGAACCAAGAGATAGATAGCCAAAATCCATTGCATTCAAATGCCTTTCTATTACAGAAAGGGCTCAAGTGGTAAAAAAGCTAAAAATATTTTACTGTAATTCATTATCTGTTAGAAAGTTCATATGATAACCATAATATTTTAAACATTTTTTTTTATTTTAAATATTTTTTAGCGGTACTGTTACTACATATATAATGGAGTGCAGGAAGACATGGTGGCACCTCAGGATAAGGAAGTGATAAATGAAATTTTAAGCCGTGTTCCAGCTCACATTCTTCCTAAGCCAGACCTGGAGAAATTACATGCAAGTTTAAGAGAAGAGATTAAGGCAGACTATTATATTGGCATTATGAAAGGCATAGGTAAGACTCAAAATCTCTGAGCAGTATCTGTAAGCATGGAGATATTTATTGCAATTTGAAACCAAGTCTTCATTCTAATCTTGGCATCCATGGAGAATTCCTTTGGGGTCAGTAGAACTATAATAGATATCTGCAAGAAAATGTTCTGTGATCATTCTATGTAACATTCCAGTTTCAACAAATATCTGTTTATTTCAACACCATATATCCCATCAGCTGGATGACAGAATGAAAAGTTGTTTCTCCTGCCTCCTACTTTTAAAATCAGGACCAATTCTCATTTTGTTTTTCTGAAATAATTTCATAGTCAAATTTGTAATTTGATTTTTTATGCTGTATTTCACCCCAAAACATGCCAGTAACTATATGACTATGTTAGTTTTAAATGTGCAGAATTCTACAGCTTCCTGAACTGTGAAGATAGTGTTTGTGAACGTAGGTTTTGACCATATATGCAATCTGACCATGATACATATGATTTGTTTTAGTTGATTACATCCTGATAGATCCAGGTGAGAGAGAGAGACTGTCTATTCAAAGTACCCCACGCCCTTTTCCCCGGAGAGTTGTCTGTGCACCTGTCCCATGGCACAGCTCTTACAAAGAAGTGAAAGCTTGGAATGAAAGGAATCTATTCATAGTGAATTCATTGATGTTCACTTTGCAAGATCTCTGGCTTTCTCAGTAAGTGTCTTGTTAACAGGATTTTAATGCAATTGAGAATGTTTTTATTTAATGGTTTGGTTAGAGTTAATCTGACTTTTCTACATATTCCATGGAGATCCTAGGGGAGCCACTAGGAAAAAGTGGCAAAATAAGTCAGGTACTTACTGTTGTTAGTATGAAATAGAAGCAGTAGGAATCATCCTGTGTGTTCTTTAATGACTTGGTATGCTAATGAATCTAGGAAAAGGACAAGACAACTTTTGCAAAAAATTGAGAGTTTTAAATCCTGCGAGTCCAAATTAAAT
The DNA here is from genome assembly GCA_013399895.1 of Serilophus lunatus. Taxonomy (NCBI): domain Eukaryota; kingdom Metazoa; phylum Chordata; class Aves; order Passeriformes; family Eurylaimidae; genus Serilophus; species Serilophus lunatus. Next base: position 35,758 of record VXBA01005944.1, read on the forward strand.
TTGTGAAGCCTTTCATGTCTATTGATGGCAAAAACCTCATTAGAAATGCACTTGTTGGACAGCTTAGTAATGGAATGTTATTTATTAATGAAATTATATTTTCAGTGTTTATAAATACATATGAAACCTTCCTGACTATATTTCACGGGTGTTTTTTTAAATCTACTCTTTGATTTACTTCCACAGGTACAGCCATCTAAAGTTTGTTCGCACTGCAGAAATGCTTTGTGGAGACCTGCCCTTGCTGCCTGATGAATTTGAGGAGATCATTCAAAGACACTGTGTGGAAGCTCGAGATATCCTTCAGAACAAGTCAGTCCCATCTGTAGTAGCAGAAAATAGAGTATTTGGGGTTCTGATTTACATGAAAGCCCCTTTTCAAAACAGATCTTAGACTGAGATGACACTAGTGCCAACCACAAGGCTGCCAAAACAAAGGGGTAAATAGCAGAGAGGAATAAACATCTGGATGCTGACAGAGCCATTGGAGCTGCAACAGTGCTTGTACAAGAGCAAATGGTAGTAAACCATGAGTAAATGTAGACTGGAAATCAGAAGATTTCTAACCATGAGAGGAGTAGTGTTAAAATCTATAAAAAATGATAACAGAAAATCTTTTTTTTATTTTAATTATGGAAATTGATCAGTTTAAGAAAGTGATTATATGAGGCAATGATAGAAAGTATCTGCATTCTGCCACCTGAGATCTTTTCCAAACTTGTTTCCTGTTCAATACTAATAATTGAATATTGTCACTAGTATTTTATTTTAAGCTAATATCAGCAGCCCATTATAACAAAAATCCTTATCTTTAATACTTAGTTTTGTTCTAAGTCCTGGTATGTACAGTTTTTTTGATATCTAGTTAACAATTCTCTTCTAGTCCTTTGAATCTTACTCATTCTTTCGGTAATTTATGAGCTTAGATCTCATTGCGGGGAGCAAAGCAAGAGTCACAAGCCTTTAAAAACTTTTTCTCCATATTATTTTACTGTAGATGGATCCCAGCTTGCGCATCTCTTTTCATTGATCAGAAAAAGAAATGGCTTCATTTTGCTCCTGAAAAGGACTCTGATTCCTCTCAGCAAGTTGAAAGCTATTTTTGTTCGGTGGCATCTCTAATGTCATTACAACTACGTGAGATGGTTGTTAACTCCTTAGAAGATCTTCTTGCATTCTTTATGATACACAAGGTATATGCTGTGAAGTGTATCTATAGTTTTCTGTCTTTCATGGAGATAATTCATATAGGCATGAAATCTAATGCTCTTTGAAGGCTGAAATGTCCCAGATGGCTCTTGCCTCCATAAAAAATGGCTGTATCATTTAAACAGTTGTGCATACTCAGTGGATTTTTTGCATGGTCAAGAATTGCTCAGTTCAGTAATCTCTCTGCAGGCCTAGGGTTACCACTAGCAGTTTATTGGTATTATAGATTATTTTTTATTAGACCTTTTGTTCTGTGCAGTAATTAATGCTTTTTTTCTGTAACTTAAAGGAAAATCAAGGGCACTAGGCTTAAATCCAGTTTCTTAATTCCAGCTTTTATAGATTAATTTAGGAGTCAGATCTGGTATAGAGCATCAGGTTTTGAATAAAAATCAAAAAAGATGATTGGTGCTGTGTATTTAAGATATTTGGGGGAGTTTGATTATTTTTAAAATTATTATTCTTATAGCTCATTTCTTTGTTATGTAAAATTTTCTTTCTTTTCCCTAAGGATGGAAATGATTTTACAGAACCATATCAAGAAAAACAGTTCTTTATGCGTCAGATACTAACAGTCAAACTCTGTGTGAAAGAATCCAATATTGTCTTTGAGCCACCTTTGAAAGCATGTTGGGATTTAATCAGTCATTCCTTCAAGAAGATACTCCACAGTGCTGAGGAACTTCCAAAGGTACTGGACAAGTTATAGCTCCATTAAAAATACAATATTAATTAAATTATCTATAAGATAAGAATGAAGCCAAAACCTGACAAATAAATAAATAAAGATGAAGGTTGTATGTCATTGTATGAACTGTTGTGATTATAGAAGATATTTTTCAGATGCAAGTTATATTAAAGCACTGGTTTGATTTTCATGTAGTTTTTGCAAGTAAACTATGTGTATAACCAAATGTTAATTATGGATCAGAGCTTTTTCATATTGCAGTGTTTTTATCAAATAATACATTTTTTTGAAGGGGTGGGTGAATGGGTAATAGAATACCTTATTTTCACTATTCTGTGTGATATTACAGTATTTACAATGATTCCCTTTAGGTAGAAAGACTTCTATTTCCAAAATTAAAAAGAGATGATCTCACTCTCAGTACAGTCAAACCAGATGAATCATTGTTTACAGAGTACATAAACAAACTTCAAAAGATCTTTGAGAGCAACATACTTGGTCCACAGAAGTAAGTTTTGGCTGATAACTCCATTGCCCTTCCAAACTCCCAGTTTCATAACACTATCCATTTGACAAAAATAGACAGATTGAGTATATTTGTTTCTTTTTATAGAGAAAGTTCACACTGGAATCTTATGTTTGTTTTTGTGATCTCCTCTGTTTAAGGTATTTAAATGTGTACAGGAAATACAGCAATCTTTTAAACAATGATGCACGGAAAGATGTTACAGATTTCTTGAAAAAAGTTCCTTCTTTAGAAGCTTTAACTGAGGTAATATGTTACTGACAACTGCAACATATTCATACAGCAGCCAACACATTACACTTGACTTCCTAATATATTGCCTAAAGAACAAATCACTTGTTTTACTCTTGGGAATACTAGGGAATACTGAATTTACATAGCCCCTGTGAGGCTGCTGTGCAGATGTAGGAGGAGGTTTCTTTATGACCATTTTATATGAATTTTTTTGTTTTTTCTTAGCAGAAGTCCAGTGGAAAGCTCCCCAGAATATTTGGTCAATCTGCAGCTTGCTTGTCTTTCGAATGTCTTGTCCTCAGACAGCCCTATCTGTTCTTCCCTCTGCATTCTCGAGTTAGCATAAGACTAAAGACTTCTTTAGGCTTCTTGTGGTCTTCCCTACTGCGGTATATTACCATGCAGAGCTTCCAGCCCTGGAATCTGGGGATAGGAGCAAAGCCCTGGAATGATAAAAGTAGTTTTCCTTCTTCTTTTTGCAAAATGTTATCCATTTGTTGGATGGAACCTCTTAGTTGTTTAGCATTTTTCGTCTATAGACTTACAGGAAAAATAACGTGTATTATTTTCTGTTTGTAGAAGATTGACAGCTTTACAAAACTGAAAGGAGAGATTGCTTCTATGCATATCACTGTTCCTCTGGCCATGTTCTGTCTAGATGCTCTACAACTGAATGAGGACCTCTGCAATCAGACCCAAAATCTGAAAGACACTTTGATTGAATTTGAAGTGATGGAAAATAGAGAGTTAAATAAAAGGTACCTGTTGCTTACATGCATGATTCTTGCTGTCTGCTTGAACTGATTGCTCTCTATCTGTGGATAACTTTGTTCATCTGCTGGACTTTCTAGTGCTGACCAGCCATTCCAAAGATACCAAAGTGGGTATTTAAAATTAATAGGAGCAGAAATAATTGAAAATAAATGTCTAAGGTATGTGTGCAAGGTAACTTCCTGGCACAGCTGGTGAGGGAGCCAGCCAGGGGTGATGATGGACCTGTAATGGACCTGGGTGATGCTGTTTGTAAGCAGGGAAGGAAATTGTGGGTGATGGGGTGGCTGGAAGTTGTCTTGGACAGATCACAGAATGAAGGATGTTTTGGCTCTTGGAGAATTAAGGAATAGGGTCAGTAGAACTGCTACCTTGGACTTCTGGAGGGCAGAGTTTAGCCTGTTTAGGGCATTGGTTGAGACTCAGTCCTGAAGGGCAAAGGCATCTAGGAAGGCTGGATATGCTTTAAGAGGAAAATCTTAAAGATACAGGAGCAGCTCATCCTTGTGTGCCAGAACATGAACCAGTGAAGAAGGCCAACCAGGGAGCTCTGGCTAGAACTCATGGCAAAAAAAAGATTTTAATTTATGAAGAAATTTAATAATTTTGTTTTAAAGACAAAATTAAATTACAAGATCTTGCATCTCTTTTCACTAACCATCCCATTGATATGTCTGTTTCTTTTTGTTGTAGAATTTGTGAGGAATATGACTTTATTGCAACGAGAATGAGCAAGGTGCCTCAGAACACTGAAGAGCTGGTGGAATATGAGGCATTCTTAAAGAAATCTAGTGAAGTCACTGTTGTTAGACTGCAAAAGGATCTCATCAAAGCCTCACACAGACTGCAAGTCCTTATGGACTATGCTGATCTTTCTTGTATGTCTCAATTACAGAATATAAAATTTCCATATGAAAATTTCATATACAGATAATGGCTCTGCATGCCTGAATATTGCATCTTCTAGAAAGTTAATAGAAAGTTCACAAGGAGACAGAAAGGAAATAAAAAGAATTCAATAAAAGGCCAAAATGTACCAGTGCTGCAAGGAATAGAAATGTCACATAGCACAGACAGGGCTTTTTAATGTGTTTCAGAGAGTGTTCTAGGTATTATCAGATTAATAATGTTACACTTCTATGTTATTACATAAAAATCTTCAGAGAAAAGTCATCTAAAAAGCTGTATGCCTGAAAGCTCTATGACAACATGTGGAAAGTGTGAGAACTTGCATCTCTGGAGTTGAGCATTAGATCAGAGCAGGCCTTTTGTTGTTTTGCTGTGATGGTTTCCTATTCTTGGGTAATAGACTCTAAAGAAACACTGTAGAAGTTGCTTTTAGTTTGCAGTTTTATTCAAAGTAAAAATGTGCCATTCACAAATGCTCTCTATTATTTGCTGAACATGAAAAGGAAGAGCAGTTGTGTGAATGCATACCCATTTTAGTTTCAGGATGATACTTTCTCCTTAAGCAGAATAAACTCTTGGTCACACAGTGATAGAAATAACTAGGATAAGCCATATTTACTAGAATTTATTTATGATAAAGATTAGGAGGCCTATGGAAGCCAGGACATTTTTCAGCTACATTTTGGACTAGAGTGTTTTAAATTGCAGTATTTCATAATGACATATTCTTTGTAGCTGGGTTTGTAAATGTGTTCTGCATTTGGTATAATGAGCTAAGTGCACTGAACAGACAAATATGAAGATGGAGATGTCTACTCGTTGTAGTTATGCTCCAGCTTTTGTGAATAATTCAGCATTTAGATATTGTGGACTAGAAATGGTTTAAACTTTTATCAACCTTAAATAGGTATATATATATATATATTCAGTTAGGAGTCATCTGTCTCCCTGTATAGCTAAATGGAATTGATATTCTGAAATAGCTTTTCTTTCTACTTGTTTCTACCTAGCTAAGCTTTTATTTAGAAAATTTCACATTCTTAACTTGATTTTACAGTTTTACTATCAATCTAACTTGTTTTAGGATTTTCTTTGCAGTGAAGATAATCCAGCCACTAGTCTCTTAGCTTATTCCTAAACATAGTTTTAGCAATTTTGCTACTTAGGAACAATTCTATGATATAATAGCCATTCTACTGGATCATTGGTTAAAAGTTATTTTCTTAAAGATGTCTATATGTATTTTTTTTATTATTTTAGGTGATGACATAGACCTGAATAGCAGAGTTTTCAATTGGCCTGAACAGATAATGAATCTATTTGAAAACAGTAAAGATATGTTGATTAAAAGGAGGACTCATGTAGAGATGATGTTGTTTGAAAGGTATGATCTTAAGTAATTTTTTTTCATTGGTATTTTTAAAGAAGAGAAAAATCTCATTATCAGTACAAAAGAAATAATGTCTCATTATCTGTACAAAAGAAATAATGCTGAAGAAGGAAAACTTAGAAGAGAGATGAAAAAGTAAGGAAGAAATATAGTTTTCAGTATTATTAAGGTTTCAGAACAGTACTATTGATAAGTGTGGATTACAATATTCCTTTGCTTAAATAAGTCTGAAAAGATGAATGGAGGATTGGTCCAGAATATTCATAATTTTATCTTGTCATATTGATTAGTACAGCATTGCACATAGATTTGTTACATTGTTTTCACTCTTCCTTTATTTCCTCCAAGTGGTAAAGGTAGGAAATGTAGGTAAAGTAAATCAATTCTAATCCTGTGAACTGCATAGTATTGATATAATTGATTAATGGGTTTTCACTGGCATCTGTGTTTACACTAGTATTGGGATCAGATTTCATTTCACAATGCCTGTTGAAATTAGTAAAAGAATTGAAACTTGAAAAGGAATGAACCCCTCATATTGCCTTAACTATCTTTACCTCAGGAGCTGTGAGTTTCAGAAAACTCTTGAAGCTTATAATAAAGAAATAGAAAGCTACAAAAGGCGGGATGTCATGACCACAGAGGAATTGAAGAAAAACGCTAAGAAATTTGAGGAGTTAAATAAGAATATAGAAAATGCACTAACAGAATTTGAGGTTAGTATTTATTAGTCAAGTATGGAACAGGTGACAGCGTGCTGGATGAGCAAAAGTTTGGTTTGTGTCCCCAATTTCAGGGTTCTGGTCATATGTTGTGAAGATGTCTTTAAAATTTCCAAATTCACAAAGATGTGTTAAATATATTCTTGTCCCTATCCTGAATTTTCCCAACTACTGAGTCGAAGAGCATATTTTTGAAATACTGAATTTCAGTCAGTAATAACAAGATGGTATTAGTGGAAAACAGAATTCTGGTGGGGTTGGCAAAGGCAGAATGTTAGGAAGGTAGCATTTCCTCTGAACCATGGTTTGTGCACAGGGGCTGTGGTTTCAGTCCCTCTACTTGTTCTCTAATTAAACCCAAATGTTTTTCACATGTTTGTGTAATTTCCATTTAATGCTCATAGGCATTAAATATACATTATATCACATAAAGGCAATGTCAAATGCTAGAAGGAAACTGAAGATCAAGTTTCCTAGATTCTAATCAAGGCTTTCTGTCCAGTGTACTGTATTGTTCTAGATTGATCATTTTGTCTTAGCTGTGACTCCACTGGGAAATGAGTTGTCTTTGAGAGATCTCACAAGCATTGTGTGGCTTAATTAATTTTCTAAATCACAGTGAGACAGTGATACTTCTGTATATGTGGAGCCTTAAGGGTCAAGATTTTAATTAAGTCTCACTCAGAGAGAAAATGGAACCAATTAAATGAGTTTAGAATTTAGGTCAATTGCTAGTCTTACATATCAATACTGTTGAATTGATTTAAAGGCATCTAGTACATTTAATTAGCATGGGTTAACAGCACTGATACACTGTTATAGGTAGATCAGAACAAGTAGTTAAGTGTCAGTTTCTTAATACACGATCACAACAAGAGGTGAGTCCACAGAGTTTAAATGACATTACAATTATCTTAGTGAATAGATGAATTTAAATTTTATGTTAGGATGTGGATCTTTATATTTTTCTGCCTGCATCTCGCATTGAATGCAAGTTTTATGGAAGGTCTGTTGGTATTGTAAATACACAGACTTGGGACTCAATCTGAATTCAATGTCTGCACTGCTGACAGCATTTCTCTGTGCTTCACCTCTCTAGCTGTAAAAGGAGGGAGGCAATACTTTTTTGTTGTAAATCTAAATCTTTGCACATTGATTTATACCATAAAATCTTTTGGACAAAGACAATATCTTACCATGAACATGCACAGAAATTAATACTCGTTTTGGTTGGAGCTCCCAGATGTTTCTGTAAAAGAAAAAAAACTAATCACAAGTTAAAAAAATCCTATAAGCCTCTGACTAAAGAGCTTACATCCAGATTTCAAAGTGGATTGTAAACTTGTGAGCCTTGGTTTCACTTAATGCCATGGTACATTGTCTTATACTAAAATGGATATAGATTTTTTAAATTATTTGAGTAGCAAAAGACACCACCAAATGCCAGGTTGACAGGTGGACTTAATGGTCTTAGAATTGTTTAGGTTGTAAGAGACCACTATGATTCCATGAAATAATGAGGAGAATTTTCAAGTACAGTTACCTTATGTACCTAAAATTCACAGGCCTTTATCTAGAGATCTATCTGGCTTTAAGAAGCATAAAATAATTGTATTCAATATTACCTGTTTAAAAGTTTAAACAACAGCAGGTTTTTTGGTGGAAATAATATACCTTTTTTTTCCCTTAAAGAGTATTACTACAGAAGAAGATTTACTTGGGCTGGAGAAGAGTAAATTTCATCTACTGCAAACTATAATTGCAAACAAAGAACCCTTTGAGCAACTTTGGGTAACAGCATATAATTTCCATATCAAATCTGAGGAATGGATGAATGGTGAGGCTTTGGTGTTTGTTTGATGAAACATGTTATTTTCAGTTAGTTAAGTAGAAGCTGAAAGGGTTGGTTAGTCACAAGAAAATAATGTGGAAGAAATAAATGCTCTTAAGCACTGTGAAACAGTTACTGACTTGGACTTTGCATTAAGATAATTTTTTTTGTAAGCCAATTGATTTTCAGTTAAAGAAGAACGAGTATAAATAACTGTAATTAAACCACCCTGGAAATCCCCTTGTGGTGATGGTGCCTGCTTTTTTTATACTGTTGTTTTCAGGATCTCTTCAGCAGCTCAATGCTGATGAAATCAGTGAAGAAGTTGGAAATATGTGGAGGACTATGTACAAGCTCTGTAAGAGCTTCCCAGACATGCCCAGGCCGAGACGCTTGGCAGAATCTATGAAATATAAACTTGATAAATTTAAACAGCATCTTCCTGTCCTGACAGTTGTCTGCAATCATGGAATGAAGGAGAGACATTGGGAGCAGGTACTTTAAACTCTGCTTTAACTGTGGGAGAATTCTTCCACAGAAAGAGTTCAATATGCTACTTCATATGTGCCATACTGTGAAATACAATAACAGTTCTGCATTTCACCAGAAGATCTTTTATCCTGTCACAGGATTGTAATGCTATTGGCAGGAGCTTCTTTGACTTAATAATTTATGGCAGAAAAGCAAATTAGGGGGTTGCACTAATACATCTTTAGCATTTATTGATTGCTGCTTGAGAAGTCTTTTACAAAAATATGTTTTAATAATAGATTTTGTTTCTTACTTTATTTTCAGATTAGTGAAGTTGTAGGATGTGAGATCAAACCTGACGAAAATACTAGTTTTAGAAACATGTTGGATTTTGGACTCTCAAAACACATTGAACAGTAAGAAGCTTATTCTAGTCTCATTTTTCAGGCACTGTATTTCATAGGTCAGATACCAAATATTAGTTCTTTTGGAGTTTTGTGTGCTGTTCAAATGCATTGTAAAATCAGCTGTGTTTTATCAAGCTGTGAACTGTCAGTTGTCCTTTTAGCATAGAGGCATCAAAATTCAGAGTTGTATTCCTAAATTACTTATCTTCCACATTCAAAATTTTCTGTCTGTATTTGTCTTCTAATTAATATTAGTGTCTCTTAGTAAGCCCGAAAGTGCAAAAATATTCCTTGAAGTAAAAGTCTATGGTATTATAAACAAATTATTATCAAAGGTAATCTCTACCTACAACTGCTGGGTTTTTTTGCTCTTTGGCTATGTTACAAAAACATTTCAAATATATGTTGTATTTCAATTTAGACTGGAACCTGTTGGAGCGGCTGCAAGTAAGGAGTATTCCCTAGAGAAATCAATAGAGAAAATGAAATCAGAGTGGGTCAACATGCAGTTCATTTTGTTGAAGTACAGGGATACTGTAAGTGAACACCAAATCAAAATATATTGCTGAAAAGAATTAGTTTGATTCTGAATGCCAGCTAAGAAACAGTAGAGAGAAATTACTGCTGATTTGTAGTGGCACAATGGAAAGTTGTATCCATACCCCAGAGCTGGGCACATGTCTCTATAATTATATATCTCTTTATCTGGGGAAACAGGAAGCTGAATGAGTGTGAGGTTGAAGTGTGGTGAAATAAAGTGACTGCCATTTGCCTTATCAAAATGTGGTGTATTTACAGGACATCAACATCCTGTCAGCAGTGGATGACATCCAGCTTTTGCTGGATGATCACATTCTTAAGACTCAGACAGTATGTGGCTCTCCCTTTGTCAAACCAATAGAAGCTGAATGCTTGGTAAGGAAAACCAGTTTGATTGAGCTTATATGTCTCATAATATGCTTTCCCTAAGTGCTTTAAGGTATTTCGACATGATAAGATATTGTAGTTCTTAACTGTTTCTAAAAACACATATTCGTATTTCTTGGTCTATTCCTGATGCATTTTTGATTAACTATTAAATGTTTCCATTACAGGCTTGGAAAGATAAGCTGTGTTTAATGCAAGATATTCTAGATAGCTGTTTAAAATGTCAGTCAACATGGTTATATTTGGAACCAATTTTTAGTTCAGCAGACATTGTAGCTCAAATGCCTGAAGAGGGCAAAAAGTTTAAAATTGTGGATTCATACTGGAAAAACATTATGGCAGAAGTGGTAAGTGCTTACATTTCATAAATTGTGTGTTTTTATGCACATCTAATAACATGAGTATTAATATTGCGTGCATATACTGGTTTTTTCTGCAGTTAGATACTTGTATTTAAATCACAAGAGGATATAATATGGAGTTGAAAATACTAAAGTTCAACAAATTCTTGCAGTGAAACTGGTAGATTATATAATTATTGCATTGAGATTTCTGTAAGGGCTGCATATAGCAGGATGAATTAGACCTCAAGTAACATATGAATTCTAAATTTTCCAGCTTTTTTATGGCTAAATTATCAGAATTAGTAGAAAGGTTTTGTGTTTTCAGGATCTGCTTCAGACTTCACTGACAATCTGTATAAAGCCTTCTCCAGATAAAATGAAAATTTGCATTAGATTTTTAAGATGTACACGTTTTTGGAACAACTAAATGGATTAGGTTTTTTTTTATGTGTGATTGTTCTCTCATATGTGATGACTTGGTTATTCAAAACTTTGGTGAGTATGTACTGAGACGGTAGAGTGTCAGGATAAGATAATGGGGATAGTAAGTGGCATTTGGTATTCCAATTCCCTATAAATAAAAAGTTGGGTAAGAGGCCAGGCACTTAGTGGTGATGTGAGCTGTTTGTTAAAATTGTTGGGAATGTGGGGTTGTCTGACAAAGGTGTTGAAATAATCAGCATATCTAAGTAGAAGTTGAGACCTGTCCAACAGCTCAGACTATGTGAATGAAGAAGCCTGTCCTGAAATAAGACTCTCTGAAGAGGAGTAGTATCAGAAATCAAAAATGCAACCTAGATTGCAAGAGCAAATAATAATTGTCATGTACTTTGGCTCTGTCTGGCAGAACTTATTTGTGAATGGAAAACAATGTGGCAAGCTCAAGACTCAGGAACAAGTGCCAAAGATTTTATTTCCTGATATTTCCTTCGTTATTGTTGGTAAAGTTCAAGTTGGTAAAACTGACAGTCTCATAAGCAAAACTATCAAATGATGCATACATATTTAAAACAAGAAAGCACACTACAGAAAAGAATATTTAACTTCTTAGCCTCCTACAATGTATGTGATTGAGGATAACAATTTTAATGTACAAACTTTTTGCATTTTTTAGCAGTTTTCTATTGTGTGTTTGTTTTTACAAAGGTGAAAGACACAAGGGTACTTGTAGCGACTGAACAACCCAGGATGTTAGAAAGATTTCAGGAAGCAAATAGTCTCTTAGAAGACATTCAGAAAGGGCTGAATACTTACCTGGAGTCAAAAAGATTGTTTTTCCCAAGGTAAATTAATTAAACATGCCTAAGTTAGAAACAAGAAGCCATAAGCTGTTTTGCACCATTTCTACTGAACTGAAAAGTCTCATTTTATGAACACATGTGGGACACAGTAACATGTAGCAAAAAATGATAACCTGTTCTTATCTCCAGACATAACTAATTTTCCTCAGTTTCAGTTATGAAGTGCCAGGGACAGGCTGGGATGGGGAGGCAAAATCTGTTTGGCACAGTGTAAGTTTGTGATTAGAAAGGTATTATTTCTTACAGTGTGTTTTTAAAGGAACCTGCTACCTTCCCATGAGTGATATGCAATTATGCCTCTGCCCTACCCTCTTTAGTTAGAGCTGTGTGAGATGTAGGAGTGGTGTATGATCCTGAGGAGCAGGATTCAGTGTTTTTACCAGGTGCTTATTGGCTGTATAGAGTTCTCTGGTCCTTCTTGTATGAGTTTGAGAACCCTTTTTTCTTCTTTTGCATAAAAAGATGATCACATTGAAATTTCATAGAAACAGATGCAATGAGCTTTATAATGTTAAAAATTGCTTAAGGAAAGTGATTTAAGACGATGATTTCCTCTCTGATACATTAGTGACTTAAGCAACAATAAAACCAATTCCATTTATCTTGCGTGAACAGATTATTAATGACAATTTTTATGATTGGAAAGTAATTATATTTTTTTTGGCAGATTCTTTTTCCTGTCTAATGACGAGCTGCTTGAAATACTGTCTGAAACAAAGGATCCTCTTCGAGTACAACCACATTTAAAGAAATGTTTTGAAGGAATTGCTAAACTAGAGTTCACAGAAGATTTGGAGATCACAGGCATGATCAGTTCAGAGAAAGAAATTGTTCCTCTCATAGATAAAATCTACCCAGTGAAAGCAAATGTAATTATTTTTTAATTCTACTATATGAAATTAAATGAATACTTTAGGTAAAGTACACATTTTTGAGAGAATTAGCTTTCAACCATTTAGGACCACATCATGAAAGGTGTTTAGGAAGTGAGAGTAGACTGATGTTACAGAATAAAAAGGATTTCCTACAGAAGGAGTAAGACACAGCAATTTCGCAGTAAATTCTTCTAGGCACTTCTCTGCAACTTTATGCACCTACTACTTTTAAGTTGTAAATAGGTAAATAAGAGATACATACACAGACATACACATATAGAGAGAGCTTGGGTTTATATATATGTGTATATGTGACATTTCATAGCATGGCTGAAACAGAAACAAAGGAAACAATGAATGGTTGGCAGTGAAGAAACAGAGCATTAGTTCAAAAGAGATCTGAGTAGAAATAGTAACATTATACATTTTGAAAAGTGTCTCGGCTCTTTGTATCTTCTGCTTTTCTCAACATGAAGGTGAACTGCTGAATTGCTGTACAGTAACCAAAAAGAAAGGTGGGACAAAACATGCCCTGGTTAAAATGACCAATCTTAGCTGATCATGCAATCTGTGATGTGTGTTTTTTGTTTGTATTTATATGAAACTATACAGCTCTTTCTTCAGCTGGATAGTCTTTATAGAGTTAGCTTAATATACCTGCCTTCAGACACTGTAAACTGCAACATTGCCTTTCAGAATTTGGGAAATTTCAATCTTTAGTCCTTTTATAAATGACACCCAGATCAGAAGAAAGCATATTTAAGGCTAATGCATTTCTAATAATTTGTCCTTTAAGAGGAATATAATTGAGAAATGTGTATTGATCCTTAACTGTTTTCCTTTCTTGAAGGGCATGGTAGAAAAATGGCTTTTTCAAGTAGAGGAAATGATGTTGGCCAGTGTAAGACAAGTTATTCAAGATGGCATAGGAGGATATATCAAGGTAATTATTCCTGAACTGTAGTATAAATTAGATTCCACAAGGAAATGTACATGAATAGGTTGCTGAAATTCTTAACCAGGGAAACATGTTTGAAACTAAGTGGAATCCAGCCCTTCTTTATCAGTGGTACCAGTCTGAAGTTTTAACTCTGAATTTCATGAAGAAAAAATATTAAATATTTCCATGCTGATTCTCATTTATTTGCAGCATGAGACAAAATACATTGGGAGAAAGTAATTGCTATCAGTGCCAAAATCTAGTATCTTTATATGACTTCCTGTATCTGGAATGAGTCTTTTTATTTAAGGTTCCTCGAAAAACGTGGGTACTTCAGTGGCCTGGACAGGCAGTTATTTGCGTTTCATCCATTTACTGGACAGAAGAAGTGTCTGAGGCTATAAGCAAAGGAACTTTACAAGTAAGGTTTTTTTCCTAACTTTCTTTTTCTAAGCACTGAACTGTAATTAATTAAAAAAAACCCTCCTTCTGGCATACAAGATCCTCAGTCAACAATATACTGCAATTTACTCATGCAGTGTGCTTTATTTTCATTTTATTGTCTCTTAACAGTGGCTTGTTCCCATTTACTTAAGCGTGTATCAGGAGATATCCTACTGAAGGAAATTGTATTACTTTATTTACAAGTGATACTGGTGTAAATGAAAGTACCAAACAAAAACTGACAGACCATTATTAAACACTATGTATTTTTATTTCTAACTCCTGTCTTTACATGGGAGCCCCAGGGAAACATGAGGCAGAAATATCTCCTTACAGCGTGGTACAGTTATTTCACAGAACCACAGGATGACTTGGGTTGGAAAAGACCTCTGAGGACACTGAGTCCAACCTGTGACCAAACATCACCACATTAACTAGACCATGGCCCCCAGTGCCAGATCCAGTCTTTCCTTAAACACCTCCAGGAACAGTGACTCCACCACATCCCTGGACAGCCAATTCCAACATTTAATCACCCTTTCTGTGAAGAAATGCCTCCTGATCTTCAACCTAAACCTCCTCTGGTGCAGTTTAAGACTATGTCCTTTTTTTCCATCACCAGTTGCCTGGGAGAAGAGACTGACCCCCACCTGGCTCCAACCTTCTTCCAGGCATTTGTATAGAGAGACAACTCTCTGATTTGTCTGGTTATTGTTTGCTTCTCCTGGTGATAAAGGTGCAGCAGCCAAGTTTATTATTTCACCCAAGAAACATTTAAGTGTTCAAACTGCTTCTGCCATTATGGCAGTTCTAGCTATCACTTCATTAAGGCTTTACTCAAATGCATGCTGAAGTAATGGAAATAATTTCTGATTAATTCATTGGGCTTTTCTCTGATCCTATTTAAGCTGGGTAGATGAGGATTTATTTGGGGATTAATTCTGGCAACAGAATGTTTGAGCTGCTTTTTAAATGTGGAAATAGGATAGTGTTAATAGACTTTATACCAAATACTAGCTCTGTTTCTATATCCTTACTGAATATCTTATATTTAACTTGCCTGTGTTATTTAATACCAGTTGAAAATCTTATTCCATATATCCAGACAGATTTGAAAATATTTATTACTTTCAAAGAAAGGTGAAGAAAAATGAGAAGGAATCATGGAACAGTGCATCACAGAATATAAGGGACCTCTGGACATCATGTAGTTCAACCCCTGTTTAAAGTAGGGCTAACTAAACCAAGTTGCTAATGGACTTTGTCCAATATGTCCATTCCTGTCTTGTATGAGGGAACCAAAAAAGAGAGAATCTGCTTTTCCCCCATTTCCATTAGGAATAAAGGCCATAAAGATTTTGAAGTGCTCACAGTAAAATAGAATGCCAATATGCAAAAAAAGAATTTTAAATGTTTGTGTAGTGCCCATACTTTGATTATTATGTTTTGTTGGAAAGGCTCTCAATGTCTGCCCCCATGGGAGCATAGGAACTGCTAGTTACAGCTTTGCATTAATGCCTGTGTTCTGTTTCTGTGTCAGGATTTCTTGGAGAAGAGCAATCTACAAATTAAGGACATTGTTGAGTTAGTGAGAGGAAAGCTGTCCAGTGGAGCCCGGCTGACACTTGGAGCTCTTATTGTCATTGATGTGCACGGTAATGTGCAGTTGCTGGTGCTCTTTTTGCATCTGGGGCAGTCCTGCTGTTGTTAGTTGGGTGAAATGTTTGTGAAAGGCAGCTAAAGTGCTTTCTCTAGCTTGAAACAACCTTTATTCTGTGTAATTGCTCAGTGTCTTTGGGCAAATGGGGATTGCTCAGTACTGCACAACATCTCCTGGCCTCTTAGAAAAGGCACTGGAATCTAGATCTAGATTCCTTTCTAACATGAAAGCCAGCCTACTACTCTAAATATTGATTTACTCTTGCATAGCTATAAATTAATGTTACTTTACTGATATATTATTTAAAGTAAACTAACACAATAGAAGTGTTTGGACTTTTCAAATAATCTGTCTCTTACTCTGCAGCTCGTGATGTGGTCGCAAAATTGGTTGAAGACAAAGTCACAGGTCTGAATGACTTCCAGTGGGTTTCTCAGCTGAGATACTACTGGGAAGAGGATGATGTAGTAGTGCGAATGATTACAACAGAAATGAAGTATGGTTATGAGTACCTGGGCAATTCCCAACGTCTGGTTATAACCCCACTAACAGATCGATGTTACAGGTAAAGCCATGTTGTCTATGAGTAAGATTTTCTTTTTTTTTTAATTGATTTGCATTTACTTTTATCTGTTGTAGTTAATAATAACAGGAACCTCAGCAGCTAAGATTTTCCTGTAGATTTTGGAGGCAAATCTTATATATCATTGTCCACATATGGTAAGATATTTACAATGCATAGGTTCCTACACCAGTAGAGTAAATGTCTCTACTGTGTCCAAGGTGTTTCTGAAAAGAGGTGGCAGGTTGTGGTACTGGAGCTATAAAGAATTCTACAGTAGTACCACTCAATTAATTTATCTGAAATAAGACACACATATTGGGTATGCCTGCCTATAAAATAAATGAGGTAATTATAGAGCCCTTCACAGATGTTTGAATGCAGTTAGTTTCCTGTTCCTCCCCTGGCTTGCAAAAGGCTGAAATAGAAATATTTCATTCCTTAAGCTTGAAATATTCAAGGGTATTTGGTATTTCACTTCTGGTGAGCCCTAGAGACAGGACAAAGCCTTTGTAAAATAATCAGATCACTCCAGTGTTAGCAGAGATATCGTTTTAATATGAAGTTCCCTTGGAGAACAATTAGAGTCTCAGATTTTTGTAACAACCTTTATGCATTCTCATTCATTTCTAAAGATTGACTTAACTGATAAAGCTATCTTTAAGTCCTTGCCAGTTCAATTGGCACTGGAGGAAAATACGTATTTTTGTGGACTCTGCCATTTTGCTCATGGCATTTTCTGTGCATTTTCTTGTGTAATTGAGGATATACAAGGTGGATGCATGCAATGAAAGCCTTGACATTATTTAAAGAAAATAAAAAACAAAAAATAATATTTTAAGCCCAGGGGCTAAATCTGAGAATCATTTATGAGACAGTACTGGGTTTTTACAGTAAGCTGCCAAGTCGGTAGAGAACAAGTTAATTGTTTTCAGGGGAACTTGTATAGCAAAATACTTATCAATTCATTCAGAAACAATATGCCATTAAAGATTACTATTTCTAATGCCTGTGTTTTTGATAATGTAGGACATTAATGGGTGCCTTGAAATTAAATCTGGGTGGTGCTCCAGAAGGGCCTGCTGGAACTGGCAAAACAGAAACAACAAAAGATCTAGCAAAAGCACTAGCTAAGCAGGTACCAACCCCTCCTTTTTTCATTTCCATTGTTTATGTTTGAATATGTGGGTATTCCTTGAAATGCCATTCATAAAACAGTGCTGCTTGTTTTGTGTCTATTAATTTATAGCTGAACTGAAAGATCTGAAAGGTCCTCCAACCTAATGATTCCATGATTCTGTATTCTGTATTCACAGAAATAGTTGGTAAGAAGTACATGTTCAGGACTGTGTCTCTAAGGCATCCTGGTTTTGTAATCCAAAATTAGCAACAACAATCCCTTCCCATTTTAGATGCTAAGAATTTTATAGTGGACTTTGTGTTAATACTGAGAAATGTTTTCTGTGTCTTTTTGTTGTAGTGTGTTGTCTTCAATTGCTCCGATGGTCTCGATTACAAGGCAATGGGCAAGTTCTTTAAGGGGTTGGCACAGTCTGGTGCATGGGCCTGCTTTGATGAGTTCAATAGAATTGAGGTAATGTTTTGACTCACACAAGTTAAATGAAAAAGATTTAATTTAAGAAGTTTTAGGTTTAGACATGACAGCATTATTGCAAATTTCCTATTTTAATTTCTAGTGGAGCCTCTTTGTTTTGGTAATCAATGACACAGAAATAGGCACTCAGCTACCTGCTCTAGAAGCATATGCCTACCTGTGCTGTGTTGCAGCAGTCTTCTGTTCTGGGTTAATTTCGCTGAAAAAAAATTCTTCCTGTACATTTTTTTGCTTTTGTACATGACACTCATTTTCTGGGAAAGAACTGTCTTTGTCTTCTCCTTGAGAAATCAAGCTACAGCTGTGGGATTGCATTTGTCTATGTTCAGCACAGGACAGACAAATCCCAGTGAGGGATTCCTGTGATGACTAGGTGGGTGTCACTAACTGAATGACCTGGTTTACTAGCTTTGTTCTATAATTCTCTAATTCCTAGTCTAATCCTCTCCTTGATTTTACTCTGATCTTCTTGGTTTTGTTTAATTTGAGCATTAATGACTTTGGGTAAGTTTTATTCTTTTGATGGAGTTTGATTTAAGTAAATACTAGTAAATGTGGAAATTTCATTAAATTCTATTTTGTATGTATTAGTATCCTTAACACCTTAATGTCTCCATTTTTCTGTTGTAACTTATTTTCTAGTGAATTCAAGTGTTAGCATTCCTTTTCTAATATTCTGTTACCTTGATACTTTGAAACACTGAGGATCGGCACTGGGCAGCCTTACCCATTCCTTTCTCTGTCTGGGGAATTGAGTAAATCAGTCTTTCTGAAGAGCCTAAACTCTTTATGTCATCTGAGTTGAAGGGAAAGTGCTTTTAGAGGCCTCCAGAGGGAGTTCCTGTCCAACTAACTTAGATGCCTATATTCAGGCACATGGCATGTCCCTATGGAGGCTTTTAGAAGCCTCTGTTCTGTCTATGTTGGTTGAGTAGAGAATGGTGGCACTGATTTTCAGAGGATCCCTTCAATAAGCAGTTAATATTTAGACTCAGTTATCAGACACAAGGTGATTTTTATCCAGAGGAATGCAAATATAGCCATCAAAATATATAAACAAAACCATTTTGTACCGTTCCTGAGTGTCTTATGTTTTGCAATCTGTTCTGTCTGTATTAGGTTGAAGTGTTATCCGTAGTTGCCCAACAAATCCTTAGCATTCAGCAAGCTATTATTCACAAACTCAAAAAATTCATCTTTGAAGGGACAGAGATCTCTCTCAATCCTACATGTGCCGTGTTTATCACGATGAATCCTGGGTATGCTGGACGGGCAGAGCTGCCTGATAATCTAAAGGTAAATCTGAAGTCCTTATTTCTTGTAGAAAGTAAATAGAATTTGCAACTTCTAGTCTATTGTAAGAAAAGTCGTCATTCAAATAATACACTGATGTGTGTAGTGGTTGCTTGGGAAGAAAAAACATTATCACTCTGAATGTCCCCTCCCTTGCTTCTTTTGCTCAGCATAACATATGGTCTGGAATAGCCCTGGATCAGCTGTCCCAGCTGTGTACCCTCCCAGCTCCTTGTGCACCTCCAGCCTCCCCACTGTGGGGTGGGGTGAGGAGCAGAAAAGGCCTTGACTATGTAAACTCAGCTCAGCAATAACTAAAATATCCCTGAATTATCAAAACTGTTTCCAGCACAAATCCAAAACACAGCCCCATGCCAGCTACTGTGAAGCAATTTAACTTTATCTCAGTCAAAACCAGCACAACTGATAACCTGTTCAAGTGTATTGTGCTGTGCTTTTCACTAAGCTTTAGTAAGCAATTAGGATTGTACAAAATCCACAGATGAAAGGTCTTAGTCTAATCATACTGATACCAGTTCACAGCTTTAACTGTGCTCTCAGTGGAAATTCTTCTGGTTTACAATGCCTTGCTGATCCCAATCCCAATTTAAATTTATTATGACTTTGTGAGTTGCTGACATACTACAGAGACTGATGCCTGGTTCTTTTCCTAGCTTTGCCATGATTCTTTGCATGATCTTTGTGAGATATTAACCACACACCGCGTGCCAGTTTGTCTGTTGTGAAAGTGAGATGAATGTCACCTCCCTTTTCTTCTATTAATAGTTCCTTAGAGATGACTCTTTCAAACATTCGTTCTTCAATGCTTAGTACAGACCTCTTACACCTCATGATAAAATCAGAATAGAATACAATAGAATAGAGTAGAATACTAAATATATCTCATAGATTTCAGATGATTCATGAATTCTGTAGGTTCCTGAAGTTATGGAGAGATGCTATTCTCACAAAACTGGCACAATTTATTACCATATTCCATAGTCAAAAGTTGACATCTAACTTTTTTCCTCACAGGCACTGTTCCGAACAGTTGCCATGATGGTACCAGATTATGCTTTGATTGGGGAAATTTCACTTTATTCAATGGGATTTCTGGACTCTAAGAGGTAAGACATGCTAAATTTTCCATCTCAGTTGAGTCTGATATACCTGATTCCTCTGTAAAGCATATAAGTGTGTTTGAGGCATATAATTCTGGAAGGCTGTCTGTGTTCTGTTTCTCCAAAAAGTACTTTTTAATCTCCTGCTTTATCATCAATTCACCACCTCATGTTGACAGATATGCACTTCAAAGCAGGATCATTTGGAAAATGTAACATGATTTCAAACAGAACTCCCAAGTCTTACACACATTTTCTAGCATGGCATGATTTACACTCCTGCTTCCCAGGTGTTGCAGGCCACGTTGTCAGCTGATCTGTCTTACAATCACTGCAGTTGCTTTGTGTCTATAGGTATGTAAGTTATTTTCCTTGCAAGCTGAGATATTTTCATTATACACATTATATCTTAACACCCACAGTCTTGCCCAGAAAATTGTTGCCACTTACCGTTTGTGCTCAGAGCAGCTGTCATCTCAGCACCACTATGACTATGGAATGCGTGCGGTGAAATCTGTCCTGACAGCAGCAGGAAACCTAAAACTGAAGTACCCAACAGAAAATGAAAGTGTATTGATACTTCGGGCTTTGCTGGATGTTAATTTGGCCAAATTCTTGTCACAGGATGTGCCATTGTTTCAGGTAAGATATCAGGCCAGTGTTTTTTGTATTCTGGCTTTGTGCTGCAAAGGAGATGTAGACAATTAAATTAAGGTCAATTAGAAATTCGAAGACAAAATAAAAATGGCGAAGTTTCTGTTTACATGCTGCTTTAATAGAAAATAAAGACTATGTTAAGCCACAAAGCAATCAATAATTAATACTAAAAGCTGAGTACAAGCACACACAGTCACTGCTCTGAAATTTTGAACAAATACCCTTCTATTTAATCACTGAAATTCTTTCAATAACTTCCACATCTTTTCCTGTTTGCCTAGAAGTTAGTTTTGTGCAGCTGAGAAGATTTGCTTTTAAACTCTGGTTTTCTGTATGAATATTGATTTACTTGTAGATTTTTATGCTTTGGGAATTTTTCCTTTTTTGTAATCTATGTTTAAAAAGTATTCTATTCTGGCTTTCCTTAACAGGGTATCATATCTGATCTCTTTCCTGGAGTGGTTCTTCCTACACCAGACTATGACCTATTTGTCAAGGCACTAACTGAAAATATTGAAAAACTGAATCTTCAACCAGTTCCATGGTTCATTGGAAAAATTATTCAGGTTTATTTTCACATACTTCTGGGGAAGAAAAGTGTGACAGCAGAAACACTTTTCATTCACTGATTGTGTCATGAATGAATAGATAGTAGTTTCCCATATCAATTAATGGAATACTATGAAAGGGGTATCTTTACCAAGTAAAAATTATGGAATAAAAGCCTGCTTTGCTCATAGTGATTCTGTAATTCAGGCAGCCTGTGAAACAGCTGATCTACGCAGCCACGTTGTAGGTCTTGTGGACTTTAACTTTTTTTCCCTTGTAAGTAGTACAGCCTAGTGACAGGGTAATGACAAAGGTAAATATATGTGGGGGCATGGTCATGAGTGAACTCTTCAACAGCAGTTCAGACTTGATGACTTGTGTACAGATTTGCCTCATGCTGCTTTGCAACATATTTCTTTTAAAAGGAGGTAGTGTTAATTGATTAGGAATTTAAGCTGAACCAGAAAATATTAGCCTTAATCTGTGATTAAAAAATAATCTTTTTAGGTGTTTTTAGTACAGGTCTTTTTGAAGGTGTTTTGAAGGTGCAAGCTTTGACTTGAACTTTACCAAGATCTTGTGGTGTGACTGAAGATGTTACTACTCTTGCAGTCCAAAGTCAGCCTCAGTGGGACCAGTCATATGACAGATCCTCGGAGCTGTATTTTCAATCCCTTTGTGTCAGATTCATTCGTAACCATTGATTTTCACTTGAGGCTTTTACTGGGCTTTTACTTATCTGCAGTGTCTTGTTTTTGCACTCACATCCTGTATAGTGATGCGGTTACAGTTGAGGGATGACATTCAGTGGGGAGAAAGGGAGGATGTCTGAGGGAAAATGACTTCTTAAATCAGTGAGAATTGCCATAAAAATACGACTGTCCTCTGATTTGGATTAAGGCTTTGGTCAGCCAACAGAGTACAGGTATTTGACTGATATTTTGTCCTGTTGCATCTGAATGCAGGAGAGACACCTCTTGCTTCATACACATAATGTTTTTGTGTTAAAGACTCAGTCTCCTGTCGCTGACACAGGTGTATGAAATGATGCTGGTGCGTCATGGTTTCATGATTGTTGGAGATCCTTTGAGTGGGAAGAGCTCTGCATACAAAGTACTGGCTGGAGCCCTGGCAGACTTGTGTGCAGGTAATGTTGGTCAGCCACAAAACTTCTCATTAAATGAAGTTCATTCCTTGGCTAATATTTTTCCTTTGCCAAGATATAGGTCATTCTATATTCTGCTTTCTTGACTGCAGAGTTTCTATTCATTGAACTAATTTTGTCTGGTATATTTGTCTGAAAGTATTTTTGCCTGCATCTACTGGAACAGTAAGCCATACTAATGTGTCTATACTTTCCTGAATTTTGTTAAACATTGTATTTATGCATAATACTCTTGAAAAAAATAGCTCTGATAGGGGGGTTAATAAGCAGCTCCCACAAATATATGAAATCTATGATGCTCTGCTTTTTATTTTTTTTCA
Organism: Serilophus lunatus; assembly: GCA_013399895.1. Taxonomy (NCBI): domain Eukaryota; kingdom Metazoa; phylum Chordata; class Aves; order Passeriformes; family Eurylaimidae; genus Serilophus; species Serilophus lunatus. The sequence goes on from VXBA01005944.1 coordinate 58,689, forward strand.
TGTGTTTTTGTACAGAGATCTTCTTACTTCCCTTATGCAACTAACAGAATTTCTTATTTACTGCTACCTAACTGACATGTCTGGGGGTTTTTGCCTTGAGCAGCTAAAGTAGGATCCTGAGGAATCATCTTGTTCTGTGCTTCAGTTGAATTAAACTAACCTATCAAATTCATAAGATCATCTATTTATCTTTTTACACAGCAAAATCCATGGATGAATTTGCTGTTGAATACAAAGTTATCAATCCCAAAGCGATTACTATGGGAGAGCTCTATGGCAGTTTTGATCCTGTAAGTCATGAGTGGTCAGATGGAATTCTTGCAAAGGCCTTCAGGGATCAAGCATCTTCTACCACAGACAATCGCAAGTGGATTATTTTTGATGGCCCAGTGGATGCAGTTTGGATAGAGAACATGAACACTGTGCTGGATGATAATAAAAAGGTAGCCTAATTTTTGCCTGTAACCTCATCCTTGAATAGACATACTTTATTTTGGTAGTAGCAATATTGTTGCTATGTTAATCAAAGGAGGTGTGAGACTCAGGAAAGGCTGTTGTGCTGAAAAGCATCTCTTTATTTGCCTAATTATATGAGCAAATCTAGATTGTATTAGATGATTTTAACCTACTGCTTCTCTCTAGAAGTCTTGTCTTACTCCATTATTGAAATGAGGTTGCTCAGTGAAGGTCTTTTATTGACCTTTTAGGAAACTGAAATACATGAACTCAGTTCTGTGACTGAAAACTGAACTTGCTCAAATTGCCAAGTGAATAAATTAATTTTAAAAAGCTACAGGTCATAATTGCTTTTTCTTGCAGAGTTATTTAAAGATAGAGCATTATTCCCTGTGTCTCTGCAAGCCTTACAGTAACACATGGAAAAGTTGAGACAAGGTCATAAAATACCATGTATTGTGAGAATACAAGAGAGTGAATGTTCAGTGATTTTGACAGACATTTCTTTGACTGGGATGATCAGCACTGACATGACTAGACCATGTTTATGTGATGCTCTTCTTCTAGCTATGCTTAATGAGTGGTGAAATAATTCAGATGAATTCAAAAATGAGTTTAATCTTTGAACCAGCAGACTTAGAGGAGGCATCTCCAGCAACTGTCAGCAGGTAATGTGAAAGCATTCAAGCTTGAACTGTCCCACCTTGCACATATTCCTGTACCATAGGTGTTTGTTCTTTGCAGGTGTGGTATGATCTATATGGACCCACAACAGTTAGGTTGGAAGCCACTGAAGGATTCCTACATGAACACTTTGCCTCCAAACCTGCAGGAAGAACACCGAGCACTGGTGAGAGACTCCATTTTTTACACAGGTCTAATTTAGAAGGTTAACTATAAGATGACATTCACAGTTTTCCCACGTGAAGATAGGCATGCAGAATCAGAACATTTTTGTTGTTATAATTAACAACTTAGCCTTCAAAGGCTTAGTCACTTCATTGCTTGCATGAATGAGAGCAATTTGTGTTGTGTATTGTATTGTAGTTTGTCATCAGTGTGAGTGCAAATAAAAGTAGGGGTTGGTGAGAATCAGTTTTTAATAAAATTTGAAGTCCCTATTATTTGTCATTAAAATCTAGGGAAAGAATTGGAATAGTATTGGAATTGGAGCTGTAGAAGACTTATTTATGTGATTGACGTCTTTTGAGTTTTTGCAGGAAATTATGATCCAATTCAAAAGAAACTCCAAGACTAGAAGAGGTCTTTATGGACAGTTTTCTTAGCTCATCAAAGCAAAGGAGTTATACCTTAACCAGCAGATAGCTTGATCCTTTAGTGCATTGCCTTGAGTAAGGGAAAAGGCTAGGTCATGATTCCTCTCGTGTTTTCCCATTTGAGTTCATGGAGCAGACACACCAGCCATGGTCATTATCTACCTGCCCACTGTGGTATTTCTGCAGGTACCAGTCAGCTCCAGCATACTGGAATTTCTGAATTTCTGCTGTGCTGGGTTCTCAGTAGGGACCGCTCCTTTTTAAGGGGGGATGAAGCCCTTACCTTTATTTCTGTTGGAATAATTTTTTATTGCCTAAGCAAAGCAGCAGTCCCTCTAGGCTGAATTTCTGCTCTGCTGTCTGGGTCAGTAACTGGGTAACAAAATTCCTGCTAAAAACCTGTCTGTGCTAGAAGCAACTTGTCACCATCAGATAATGATGGTGTGACTTTGTGAACATTTCAGTACTGCCTCACACAGGTCTTTTCCTGATCTTCTCTCTGCCAACCTGGTGTTCTGTTGAGAGCAAATTGAGGGACAGTGGGAAATGTGGCAAGTCCTGCATTGTTATACCATCATTTCCTTTTCTCCTTGTAGGTCGATGACTTGTTTATGTGGCTGGTCCAGCCCTGTTTAGATTTTATTCACCATCATTGCAAAGCCATGGTACAAACGTCCTCTAGTCATCTGAGTTACAGCCTGATGAAACTCTATACTTGTCTGCTTGGTAAGTACCTTAAGTCTTTTTCTTTTTATTTCAGTTTTCTTTTTTTTTCCTGCCATGACGAAATGCAGGTTATCACATGCAAGGAAATACCAAAGGAACTGCTTGCTGTTGAGTTCATGCAACAAACTCAGTGATCAGTATTAATAATAGTTGTTTGACCAGCATACAGAGCTTTCACATTTGGAAACTGATAACATTATGAAATGCAACATGATCTTGTGGGTATGTTCCATATGTTTTTCTTGCTGTTTGCAAGCATCTGAAGAAAAGAATTAGGACCCTTAGTAAATATTTTTCTTCTGATTTTATTTTTATTTGTAAAGAGTATTTTACACAAACAGGATCCTCACTTTATAAATTGGCTTTGTTCCACTGAATACAATGCTCTAGCTTTGTCTCAAAGTGCTTTTGCAAAAATGTATTTTCAATTGGGATTTATGGTTCTTACTGACATTTAACTAAAATTCAAAATTTGTGTTTTAGATGAAATAAAGCAATCCAATGAAGAGGAGGAGGATAGCATGTCTAGTCACCATATGACCTCGTGGCTGCAGGGCCTTTTCCTTTTTGCTTTGGTGTGGACACTTGGTGGGATCATCGATGCAGACAGCAGGAAAAAGTTTGATTATTTTTACCGCAACTTGCTAATGGGAATGAATGAAGAAAACCCACGCCCTAAAAATGTGAAGCTTACCCAAGCAAATATCTTCCCAGAAAAAGGTGCTTCTTCTGGCCTTTTATAAAGCAATAACAAAACTTGTCACTTTAAGGGAGAATAGAGTGCGTGGCAGATGATAAGTCTGCAGCAGAGCCACCATCTGCCAAACCTTGGGCTGCACAGTTGGATGCTCTTTCCTGGCTCTTTTAACCAGGAGTAGCATATGCCTTCTGTTATACTCAGACAACATAGCTGAGTGTGACCTAAAATAATTTGGTGATGATAGTGGGGGGGGTGAGGTGGGGGATGGGTGGGTGTGTCTTGTGTAGTAGAAAGTTTCCATTATCTCACAGTGTTGGACATCTCACACTAAAATAACTGAAGTCTGTTATTTAAGTGGATTTTCCTATGTTGTGTTTTTCAATTAACAGGGAGTGTTTATGACTTCTATTTTCTCAAGCATGGCAGGGGGCACTGGAAGCCGTGGATGGATTATATCGCAAAAGAGGAGCAAGTTATCTCCCCTGAGGCTAAGGTTCACATTAGTATCTTTATTATAGAAAATAATAGAAAATAATTATTTGACTACGTAATTTAGAGGTATAATCAACCTGCTTAGCTGGCTCTGATTCTACTAAATTAGGCTGTTTAGTGATTGATCTTCAACATTTCATTACCCTCTGTAGGCTCCTTTTCATGGTTATGTCTCAATGCTGGTATCATTCATACTGAAAGTTCAGCACTGCAGGTGCACATGGAGCCCTGAGTTTGCCTTGTGATTAAAATTTTGGTTCTACTTATCATCATCTGATATTGGGGAAACCATGGGGGAAAAAGTCTGAATTTTCATTCCTTCATTTTTGTTTTCTTTGATTGATTTTGTAATATTATGAGCTACTTAGAGAAAGCAAGCAAAGAGATTTAATACTTTTTTGGGATATGGAGAGCAGTAGTGAGAATAGGGGAGCAGAACTAAGCCATACTTAACTCTGCAGTTCTCTTTCCTGGCTTTGTATAATGTCTGTGAGCCATAATATAGATAATAATAGTTGTGCTACTTACTTTATAAGCACTGAACAAGAAGTGGGGCCATACTATCTACTAGAACCTTATTGTAGCTTAGGTTTTTACAGAACATAATTTTCAACAAATGCATTTGTGCTACAGAGCTCCTGCCGTTGCTTGCAAATATTCATGGTGATTAAGGTATTAGATGTTTAATTTTCATGTGCTGTTTTACTTTCCTGTGTAACAGGTGTCTGAGCTGATCATTCCAACAATGGAAACTGCCAGACAAATGTTTTTTCTTAAAACATATGTGGAGCATAATGTCCCTTTGCTTTTTGTGGGTCCTACTGGCACTGGAAAAACAGCTATAACAAACAATTTTCTACTAAAACTTCCAAAGCAAAAATACATCCCGAGTTTCATTAACTTCTCTGCAAGAACCTCTGCTAATCAAACCCAGGATATTATTATGTCCAAGCTGGACAAAAGAAAAAAAGGATTATTTGGACCTCCTTCAGGGAAAGAAGCTGTAATATTTGTGGGTAAGACATTTTATTTGGTTGGGGTTTTTTTAATAATTTTATTTCTGGCTTTAGGTAAAGGAAGTGGTTCACTGAAACTAGTAAATTTGGATTGCTTCAGTGCTCATTGGCTTTTTTCAGGCACCCAAAGAATCATAGAATCTTCTGAGTTGCGAGGAACCCATGAGGATCATCGAAGGATTAGCACTGTCCCTGCTGAGAGGTTTAAGTGGTGATTGTCATTAGAATAGTTCTTAGAGTTTCAGTGAGACATATGACATGGAATAAAATCACCAGCCATACTGTTAGGCCATCACTCCTAATTATGCCTGTGAGGTATAATGGCATTTGATTCTAGTTAGGTTAATGGGAAGCAAGAATAACAACATCCAGCCTTTTTCTACCTTTAGTTCAGTTATTTTTCCTCCTTGGAAGAAAATTAAATTCCTAAACAATATCTGTGTTCTCCATAGATGACTTAAACATGCCTGAAAAGGAAGTGTATGGAGCCCAGCCAGCTATTGAACTTCTCAGACAGTGGATTGATCATGGTCACTGGTATGACAGGAAAGATGCATCTCAGATTAATATCATAGATGTGCTGTTTGTTTCAGCTATGGGTCCACCAGGGGGAGGCAGGAATGATATCACAGGTAAGAAATCCATTACTATGGCAATTAGTTATCTAGTTGACTGAAATCAGTTTCCTGATGACAAATTCTACATTTATCTATAACTGCTGGACCTACAGATGCTTTAACTGCCTGGGTCATTCCAAAGAAGTCTGTATGTTCAAGTTCAAATCTGTACCTTTTCCAGCGCAGTTTAATCAACATTAGAAACAGTGGTTTTAATATTGATTAATCATGAATGATGGAAGGTGTTCTAAAAAATGGACACTGTTTCCATTTTCTATTCTTTGGAAAAGAGAGTGAACACATCTTCTTGCTGTGTCTCTGGCAATCCTCTTCTGAAATTGTCCCTCCTGCTGCTGACACAGACTGCCTGCAGTTACTTGTAAGCCTGTTACCTGCCAGTCCATTATTCGTGTCACAGCGCCATAAAGGAGGTTATGTTTTCTAATGGAAAAATTATGTAAATAAAAGCCCTAAAGCAGCTGCACCTACACTGTTATAAGACACTTCAGGCTACTTTACTTCATATAAACACTTTGATACAGGTTTAACTGTATGTGCTCTGAGGAGGCTTTATGAAAATAACTCTTCTGATATAGCTAAATTTGTAAAATTCACTAGTATACAGACTGATTCTTTTGAGGTGAAAGCAAATAACAAGATACTTTATTTTGTAAAGTTTTACTGTGTCATACCACAAACAAAAGGGATGATGTGAGTTGAAATTTAAATATGGGTAATAGTGGTCTTGTAATGGAGATTCATCTTTTACATATCCAAAGCAGTTATTCTAAATGAAATACTGATATTAAATATAAACCACTTTATATTTCTTTTGCATCCCTGCTGGGGCAGAAATTTGTCAGAAATAAAATCATGGAGCTGGAGCCAAATTCAAAAGTTGTTGTTTGAGTGAGGTGGAAAAATATTTGGACATTTTGAATCTTTCTGCATCCTTCTGTGTGTGTTACAGGGCGCTTCATGCGGCACTTGAATATTGTATCTATCTGTTCGTTCAATGATGACATATTAGCCAAGATTTTTACTTCAGTTACTGATTGGCACTTCAGCAAAGGCTTTGATGCTGCATTTCTGAGGTAATGTGCTCTATTTCCTGCGTCACCTTGGTGATCTTTTCTCCTGTGATTTATCTGCACAAGTTAAAATTGTATCTCTTTTCCTTCTGAAGGCTGGGTAAGATGATGGTCCAAGCAACATCGGTGATTTATAAAATGGCGGTTCATAATTTTCTCCCAACTCCTTCAAAATCCCACTATGTCTTTAATCTACGGGATTTTTCCAGGGTTATTAAAGGAGTCCTGCTCTGTCCACACACTCATTTGCAAGTAAGCTATATTTTAATTATGTTGCTTTAAGGGAGAGCAATAGAAAAAGTAAATTATTTTTATAATATCAGTAAGTAAATATCTCAAAGTACACAAACTATGGTTTCAATAGATTTACATGGTTCAAAATAGTCCTTGAATACCTTGTTGCATATTTTGTCTGTCTCTGAGGGACAGAGCTGTCATTTTGTTAATATTCTTTAATGAATTACAGTTGGGCCCAGAGGTCTAAGGTCCTCCTGTTAAAACTTGTACATCAGGCATACAGTCCCATCTTGAACTTGGAAATTAAACACACACAAAAAAAGTGGGAAAAGATTCAGTATCTCTTTCACAAATGGCAAGCTTATAATGAACAAGACTGAAAAATTTAGCCCTGAGTTTACCTGTTGTCAAAAACTACAAATGAATACTTATCGATGTATATGATTTTCACCCTTCCTTCTAATTTTTTCATCCATCCATTTCCAATAATGTATCAGGTTAAAAGAGTGTAGAAGTTCTGTTTCTTTTGGGGAATGTTTTTGGTGCAGAAACAGAACAAAACAGCTACAAGCAGTTCAGGAGAAATCTCAGCCAGCAAGAGTTTTGAGCAGGCCTTGGGTTACAGCCCATGATTGGTATCTTGGAAGGACGGGGAGACTTGATACAGTAGAGAAAAATATTTTGACATGCGAGTCCCAGTTTGTATTGGCAGGAAGGACAAGATGGTAACTAGGTGAGGAATCCAGTTAAGTTAGCAGATGCTGAGCCATGTGCTGAATAGCTTGGAATTGAAAAATTCCCACTGAGTTTAGTACAAGGTATAGCAGGGTCCAGATGGACATTTCTAACCTTTTCTTTTTGAACAAATCGTGCCTGAGCTATATTTACCTGTCTTCTTGTATTTACATTTTCAGGATGGAGATAAACTGATCAGACTTTGGATTCATGAGGTTTATAGAGTTTTCTATGATCGCTTAGTTGATGAGGATGACAGGAAGGTATTCTTCAAGATGGTAGAAGATACAACATTAAATAGCTTCAAGCAGAACTTTAATAAGGTACTTTTGGGTAATGTGCTGGAACTGAGAGTGGGACTGATGCATTTTTGAAAATACTTAGACATTGAGATTAAATTAGTATTGAAGACATTTTGAATTATTCTGATCAGTGCATTTAGAAAGTATGGATGATCTTCTATTCAGTATTGAGTATTATACATATTCTTATTCAAGTTAATACAAATTACTTTGTATCAGAACGATTCATAACTTCAAAGGGATTCTGTGCTGATACAGAGAGCCAAGTGGAAGGAAATAGATGTCTTGCACAACATTTATGTGTATTTTACTAAAGTTAATTATTTGGATCTTCCAGTAGGTGTAGCGGGTGCATACATGTCGGCCTGCAGTATTCTTTCCCAGGCTAAGACAAAAACTAGAATAGCGGAAAACAGTGCTTTCCACAGTATAAGTACTATGTAGATAAAGATTATTATGACTTCAAGGAAAATAATTCTCTAATAGTTAGAATTATTCTTGTTTTTTCTCTAGATACTGGGTCATCTCTCACCTACTGGAAAAGTCTCTGATGATAATATTCGCAGCCTATTCTTCGGAGACTATTTAAGGCCCAACAGTAATGTAAAAGTATATGATGAAATCACAGACTTAAAGCAACTGACAAGTGTGATGGAATACTACCTTGAGGAGTACAACAACATCAGCAAAGCACCAATGTCCTTAGTCATGTTCAAGTTTGCTATTGAGCACATCTCAAGGATATGCAGGGTATTGAAACAGGATAACGGACACCTGTTGTTGGTGGGCGTTGGTGGGAGTGGTCGACAAAGTGCAACCAAACTGGCCACCTTCATGAATTCCTTTGAGCTCTTTCAGATTGAAATTACCAAGTCCTATGGAGTGCATGAATGGAGAGAAGACATTAAACAAGTCATGCTGAAAGCAGGTGTTCGTAACAACAATGTGTCCTTTTTGTTCTGTGATAATCAAATAAAGGATGAAGCATTTGTGGAAGATATCAACATGCTTTTAAACACTGGCGATGTGCCTAATATCTTTGCAGCAGATGAGAAAGCTGATATTGTTGAGAAAATGCAAACTGCAGCAAAGATGGAGAACAGGAAAATTGAAGCCACTCCTCTTGCTATGTACAATTTCTTTATTGAAAAGGTGAAGAAAAATTTGCATATTGTCTTAGGTCTGTATACAATGTGTCGTTTCTTTGAATGTTTCTATTTAGTTTTAGAGTTTTTTATGCTTTTTAACTGCAAAGACACTTAGATAACAATTATGATCTTATTTTTGTAGCCATGAGTCCTGTTGGAGATGCATTTCGAAATCGATTACGGATGTACCCTTCGCTGATAAACTGCTGCACCATTGATTGGTTCCAAACCTGGCCTACAGATGCTTTGGAAATGGTTGCTAACAAGTTTTTGGAGGATATTGAACTCGAAAATGACCTTAGAAAAGAGTATGAGTTTACTTAAGAAACATATGAACCAAATGTTTGTTCCCCTGCCCCTCGTACCCCCAACATATTTCATCAGGAGACTGTCCTTATAAATGGACAAAGCTAAGCTAACTGGGATGTGAGTGCAAGATATCCATGTATCTGTTTCTAAAAATCAGGCCACTCTTTGAAAGGAGTCCAAAATATTTCTAATAATGGGGGAAATACACTTCTGCTTTCCCTAATACTACTATAATTTCATAAGCTTAGGGTAATTTTCTGATAGTCAATATAAAGACAGACTGTATTTTCAAAGTAATGTGGAAAACTTTTCTCTAGGGTTGTTTCACTGTGCCAGTATTTCCAAGAAAGTGTGAGAGAACTCTCTGTCAGCTATTACAATATACTTCGAAGACACAACTATGTGACACCAACTTCCTATGTTGAATTGATCCTTACCTTTAAGACTCTGCTGAGTAGGAAAAGGGAAGAAGTTGACATGATGAGAACTCGTTACCTTGTGGGGCTTGAAAAACTTGATTTTGCAGCTTCACAAGTAAGTTTCAGATGAAATTGCTCAATGTATATCATATGCATGCTTTAGTATGGAGACTGTGTGGTTAAAACTTACAAAACCAAAACTTAGTAAATTTGCTCTTCACTGTATTCATGATGCTATTGATAGTTTTCTATTGAAAGGCATCAGGGAAAGTTAGATTACTGCTTAGTTGCTTTAAGAAATTGTGATCTCTAAGTTTGGAGTATAGTACTTAATAGAAAACAGAATTAAAATCCATTAAAACTAAATTAAATGGTACTCGTTAAATTATGAAGGAATAAACCTTATACATGTCATTGTTTTCTCAAAACCTTATATGGAGAATCCATGCCTCAGCATCCTAGTACCTATTATCCTTTTTAAAATACAAGAGAAATTGAAGAATGTTGTAAGACAATAATAAATATTAATTTCTGAGTATATTCCCAGTAAGAGATTTATAAGTTCCAGATAAATACCCTCCTTTTCCAACACATGTGATCCAGGGATCGATCTTTCCAAGATGCAAAGTAAAGGGATGAAGAACATCCAGCTTGCAGCTGTTGCTGTCACTAATTCTGTATTTCCTTCCAGGTTTCTTTTGGATTTTTTTTCCACCTGCACAGTAAAGGATTATTTGGGGTTTCATAAACTGAACCTGACTGTGAGGAAAAAATAGAATTAATCCACTTATTTCTCATTATTGAAATTAAGTGGATCTTTAAAAAGCAAGTGTATTGCAAGATGATGATAAAAAGTCTATTCAGTTTAATAAAACAGCTCTTAGTAAAAATAACTGGAGAACTATTAATAATTCTTTAGATCAAATGTCCATTTTTAGATTGCATTAATATAGTATCTTCCATTCTTTCTTCCTAAGACATCAAGATACGAAATGTATGCAATATTTGCACAGATTTTTTCATGATTTTCTGTTATATTCATCAGATTGCAGAGATGCAGATAGAGCTTACTGCCCTTCAGCCTGAACTGATTCAAACTTCTGCAGAAACAGAAAAAATGATGGTCAAGATTGAAAAGGAAACAGTTCAAGTAGATGCAAAAAAGGAAATAGTGTCAGCAGATGAAAAAGAGGCCAATGACGCAGCTGCCGTTGCCCAGGGTATTAAGGTAATTCCAAAGGGGAGCAGGATGGGTTCAGAGTCAATGGGAACTGTGATGTATGCTAATGGGGTGATCTGAGCTCTGAGTAACACAGTTGCAAGAGAAGATGCATGACATATCCCTAATATAAACATGGTAAATTCTGGCTGCTTGGAGTATGACTGTCTCACAGTACTGCATAGCTTCCCTTTCTAGTCCACATTCCAAAAGCTGCAGAGCTCTTACTTCTGTACTGATATGTTCTCATTTTCAACAGATTGAATAATGAGTTTATTCTGTTTCCAGGCTCAAAGACACTCCATTTAGAATTAGCTGAGGTAATTTGGCACAGTGCTGTGTGGAGCCCTTTTAGGCATAACTTTAGAGATGATGCCATAGCCAGATGTCTGTAGCACTGGAAATTCTGGGAAGCTCCAGGATTCCTCAGTATTTTTTTTGTAACTAATTGGGAATGTCAGTGATAGATAAGATGGGTCATTACTGAGATATGAGTATATGATCAAGAGTTTAAGCTACATAGTATCTATTTTTCCCCTGATCAGCACTGGAAGATAAAACCAAGTACAACTGTATCTAACCGTTATTTTAATTCTCACTGCCAAACCAGAGAGACTTGAATGCTCATCTGGCTTTTTCAACTATCAGGTTAGTTTGTGGAAGTTACTGATTTCTCTACAAACCTTCTCTCTTTAAACTGTGCAGTCGAATTGTGAAAGCAGTTTTCTCTCCAAGAAACACAATGTTGTGAAGAGTCTTTTTATTGCATACTTAATGAGCGAGAAGGTTCCCTGAGGCTGTAGTGGGGTAATCAGGCTGCAGACCTGGTATTGTATGAAGGTTTACAGGTTTCTGCCCAACGTCTTAACAGGACGAATGTGAAGCAGACCTTGCAGAGGCCCTGCCAGCTCTGGCTGCAGCACAGGCAGCTCTTGATACCCTGAATCCTTCAGACATCTCTCTTGTGAAATCCATGACGAATCCGCCTGGTCCTGTTAAGCTTGTCATGGAGAGTATTTGTATCATGAGGGCAACTAAACCAGAGAGAAAACCTGACCCAAAAGGCAGTGGTAAGGACATGGCTTTTGTTATCCTTGCTGTCAGAATGTGTGGGGTAATACTGTGATGTGCTGGTGATGTGCTTCTGGTATGAATACAGCCACATGCACTCAAGTGGCTGCATTTTGACAAGCGGTGACTTACCATTACACTGAATAGTTAAGGCTGCTTTTGCCACAGTCACAGACTGCCTTGCTTAATGCTGTTGTGCAGGCTCTGTAAATATAATCCCAGTCGTCAGCACAAAGCCATCTCTTCAATTGGCTTTGAATTTTGCATTGCCTTGAGGAACTCTGGGAGCTGGAGGTGTGCTGTACAGACTAACAGAACCAAATAGGTTGGAAAAGACCTCCGAGATTGAGTCCAACCTATGACCTAACACCACCTTCTCAACTAGATCAGAGCACTGAGTGCCACATCCAGTCTCTTCTTAAATACCTTCAGAGACAGTGACTCCATCACCAACCTGGGCAGCCTATTCCGCTGCCCAATGCACCATTCACCTGTATTTCCCCCTGTAATCCCAGCTTCCTAACTATCAGTTATGCTGAGAAGGAGAAATCTAGTTATACCCTTGCCATAGGTAATTAACAAGCATTTTTTGTGCAGTTTATGTTGTTATTGTGGGATTGCACAGAATTTGCAAGGTAGGAAAGAAATCTTTTTCTTTCCCTTTTCTTCTACCTTATGCCTTTATAGTTCAACCCTTTATAAATGAAAATAAGAATCCTATAAATGCTTTCCATCCAAAACTATCTTATCTAGACTAAGAATGAATACTTTCACATAGTTACTAACTTATCTAATAGACTATGCTCAGAAAGACTATATAGTATTTTGTTTCCCTTAATGTGCTTGGTTTGTTTAGAATTACTATGCAATTAATAAATATGGCATTGGTTAGTGATGCTGAAGTTCCTGTCTGAATTTCTTAGGTAATAATTTTCTCAAACTATTTAACAGTCTTTGCATAATAAAATTCCCTGGCAGAATCATTGATGCTAATTCTTTATATTATGTTTCAAAGTATTTTTTCAGTTTGAACATGCATGTATTAAGGTTTTACTCTTATTTGCAACATAGGTAAAATGATTGAAGACTACTGGGGGCCAGCTAAAAAAATTCTTTCAGATATCAAGTTCCTTGAGAAATTACAGAAATACGACAAGGATAATATTCCACCTGCCATAATGAAGAAAATTAGAGAGAAGTTTATTGGTCATGCAGATTTTCAGCCAGATGTGGTAAAAAATGTCTCATCTGCCTGTGAAGGACTTTGCAAGTGGGTGAGAGCCATGGAGGTGTATGACCGTGTCCAGAAGGTGGTTGCCCCAAAGCGTGAACGTTTGAAAGAGGCAGAAGGGGTACTGGACGTTCAGATGCAGAAGTTAAGAGTAAAACAAGCAGAACTTAAGGAGGTAGTTGATCGCCTTCAAGCTTTGCAAGATGAGTTTGACAAAATGAATAATCGTAAGAGAGATTTAGAAAACAATATTGAACGTTGTTCACAAAAGCTTGTGAGAGCTGAACAGCTAATTAGTGGTCTGGGTGGAGAGAAAGAGAGGTGGACAGAAGCTGCACGATTATTAGGACTTCGGTACACAGACCTTGTGGGAGATGTGTTGTTATCATCAGGAACTGTGGCTTATTTGGGAGCCTTTACTGTTGATTACCGCCTAAAATGCCAAAAGCAATGGCAAGTTCTGTGCAATGAAAAGAACATACCATGCTCCAGTGATTTCAGCTTGAGCAATACATTAGGGGATCCAGTCAAAATCCGTGCATGGCAGATTGCTGGATTGCCAGTTGATTCTTTTTCCATTGACAATGGTATAATTGTTTCTAACTCAAGAAGATGGGCTTTAATGATAGATCCTCAAAGGCAAGCTAACAAATGGATAAAAAATATGGAGAAAACTAACAAGCTGTCAGTTATCAAATTATCTGACACACATTATGTGAGGACATTAGAATCTGCTATTCAGCTTGGAACACCAGTGTTGCTAGAAAATGTTGGTGAAGAATTAGATGCTTTCATAGAACCCATTTTATTAAAACAAACATTCAAACAACAAGGAGTAGAATACATGAAATTAGGGGAAAATATAATTGAATATTCGAAAGACTTCAGGTTTTACATAACAACCCACTTAAGAAATCCTCATTATCTTCCTGAGGTGGCTGTGAAAGTTTGTCTACTCAACTTCATGATTACACCTTTGGGTCTTCAGGACCAACTTCTTGGAATTGTGGCTGCAAAGGAAAAGCCTGAGCTGGAAGAAAAGAAAAATCAACTCATTATAGAAAGTGCAGCTAACAAGAAACAACTAAAGGAAATAGAAGATAAAATCCTGGAGGTTCTTTCCCATTCGGAGGGAAACATCTTGGAAGATGAAACAGCAATTCAAATTTTGTCTTCATCTAAAGATTTATCTGAAGAAATCTCTGAAAAGCAAAAAATTTCCTCTTTGACTGAAAAGGAAATAGATTCTACTCGAATGGGGTACAAGCCAGCTGCAGTTCATTCAGCTGTTGTCTTCTTCTGCATCTCTGATCTGGCAAACATTGAACCTATGTACCAGTATTCATTGACTTGGTTCATTAACTTGTATGTTCAATCTATTGCTAAAAGCAAAAAGAGTAGAAAGCTAGAAACCAGGATTAAAAATATAACCGAGCACTTCACAATAAGCATCTATAATAATGTCTGTCGTTCACTGTTTGAAAAGGATAAGTTGTTATTCTCCTTTCTTCTGACAGTAGGCATTATGAAGGGAAAAGGCCAAATAGATGATGAGGTTTGGCGTTTCCTACTGGCAGGAGGTGTTGCTCTGGATAATCCTCACCCCAATCCAGCTCCAGATTGGCTATCTAACAAATCATGGGCTGAACTCGTGCGTGCATCTTGCCTGACAAACCTTCAGGGGCTAATGGAACACGTAAGGGACAATGTTTCAGAGTGGAAGCCAATATATGACTCTGTCAGACCCCACGAAGAAGCCTTCCCAGATGATTGGAGCAAACTGGTGGGGTTAGATCGCATGGTTATTCTCAGATGTTTGCGACCTGACAAAATTGTCCCAGCAGTGCAGATGTTCATTGTGGAAAATATGGGAAGAACATTTATTGAACCACCTACGTTTGATCTTGGAAAAAGTTACAGTGATTCAAATTGCTGTGCCCCTTTGATTTTTATATTGTCACCAGGTGCTGATCCTATGGCAGGTGAGATTGGTATTAAAAATATCTTTTTTTATCTGGTTAAATGTCACTAAGCATGACTACACTGATAATAGGCCCCTTCATTTGATCTTTAAAGTGTCTTTACAGCAATGATGGAATATCAAACATTTGCCCATATATAAACAATGATAGTAAAATTGTTAGAGGGTGGGATGAATGTAGTGGTGATGAAATGTCTCAGTGTCTGAACAGCAATTTAGGGATCTAACAGATTGTAGCATCCAGACCAGTTTATAATTTATACTTGCATTACAATTCTTTCAGTGGGTGTTGGAGGCTTGCCCCAGTCTCTGTTGCAACCTCTCCTCCAGAAAGTTTCCTCCCTCTCAGTTACTAATTAAATGGTATATATGGCCACATTTAAAAACACATTTGTTAAATGTCCTTTAAAGTATAACCACCCAGATTATTTTTAAATCTGAATTTCTGCCAAAAGAATTGTAATATGGAGGCATAGCATAAGGGTGTATTTCCAGAAGGTACTGGTTTTTATAGGAAAGCTGGAGAGCTATTTTTAACCAGGTCTAAAGATCCAATTTGCAGCTCAACCTCCATAAACAATTGTACCCAGGCAACAGAGAGTCGAGAGCTGTAGTGCAGGCTGGAACTGAACCCTCAGGGCCAAAGGAGAGGACAGCCACTTAACCTGCCTGGTTTTGGTTTGGGTTTTTTTAAGTATTATTTTATAACCCTAAATTTTAGTACATGCCTCAGAAGTACAGTGGCTGATACAGCATTTGATACTACTTCTGGGTGGTTGAGGTGGTTTTGCTTTGAGTTTTTTTGAATTGAAGAAAATATTTGTTGACTTTTGTCCCTTTATTTACATTACAAAAATGATGAATATAACGCATTCTGCTTTTTAATAGACTTTGTCTTTGTTTGCATGTATAAAACTTGCTGTCATAGGTTTACTAAAATTTGCTGATGATGTTAGCATGGGAAGTGCAAGCGTTCAAACCGTTTCACTTGGACAGGGCCAGGGCCCAATAGCAGCAAAAATAATTTATCAGGCTATTACTGATGGAACCTGGGTAGTGTTGCAAAACTGCCATCTTGCAACTAGCTGGATGCCTGCCTTGGAAAAAATCTGTGAGGAAGTTATAGTCCCTGAGAACACCAATGACAAATTCAGGTGGGAGTTTTAGTATTTTACTCTTTTAAATGAGAGTATTTCTTGTTTGCTGAACTACTTTTTTTTGAATGACTAAGTATGACATTCATATTGTTTATGTGCAGTGATAAAATAATGATCCATAATTCAGATGTCATTTTTTTTACCTATACAATATAATCTACTTTATGCCTGCCTTTCAGAACAAATTTAGATGTTATCTTTATAGTTAAGCAAGTAATAAAACTTAATCTTCTACAGATCAACATGCAGCATAATGATTTTTTGATAATGTGCTTTTCAAACTTCTTTTTAGGCTGTGGTTAACTAGTTATCCATCAGAAAAGTTTCCTGTTAGTATCCTCCAGAATGGCATCAAAATGACGAATGAGCCTCCAAAAGGGGTCAGAGTGAACCTCCTCCGATCGTACCTTAACGACCCCATCTCCGACCCCGTGTTCTTTAGCAGCTGCCAAAAGCCAGAAACGTGGCAAAAACTGCTGTTTGGCCTTTGCTTTTTTCATGCTGTTGTGCAGGAAAGGAGAAACTTTGGCCCACTGGGTAAGTTTTAGATGAGTTCACAGTTTGTTTCAAAGAAGATTAGTGGTGTTGAACTGCATTGCCGAAGTCTCTTTGCATAAAAGCGTTAAATTACAAAAGTGCAATCTGCATTACACAGAATATATATATATACAGTTTAAAAGCTGTTATTTGCAGGAATTCTTATTCAGGCAAAGCTACTCTTGAAACTACTAAAAGTTTTCCCCTGAGGAAGGACTAGAAAGTACCATTTTTCCAAATTAATGTGTTATACAGTAATTACATTAAATTATAGCTTTCTAAATGATTAATTTATTGCTGTAGTTTTTACTAACAATCAAATCCAGTTCCAGTTTTAAATTTTTGCAATGAAAGATGTGCCTTCTTCAATTCTACTTTTGTTATTTATGTGCATACTTTATCAAAGCTAGTGCTTATATTTACTTGGCGTGAAACAAATATATGTAGCTGTAGTGTGTTGTTCATAACACAGCAGTGAAAAGATACATGTGCATAAGATTTGTGCTTCACCTTTTTCTAGGATCTTGAAATATGTAGAAAATTATATAGAAGTTTTGCATAACATATAAAAACTTAGAGAATTATAGTTTCCATTTTTATAATTATATAAATCATACGCTCTCCACTGAAGTTCTTGGTATTCCATTCCAGCTGAGTATGTCTTTATCATAACATACCTTTTCGGAATTGAACAGGTTGGAACATTCCATATGAGTTCAACGAATCTGACCTCAGAATCAGTGTGCAACAGATCCAGATGTTTCTGAATGAATATGAAGAAATCCCGTTTGAAGCTCTAACCTATCTAACAGGTACAGGCATTGCATCCTCTCATGTGTTGACTTTTATCCCTGAGCACAGTGAAAAACTAGTGAGTTCTTGACAAATTGCGTGGATTCCACTCAGGTTTACTTTCTTGGCCTTCCACATACAATGGGGTTGTCATTGGTGGATGTTGAATTGTCCTTGGAGTTGGTTCCCAAACCCCCAGATGTCATTGCTGTTTGGACTTGTATATAGTTACAAGAATTACTAATGGTCCAGCAAACCTCCTGGTCTTTGCTTCATGTACAATAATAAAAACATCGATGGCCTTTCTTTCACCTTTGCTGATCGATGTGAGCCTGACACAGTAAACTTTGGCAGTTTACCAGAGGATGTGATAATAGTCATGAGTTTAAAGCAGGGTGTTGAGCTGTGTAAATAACTTGGTTGATGTGGCTATTCAGAAAGATAAGCTGCTTTTTGGCACCTCCTTTGTCAGCCTTGTCATTCTTGATTTTTGTTAATATTATGATTAGCTTTATGAAAATGAATTTTAGGACATGAATAGCAGTTTCTCAGACCGACTCGTAGTGTTCCTTAGACCTTTCACCATCAAGAAACATAAATTTGGCCCATAGTTCCAAAGATGTTCGTGTGCCTGATTTCCATTGAATTGTCTGAAGTTTAAAACCTAAAAGCTTTTGAAGATCTGGAGCTTTGGAGCTTCAACTTATCAGAGTTTCACATTATTGCAAAACAATTTTTTATTTGTTCATTAATGTTCATTCTTTTTTGTCCTGGTTTTCTTTGTCCTTTCCCAGGAGAGTGTAATTACGGAGGTAGAGTGACAGATGATAAGGACAGGCGTCTTCTCCTGTCCCTTCTTTCCACAGTTTATAACAAGGATATAGAGCAGGACAGGTACATGCTTGCAGCTGGAGGTGACTACTATATACCACCACATGGCCCATATGAGGTGAGAAGACAACAAGTGTAAATTCTCTCCAAGTTATTGGGAAAAAACTTACCTAAAATGTACTTTGATATGCTGAATACAACAAATAGAAAAAAAACCCCATAAGATCACAAAGCTGTGCCAGAATGTATCTTATATATGAAATATGAATGTTATTTAATATCTACCACACTCCAGTAGGGACATAGGGATCATCTAATATTCTGACATTTGTTGATGCAAACAGCCACCCCTGTGCAGCTTTCCAGTACAGTTCTAGAAAGCCAATAGGAAGCTTCAGGAATTTACAGGGTACTTCTGCACCCTCTTACAACCACTTTTGTCTTGAAAGCAGTGATCAGGAGGAAGAGGTGGAATGACAGGTATATACTCAGTTTTCATTCCCTTTTTCCCTTCTAACAACTGCATAGAAATAACAAATGTGCTCTAATCCCACCTATTTGTGAAGCCCACAGTTATAGGGGTGACACATACAGCATCCTACCCCCTCCTGTGACTCCTACTGGTGCTCTGTGAATATTCTTTCTTTCTCTTGCCATTTACATGAGGGTGGTAATAACAACTCCTCCATGACTCTTTGAATCACTCAGAACTTTTATATTTATCTCTGTGGACTGTGTGAGTCAATTCATGGATATAATTAACAGGGAACTACTGTATTTGATTGTAAATGGGAAGGTTCTGTCCAAGTTGGATTTACAGATAATTTATGAATATCATACTGCATGATGTCTTGTATCTGACTGTTTGTTTTACAGTCCTACATTGAATACATACGAAGTTTGCCAATTACAACACACCCTGAAGTGTTTGGACTTCATGAAAATGCAGACATCACCAAGGATAACCAGGAGACTAACCAGCTTTTCCATGGAGTGCTCCTGACTTTGCCTAGAGAAGCAGGAGGAGGTGGCAAATCCCCTCAGGTAACAGGGAAGAAAGATCTACTTGCACTCTGGAAAGGTGCCCTTTCCTGTCATATCCTGGGTCTCAGTGTAATCCAAGACTTCTCAGCACATGACTGTAGCACTGGGAGCAGATGTGAATGTCCCTGTAAAGAAGCAGACGGATTTGGCATTGCAGCTTTAAAGATTGCAGATGACTTCATGTCTTTGCATTCCAACAGATTAATACCACATAGTCCCACCTGCGTAGGACATGCAGTTTGAGTAAGAATGTTTCTTTCATATATTCTGCTTAAAAATAACAGTCATAACTTCAGTCATGAATTGGAGTTAGAACATAGTTAAAAATCACTGTTGGTAATGCACTTCAAGGCACATCTGTCCATAGGCAATTTTAAAGTATGACATTTAATTCCAGTCTACAAATTCCAAAGATGGAAGTTCATACACTGCCCATCTTCATCCAGCAGAGGTTGAATGACCATCCCTGCCATTCTCACTAGGGGACAGACTTCAGAGTTCCAGAATAGTAGATCCAGTCATTCAGCCATCAGACAAACAATATAAGCTCATTAGAGGCAAAAGTTTTCTTCCTGATGAAGTCTGTGCCACAATGGCACTTCCAGTCTCTTATTATTCCTTGAATGCTGGGTTTTGGAGATGCAATTTTTTGCTTCCCCCTCACTGCTTCAGTTTCTATAGTACCAAACACATCACTGTGTTTGTGACTCACAAAGAGGGGCAGTTTGACAGGATGGAATCACTTGGACACAGACCTCAGTCATCCACCCCTCCATGGGAGCTGTTAGTGAAGATGCTGGAAATCTCTTCATCATATCCTGGCAACTCAGGCTACTCAGGCCAAATCCATGCCCCTTTGAAATATAGAAAAATGATCTTTTAAATCTATCAGATTTGACATCCTATATTTTATACACAAGTGGATTCTTGAAAAGTGGAATTGATGGAGCCTTATTTCCTGCAGGGTTGTCTGGTGATCATATTCTCTGCTGTCTAATAAGTAAAGCTTCTCTGCTGGCTGGGGTAATCATGTGGTCTTCCCATCATTTCCCCTGTGCTGCATGCTTTGTCTTTTCCTTCATTGTGGCAGTAATAGGATTATGCTTGTCTGCCCTCCCGCCTATTTCCTTAGAAGTCATCCCGTAAACCTTTTTGCAAATTAAACCAAAATTACTAACAAATTTAAATTTATTGAGAAGGGAAAAGGAGCAAGCAGGCACAGACAGGATGATGCCCAAAGAGAGTGAGAGCATGTAAGCATTATATCTTTAGGAAAATGGGCTAAAATATCTATGTTGTTTTACAGAAAAAATATAAAATCTATACTGTTTTGTAAAATTGATTCAATAAAAATAGTGTGGGGGAAAAAAAGGAGTATTCCTTATTCATTGCAAACTTGTGATTTCAGGAAATTGTTGAAGATTTGGCACAGGACATCCTATCCAAATTACCAAATAGCTTTGATATGAAGGAGGTTATGAAGGCATACCCAGTACTTTATGAAGAGTCCATGAATACAGTTCTCAGGCAAGAGCTAATTCGATTTAACAGGTATGGCTCAGTGTTTTGGGGAGTACTGCTAATACACTAATATACTGAAATATGCTTGTGTTTGTCAGTGCAGCTCACTCACAAGGCTTAAGCAGTTGTAAGCTTTTTACAATAAACTTTTCTTAAAATGTTAGATTCTACTTTGTCTGAATCTTTTAAAAAGACTTGAAGCCTGAATATAGAAATAGTACCTTTATTCTTGGAGTATAAATTTAAATATGATTTGAATTTGTTGTGTTGAGGTAGGGCAGCCTGCTTTATTCTTTATAAGTGATTCTCAGACACCAATATTCACTGCACACTATGTTAGTGTTACAAGCTTTAAAGCTCTTGTCACTTGATTTCCCTTGTCCAGAGTGGAAGTTTTCATTGTCTGTTATTTCTCTGTACGTGTTTTAATTTCTTTGGTTTTCTAAAGTTAAGTAAAAGTTTTGATAACTACAGGTGAGATGAGGAATTTCTGACACGACATTTACCAGCTTTGATTGAGCCTTTGTTCAAGTAGAACTCAGAGGTCTTTAGCCAGGTAGTAAGAAGTAAATAATAAGAGGACAATTTCTTTGTTTTACCTGAAGGCTTACTGAAGTTGTTCGGAGCAGCCTCATTAATTTAGGCAAAGCCATTAAAGGCCAAGTGTTGATGTCTTCTGAACTTGAAGAGGTTTTCAACAGCATGCTAGTGGGAAAAGTACCATCAATGTGGGCTGCCAAATCCTATCCATCCCTGAAGCCACTGGGAAGTTATGTGTCCGATCTCCTCTCGCGTTTGGTCTTCTTCCAGGTATGCTAAACTGGGACTGACAGGTCTAAGGAGTTTATAGTTGAAACCTGAAAGGGTAGAATGTATATTCAGAACTGTCCTTGCTCAGCAGTACCCTGAGAGCTCCAGGTTGTGAGCCACTCACACATGCTCATGGCCAAACACTCACTGCATTGACAGCCCTGGAAATAGCTGGGCAATTGCTCAGCAGGATGAGTTGGGAATATATTCCTTTGGTACTAATCCAGTGCTGCTTTTGATAGTTTCAATTTTTCTACTTCTGCAAGATTCATTTTAGCTTGCATTGATGTCTTAATGACTTCCCTGGTCAAAGGACACTGAAATGGATGTGAGAATGCTTTAGAAACAGTGCATAACAGGCACTATTAAATTTTATATATGTGACTGTAGATCTCTTTTAAGTTTAATAAGAAGTGATGCCACGTCCACACACTGTTTGAACAATGCATTTTATTCTTAGCTCACCCTTCCATTATTTCTCTTGCACCCTTAGCATTCTTTTACAATTACTTAAAATTTCGGGTGTACTTAATTCTTCAGTAGAACCCCATATGAGTCAGGAAAGGAGAAAGCAAGGAAGAAGTGTCTGAGAGATTTGTGTAACTGTCAAAAGTTTCCTGTTTGATGGATCAGAGCACTGTATGGACTTCTTTTGATTCCAAACAACTTAGAATAATGTGAGGACATCTGCCCTTGCTTTGTTTCTTCCTACTGCCAATATCTAGACTTAAAAAGGTATGCTTACGCTACTTTCTGAAATTTCTTTCTCAGTAGCACTGAGTTCTGGTTGTTTCAGAATGAGTTGATTATTTTTATTGTCGTCATAAGTAACTCACTTCTGTGATTTGTTGGCTCTAAAAAGTAGGGAACTGATGGTAGTACCCAGAGAGTCCCATGAAGGTTTAGATCTCACTTTACTGTTTGAGTGTATCAGAAAACACATCCCTCTTCTGGTGAATTGGCATTTGTTTTTTCTCTTCATATTCAGGATTGGGTCAACAAAGGGCCACCCACAGTCTTTTGGATCTCAGGACTCTTTTTCACTCAGTCTTTTTTGACTGGTGTTTTACAAAATTATGCCAGAAAGTACACCATCCCAATTGACCACATTGGATTTGAATTTGAGGTAAGAAATATGCAGAATTTTGTTTTTCTTGAACAGCTTGAAACATGTTATGAGGCAGCAAGAAATAGAGCTTTCATATGAAAAGATACTTTTTTTAATTGCAGACTATCACTTGTAAGATTTAATATACTCCAGATAAAAACCAAGCAATGGTTTAATCATTCCAGGTGATGAAAGAGGAGCACACAATGGAGAAAATGCCGGAAGATGGGGCTTATGTGAGAGGCCTTTTCTTAGAAGGTGCACGATGGGATAGAGAATCCATGCTAATTGGAGAATCACTACCAAAAGTCCTTTATGATCCTTTGCCCGTAATTTGGCTGAAACCTGGAGAAAGTTCCAAATTTCTTCATATGAACATTTATTCATGCCCTGTATACAAGACAAGTGCAAGAAGAGGTGTCTTATCCACCACAGGTCACTCGACCAACTATGTTCTCTCAATTGAACTCCCTTCAGACAAGCCCCAGAAACACTGGATAAATCGAGGTGTGGCAGCACTGTGCCAGCTGGACGACTGAGAGGATGCAAGTCAAAACACTCACATGTTCTATTGTAAAGATATGCTTTACTCCTCAATGGCTGCATGGTTTTTTTTATGAAATTGGGCCTAAAGAGTTTTGATGCTGATTTTAATGGGAATCTATTTCATGGGTCTTGCAAAAAAGACCTATGGATTTGCCTTCTGTGTCCCAGGAATATGTAGGGCAAGGAAGGAAAAGATGAGAATATTCTGTTGTCAACATATCAAAGGTAAAAGCAAGAGAACTCCTGAGTTTGAATAAAAACAGTTTAATAGGGAAAGCAAAAGCTGTGCCCACAAGCAAAACAAAACAAAAAGGAATTAATTGACTGCTTCCCATGGGCAGGAGTTCAGCCACTTCCAGGAGAGCAGGGCCCCATCACACCTAATGGTGACTTGGGAAGACAAATGCCATCACTTCTCCTTCTTCCCCCCACTTTATATACCAAATATGATGTCATATGATCTGGACGACCTCTTTGGTCAGTTGGGGTCACCTCTCCCAGCTGTGTCTCCTCCCAACCTCCCATGCACCCCCAGCCTCCTCCCCAGCATGGCAGTATGTTAAACAGAAAAGGCCTTGGCTCTGTGTGACCTTGCTCAGCAAGAACAAAAACATCTCTATATTATCAATGCTGCATTCAGCACAAATGCAAAATACAGCCCCATATCAGCCACTGACAAGAAAATTAACTCTACCCCAACCAAACCCAGCACACTTCCTCATCTCCCTCTATTGCACGTTGGACTAACAAGTGCCTGGAATTTTGTACTTGTTTAAGCCCTTTCGTCAGAGAAGCTCAAAGTAGCTTGCAAGCGTTAATTAAAAGTAAAATAGCCTGAACATCTTCAAAGAGCTGTGCAGTCATTAACTAATCCCCACAGCACACCAAGAAGGTACTAAAGATGCATCATTAGACTTGTTCTGTACACAGTACAAGAGAAGCACAAAGATCAAGGCAAACATTTTAAAAAAACATGCACTGCATAAACATCCACTAATTTGGGGTCTTGTACCTTTTTTTTCATTGCCTAAATTGCAGCATTTTAATGACTTGCTCAAGGCCTCACAAAGTCAGAGATGCAGCAATTCCCAGTATCCTGGTACAAGTGTTAAGTGATGCTGCTACAACATACAGTTCTTGTCACAGGAATTATCTGTGGTGCTTAGCTGTTATAGGTCACGACTGTGTTCATTATTGTTTTATCAACCACTGGCTTGTTTTAAACAGATATTCACAAAATAGTAACTGTTAAGAATGGGAACACAGGGCAAGCCACAAGGGTTACACGGGCATGGTGTGCAGTGCTGCTCTGCACAAAGATACACGGAGTTAAACAGTATCTTCAGGTACCACATTTAGAGCCCCATTAACAGTACAGTGGGCAGGCATTTGGTGCATCATTATTGTTATGTGGGGACTAAGGCAAAGATTTCAGGCCAGGTCACTTCATGGGCATTTGTTTTAATAAAAGGGACAGAGATGTGCAGGTTATTCAAGTTACTGATAGGAAGAAACTACTCTTAGACTAATGATATTTGTCACCTATAGCAAAATAAAACTTGTTTATGTTACAGCACAGTCATCCAAACAGACAACAATTTTTAAGAAGAGAATTCTATAGATAATGCTGGTCTTGCTAACACAGTCCTCTAAATTAAGTTGTTTTAAAAAAGTCAGATTTGCTACCTAAATTATATTTTCTGGGGATCAATTACTTTTAAACTGCTGGAAATCTGTGTCAGAGCTTGTGGGCTCCTTGCTAATACCTTTTCATGAACAAACAGTAATCAATAGTTTATTAAATGGCACAGTTGTGATTCCTGTGACTATATAGCGTCTTTGCTGCTACAAGTGTGCTATGTCCTTGTTACCATGTTTTCTAAATGCTTCCTCTGTGTTGTTGCCTAGATTTGATATGAAGGCATCTCTCGGGATGTAACTAAAGATGTATTTCAAGATTTTGTAGATGTCACCAAAAATACATAGATAGGAGAGGAGTCTATAAAAGTGGGTCTGTGCATCTGTTGCTTTCCCCATCATCAGGGCTCAGACATGGCTGAGTGGCTTTAGCTGATGATTACTGCAGTATGGGATTTCCTGGGCTGCCCTCCCTACTTGAGAAAAAGTAATGGAATTTACTGTCAAGGGATATCAGTCTCAGAGATATTTTTCTGTGGTTCTTTGAAACGAGCTTCCCAACCTTATTTCCTGAGCATTGTCTAGACCTTCATGGAGAATGATAAGCTGGCTAAATGTTAGAATTCACAACCTTTTTTGGCTGAGATGCATTGAAAATTAGAAAAAAGCTATTCAGCTGCTAGTTGGACATGATAAAAATGTGAAAAAATTTGAACAAATGGAGTGCTTTGTAATAGTAGTATTAGAATTCTTGGCTTTACAGGCTTAGTATTTCCATTTCTTAATTAGAAGCACTCATTAAATAAACCACAAAACCTGCCTGCAATTACTGGAAATTACAGATTCACAGCCTTGCTAATAACTCAAAGCAGATGGAGAAAAATATAGTATACAGACATGGAGCAAGGGAATTTCTCTTTTAGCAGAGACAGATTTTCAGATAGGGATATTGTAGGACAGATAGTTTGTACATTTTCTGAGGAGATTGAAACCTTTCCCTTTATCTATACAAAAATTCATTTCAGAAAGTACTATCTCTGTTGATTTTAACACTGTTGGGCTGTTAAAGGGAAAATTATACAATGAAAAAGCAAAGGACCATATAAATGCCCCAAATTCTTCTACTTAAAGCTAGAATGTTTTGCCTATTAAGATTAGAAAAATTTGTGAGTTGCAAGTCTCTGCTCTAATTAGCATTCTTGAAAATGAATTTATAGGCATGACCAAATAAGTGACCTTTCTGTCTGACATCATTTCTAATGGATACAGAGTAGGGCTCCAAGACAGTGAGGCCCAGGTTGCTTTAGTTTTTCCAGATCTAAAAGGTATTACAAGAACAAACTTGTATTAGTAGGGAGATAGACCAGAAAACCTAATCCATCTTAACCTGTTTCAGTGCTGTGGTGCTTCCCTTGGAATAGATTGGGTTGTTACTGCAGCATAATGAGCTTTTCCTCACTTCCAGACAATGCCGAGGGATACATCCAATAAGCAGATGCCAAGTTCATCTTCCTAAATGATTGTGTGCTTGGGAATGTTAGTCAGAAGTCCGTGTCTTCATAAACTGCAACCTTACTATCAATGATTTAAGGACAGGATGTCCAGAAAGGAGGTGTTATTTAGACATTCAGGACCAGATATCATGTCAACAAATTCTTACTGCATTGCCTACCAGTTTGCTCGCAGGAGAGTTCATGCAACTGACTCAGGGTTTTTATTTCTAAAGTATATAATGTCATCTCTTTCTTCTAAATTAGTCTAAATCATCTCCTGATGAGTGTGATATATTGGAAAGAGACAGTTTTTACTGGAAGGGAAATAAGAGAAAGTTCAGGAAGTACAGGACAGAGTGTACACTGGCTGGTAGAATCCACTGCATTGCAAATTCTGCAGAAATCAGAGGCATTTTAGGACAACATCTTTTTGCAAGTAAAATTAATGTGCGGGAATGACATATTGTGCAAACACTGGGATACTTCTTGACAGAAGTTATACAGGTCTTGGCATTTAATACCAGAGTACCAGTGGAGATGTTTGTTGACTGCTGGACTGAATTGCAGATGAAATTTATTTTTTGAAACTCTCAGAATGGTAGTTTGCCAGTTTGACCTCTGAAACCAAAAGACTCCTTAGTTAGGCAGATTCTCCTTTCCATACAAACTGTGAAATAAGGGTTTTGCTCTGCAGACTTGAGAAAAGAGCTGATTTAATCCTTCCTTAGCTGAACAGCCTGAGGTTTTAACAAATTTCAGTCTTTGTCTTCTGCTGCTGGAAAATAATGAGAGTGAGACAGTAGTTAATAATTTCTCAAACACTTACTTTGAAAAATCATTGGGCTTTCTAGTGTTTTAAGGTATCTCAAATAATGTGATGCTGTTATTCCTGTTCAACTTGCTGGTTTCTCAGTTAAGCAGTAACTCATTTGATTTACTCAAGGCTACTTGAACCTTTTAAAAATTGCTTCTTTTTATTTCCCTTCAGAAGTAAACTCGAACTTACACCGTTATTTCAATTTGGTGTAAATCTTCTGTACTATTAGGAGCATTCCTTTTAAATTATCTACATCTTATGGTATGTGCTTAGGAGAGTTGTGACTGTAACACAGACAGTAAATTTAGACTGCTAATTTACATAGCTGTTTATTCACCTGATGTGTCACAGCATTGGTACCTTCATTTGCCGCATGAATCTTAACAATTCAAAAGATTCAAGTGATAGTTTAATGACAAAGAGTGAGCTTAAGCTTCTATTCAAACTCCCTGTCTCTGCACATTTTGATTTGGTTCGGCTGACACATGCCTACACTGGTGTATCAGAATGAGGATAGGAAAAGACTGTATTTGGACTTCTTTCAAAGAAGGATTAAGCAGTGTGTATAATCATGTTATTTCTTTACTTTTTATTGCATCCCCCTTTTCCTAGGCTAAAATAGTTTTGTTTTGTGTTTTCCTGGCAGCAGTAAATTTGCAAAGCTCCCAGTGACAGGCAGAACAATGGCATTTTACCTGTTACTTCCCACATGAGGCATTCCCAGGAAATAATGATATAGGAATAGATACCTTTGTTGACTGGAGCTATGAAGGGCAGTGAGAAATTGGGCCAGCCAGTACCTGTCGCACTGATTCACTCTTCTGATTTCTTTGTACTTTCTCATCCCCTTGTACTTTTTTCACTCTTAGAAGTGCATTCCTGGGGGAGGGACTGTCAGCCTGTTCTGCACACAACCAGTTCTAACTTACTTTTCTTGTAGACAACAATATTTCTTTCTCGTTTTCCATTAGAGCTTGGATAGTTTAGGATGAGTTGGAGAGCTCAAAAAACGAGATTTCATTGATTTCCCCCACTTTGATAGGAAACCATACACATTGCATTTTTCAAATTTGCTTTTTTGGCCACTATTTAACTTTGGGCTGGAATAGGTTGTTTTTAAAGCACTGTGGACTGTGCTTAGGCAGGGTCCAGTACAGTGTGGCTCTTGTCCACAGCTTGATCTCATTAGCACTTCCAGCCTGAAGGACAGAAGGCTCCCCTAACTTCCCTGAAGAGAACATGTAAACAGCCTGATAAACGCAGAGGACTGAAAAGGAGCCAAAATAACTGATGGCCAGTGAGAAGAAAATTAAGTTCATTTTACTTCCCTTCATGAGGCACCTGTGAAACTGAAATACACCTCAAACTTAGGACACTTGAAGATGCTTTCTTTTACTAAAGTTGAAGTTGTGCTCATAATGTAAGAGTTAAAACTAACACTAAAATTAAAATAATTGTTGAGAAAGCCCCAGTGCTGGTTATGCTGAAAAGCTGACTATGTGAAAACACACAGTGAGCACACCACACAGCATCCTAAGCTTGTTCCCATAGTGATACCCTGAAGGGAGAGTTTTCAGTCAGTCCATACATGGGAACCCAAGGAACCCAACACTGGAATGTTTTACTCAGCGTTGTGTAATGGCATTCCAAACTTTGCATTTCACATCCACACCCTTTCCAAAGGAAGGGGAAAAAAGCTGATGTAGAGTCTCTAGGCCACTCCTCTACATACTGCAAAAACAAAAAAGAAGCAGCAGTGGCACTAATGCTCTGTCTTTGCTACTGCCCATTCAGAAATAAAAATTCACCGTAAGGGTACTATGGAACTGGAATGCTTCTCCAGGGACAAAAGGCAGGGCAGGGACAAGAGATGAAGGAGAGTAGCTGCATGATGCAGTCACTATTCCCACTGGCATTCAGAAGCTCTGGAGAAACTGTGTCTGATTCTCCTGGACTTCCTTAATTTTGGCTGACCCCTACACAAGGCACTGCCTTGAGTCACAACTGAGCACACAGAACCCTCAAACCATCAGAGAACCCTGCTACAGATTAACAGAGATTGAAAACCTGCTGTAATTAGTCCTGATGTCACAGTAATCTTTGTATCACACCTCACTCCTTGAAAAGTGTTACTTTTATTGACGAGTCAGTGGTTGAAAAGTAATAAATAACAGACCAACCTTATCCATCATATACAATGTGTCAGTTGGCTTTTTGGCCTCAGGAAATGCGTGAGCAAGCGACCAAAACAGCTTCATTCACAGTTGTGCATATAAATCACCTGGATTGCAGTTCACAGTTTAAAGGATATGTTTACACATCACAGCTTAGATGGTGGGTTATGAAACTTCATCATGAGATTTCAGGTATATTGGCTTAGAAATCTTCCTTAACTTTTCCTGGTGTCGCAAAGTACGACCTTGTTTATGGGCAAGACCCATAGGAGGCAGATGGATCTGGAAAAGAAAATCAGTTAGGTTCAAATCGGAAAGAAAAAGGCAGCATATATACAGACTAGGTTTCACTGAGTTTTAAATAATTTCTTCACACTTTGGAGAGGGCAACTGCATTGTCTCAAACCAGATTATTAGATTTCTAGAGAAGCACTCTCTGAGGAGTGATTAGTGGTGTAACTTTCAGGCCCTAAATGTGTTTATTAAAATCCCCAGGTTTTTAGGCCTTAGTAACCTTGTTTTGCAGTTTGACATCAGACTGTAATGATAAAATACTTGTAGAAATAGGACTGCTGACAATGTTCCAGAACAGCGAAACCTAGAAAACCCTAAAAATTACTGAATAGATGTCTTGAAGCACTGTCTGACTTATGCATACCTACTTAAAAAGTCACAAAATAACCCCAAACTGTATTTATTGAAAGCCTGCCTTCCTGCTGTCATGATTATATATGCCACATTAATATGCACAATCAATGTCATTGACTCCACAAGCAGAAGGAGCAATAGGTGACAGGCTCTTCCTTTGATTGACAAAGTCTTTATATTTCATAGGACTCTTAGTGGGAGTCATGCAGCTGTAAGCCCCCTAAGTGACTGAAAAATGTAGGTGGTAGGTAGCAGTCAGATGTTATTGTTGCCGAGGCTGTCATGCTGTAAGGTGGCTGTTTAGGTGCAAATAGTAGTAAAAGCACTGACTAAAGCAGGAGTAGAGATTTCTAGAATCTGAAAAATAATAATCATCCCGTTTGTCTGAGACAGCTTATCCTTTGGGGTTTTGAAACGACTGCAGAGAACACATTTTAACCCCATTTCGGTAATCTTGGATATTTTTATCTCTAGAAAGAAGGGAAAAGCAGCATCAACACAGATAAGTGTTTCATAGGACCTGATTTATGATCAAGAGAACAGTTACCAGTAATGTAGACTATGAAAGTTATTGTATCCATGGTAGATGTAATTAAGTATTTTTATTCTCTCATTTTCTTTTATTATTTGATTCTATTTCCTTATTTTTTTCTACATTCATTGGTTGGACAAGACTGGCTAAATATTCACAGGCTTCAGGAGTTTAGCTCATGCAACTCCATTTAGGCTTGAGTCCTTATTTTGAGAAGAAACCTGCCAATTTACAGTGAAAGAAGGTAGATGGAGAATGTTTCAATGTACATTTGGCTCTGATTTAGCATACATTGAAATGCCAGCTCATCTGAAAATGCAGTGCAGTAACAGTGATGTAAACTCATGATTTTGTTGTGAGGGAGAGCTAAATGGGGAATGCTGAAATCTTTATGTCTGGATTTATACTTACAGGTCTTGGGTAGGGGATGTTATAGTGAAGTCCAATTTCTATTCTTGCCTCACATTCTTCTATGCACTGCTTAATCAGCTTTGGGTCTGTTACCTAAGATCAAACAAACAAATGTTCTGTACATGTACAGCAATTAGCAATTGGAACCTCATGTGTAAATGATGCACAGCCACGTGACTTTCTTTGGCTTGTTTTGCCAACCCCGAGGATGCAATGATTGTATTTTTCACAACCATAAAAGGTAACATTAGTATTTAACTAGGCTCTACAGTTCTGAGCTTGATGGTGCTGGATGTTAAGGCCTAGAGGCTGCCAAGGAGTTTTTTACCCAAACACGTTATTTTCTCCGTAAAAAGATAATACACATGTAAACTACTAATGCACCCATGAAAAAATCATTTGTCACTCTGCAAGGTAGCTAGAGGAGAAGGGAAAGACACTCCTTGGTGTACACTCTGTTATCATCCTACCCAGAAACTCCATTTGAAGTCAGAAACGTGGTGCAAATTATGACTTAATTTTTGGATTTTGCATCCCTTCGATTTAGTCCTAGACCAATATGGGCTATAAATAAGTATTGTGATCTTGAATTACAAGAAGGAGGACCTTTGATTACCATGGAGTCTGTATCATTCCTTTCAGAAGAGGTTTGGAATTTCTTTCGTAAGAAAAAAATTAAAGTGCTTCTTTTAAAAGAAGTGCCAATAATTACTGCTTTGAAAAGAAAAAAAGAAGCTGCTGAGCTCTGTTTGCTATTGCATGGGTAATGATACACTTAGCTAACTTCGTAAAGATCAAAAGCTGTTTCAATTACACAGGCAGTATGTCTGGAATTTAATTTTTCCTTGGCACTTTTTTAGTGAAAAAGACCTTTTAGACTTCTACAGTAGTTAATGAAGAGCTGAAATGGTTTGAGTTTTCTCAGGGACGAAATTTAAACTATAACCCAAATACACCAGCCTTTAACAAAATTTTGGTACCTCAACACTTATATTCATATCTTAGCATCCAATCACTGAGCCAGTGCAAGGAAAAGGAAGATTCAGAAATTCAAAACTGTAAGGACACTCACATTTTTGTTTTTTCGGAATAATGTTTTGGCTTCATTTTTAATGTACTCTTTCTCTTTAATAGTTTCTTCCATCTGTCCCGATGCCGACTGCCATTTTTTGGCTATTTGGAAAATCTTGCGGTAAAGGCCAAGAACTTTTTGTCGAGTCACTGGTGTCATCTAAAAAGGCAACACAAAACCCCAAACACATGCATGAACATTTGAGTTGCTAAAAGGCCAGCAGCAGTACATGTTTTCACACCGCTGAAGTGGTTTAAAAATATCTCCATCACCTAAAAATATGCTGAGCTGTATGAAAAAAATGGAAATAGCTGTAAACTGTAATTAGATGTTGAAAGCTGAAGACCCAGTCCAGCAAAGTATTTAAACTTGAATCTATCTCCATTCAAACAGCTTGAGCTCGTGCTCGAAGTTAAGCACTTAGTTTAGTCCTTTACTGAATCACAGGCCTGGTACAAAAATGCCTGGGTTCTGTTTCACTGCTCTTTTGCAACAGACATTGGGCAAGTCACTGAAACTCTAAGCATCCCCCTTCCTGAGACACTGTTGTACCAATGCTGACCCTATCTTTGCAAAGCATCTTGAAATCTGGGAATGAAATACATGACAAAACCACCACGATATTGCTGAAAACGTGTATAGGCTTCAGGGGTTGAGCAGCTTATTTGTGATACCACGACAATAGGCAGTAATGAATCAGCTGCAGTTTGATGTGATGAAAAGGTGATGAAAGCTATTTTACCTAAGCACTGCAGGACAGGCAGACTAACTGTGGATTTAGGAAAGTCCTGAATGTCTTGATTTTTCAGAGAGCTGTGAGCCTGCTGAGCCCACTGAATCAGCCTACAGGTGTGGTAAGAATATTTGTCAGAAGAAAGAATCAAATCCTATTCTTATTTTATATAATTGAGTATTTTATCATGTAATTGGCTACACTCTTTCACGCAGGACCACAAATATCCCTGAGACAAACGCACTTCTGCAGTAACAATGTTTCTGACATGGATTAAATTAAGAGAAACGATGACTTTTGCTTTAGGGGCTCCACAACTACCAAAGGTACCTTACAGTCCCAGAGAAGATAGAGCAGAACTGCCACCTAAGTGTATGTATGTGATGAGGAACAAGTGTCAGGGGCAGGACATTATCTGACTCCGGATCCATTTGCCAACCTGGAGCTCTGGTTACTGTGGCTGAATCTACCCTGAAAGCAGACCTGTGTGCTGGGAATCGCTCATCCAGAGGACAGCTTGGAGCAGGGTAATTCAGACAGCCTGACCTGCCCTCTGAGGGGAGTGATCTTTCCCTGGTCATGAGGGAAAGCTGCTTCCTAATGCCTACACCCAAACCACCCTGGGAGGGGTGGCAATGTGCTATTGCTCATCTCCTTGCAGTCTGTGGCAATTTCTGTTATTCTGGGATGTAGAAGAGGGGCTTGAGCCAAAGTATTCTCAGGCCATTGCGTTCTTGAGTGGCTGCCTCTGCCACAGCAGCTCAGGCCTCCTGTGGCTCCAGATATTCCATCTTTCCCTCACTAAAGTTGGAATTACAGATACTAACCTGAAGATAGCACTTGGTCTATAATTCTTTTTCATAAAAAAATCCCAAACTATTAAATCCTAGTCGTTTTTGTCTTAACTGTTTCTATGATATGAAGATGTTCCATGGTTTCATGAACTCTGTTTTTTTCTGGTTCATGAGAGAGAACAATTTTATTTTGCTATTTGTATTTTAATATGTTTAACCAATCATATATTTTCCCCTAGACAGAAAATTATCCTTCCTACCCAGCAGAAATTATTTCCAGTAAATGTTTATGGTATTTCTAGGAAACAAGTATCTACAGTAATACAGCTAGGTAGTCCCAGCTCATCAAACACTTCAGAGTAAGTGCTTCAATTTATCCACTCTACAGCTCCATTTCAAGCAATGAAATTAGTCAGACAGGAGCCACAGATGTACATGTATCTAAAAAAATCATTGCTTCCCCCTGCCATGTGCATATTTTGTACAGAAAAGAAACAATTCAGTTACAAAGGCTGACCAAGCACAAGCTGAGTCCCAAATCCTGGCCTCACCCATCTGCTTTCATCTGAAGGTGTCACCTCTGTGGAGCTGATAATACTCCTTGCTCCCTGCTGACAGCTAATAAAAGGCAGTACTGTGCTAGAAACTTTCACCTTAAGTTTTCATGTAATCCATAAAGAAAATAAGAGGAACAATATGAGGGGAAAAAAGGTTTAAAATATAGGTTTCAATTCCAATCTACAAAGATAATTTCCAAGGCCACAACTTGGGACAAACCGTGCCCTTTGTTCAGAGCTGATCACACTTGCTGCTCTTGGATTTTAAACATACCAAGAATCTGTTTATAAATACTTTATTGAAAAGTTTAGAAACAAAAATTTTTCCCCCCCCACTAGTTGTTCCACTCCCTCAGCTGAACTTATCTTTTTGTTCTTTAACTTCCCTGTGTTGGAATTGCTGTAGAACTGTGTAGCCCCTCACTTAAGCATGGGCTGTAGTTTTGCATTGTTGCTCTCCTTCCCACATATGCTGGATGATGTAAAAGACATTAAGCAGATATTCACGTATACTCGGCAACCAGCTGCACCCAGGGCTCCTTTAGTCAACAATTCTAACAATACAGACCTGCTCATAAAGCCATTTCTGCAAAGATACATAAATGAGGGTGTGAGGAGCCTTTCACAGATCGAGGACCCTTGTCTGTCACAGGAAAGGATGAGAGCAAATAAGACAAAATTCAAAGCTTGGGTCAGATTGTGATCTGAGTGGGAGTATAAATAGGGAATAATTCCATTGAGAGCAAAATTACTTCCAACTTAAAATGATGTAAATGAGTTTGGAATTTTTTCCTTGGTATAAACAGAGCCCACACTGACAGAAATGTAAGTGATGGTACAAATCATGTATCAGGTGTACTTTCATCAAGTGACACTACTTTTATTAGTTTTGTGGGTGTGCAAAACGATTCTGAGTGGGATAGAAAGGAAGATAAGGAAGGCTTTCATGTCCTCCTAGTTACTCATCCTGCAACTTACATCTTTGGCATTTAAATCATAATTGTATTTCACATCTCTGGAATGCTAAGTGGATGTTACACCACTTTCCCACTAACACCCATCTTGTGGTAGTCACACCCATTGTTTAACTTCTACCACCCTTTATTTTATTGCTAGAACACAGCCCACAGAGGTTAACCACAGGCGTTTCTGTCAAAAAGCGCAGGGCCATTGTATCAGCTGAGCAAATTTCGGGTGTTTATTGCCACAAAACAAACCAGGAGAGGTCAAAGGTAGGTGTGTAGGCACAGAAGTGTCAATGGGGAAAGCGGGACTGTCAGAATTGGGGCTCTGGAGGGAAGCCAAGCATTGCCTTCCAAACAGGCACTGCCGGGTGCTGGGCAGAGCCCAGCTGGGGCTGTATCGCTCCCTGATCTGCACACAACCCCCCCCCCCCCCCCCCCCGCTATCAACACCGACATCAAGCACATGAAACACCCCATTGTATCCAAACCAGCAACGGGGATTGGAGCAGTTAATGAGTTACTGCGCGGGGAACATGCAAACCTTTTTCACTGTTAATTAAAACTGATGATCCCTTAGAATATAAAATGCCGTAAGTTTTTCTTTCAGGAAACAAATACACGTTCCTTTGGATTTTTAGATGGTCGACCCAAAAGTTCAGTAATCTGAACAATCAGTGAAACACCACTCTTCTTTTGCTATCTGCAGGCTTGTTTAGAATTTAAAAGTTTATATAAAAATAACAAAGGAATCCGTCAACTGCAGTGTGAAATGACTCCAATAGTGCAGTGTCAAAGCACTAGGACTGAAGGGAGGCTACATAGGGACTGACTACAGACACACAGGCAGGCAAATCACACCTGATTGCCAGTGAGGGATGCTTGGCTGAGAATGCCTGTCCAGCACTCTCCTCCTCTCTGCACAGCTCCTTTGCTGAAGTTGTAAGTCTATTTTATTTCAACCTTTCTTCTCGAGTCAAGCATTAGCTACTCACTTCAAACATAAAATCTGCCAGCAGTGAGTACATAGAGGATTTTAGAAAACAAAGGGTGAAAGTAACAGCCCATAGGGAAAAAGAGATATTTTAAACCAATAGATCTCTTCTTTTACACCCCAGCCAACTGGGGAACGTGTTAATAACACACACTTTGTGCTGGTACTGAAACTATTTGCTCAGAGGAGGAGATGGTGAGGAACAGAACTCTGCATGAAACAATTTGAAAAGGCTGCTTTGAATTTCTTAGATATTAAATGTTTTATTTAAGAGCAACACACCTTTTATTTGACAGCTGGTTTGCTCCTGGCAAGGAGTCCTAAAGACACAGTGACAAACTGCTGGGCTGACTGCCTTCCCAATCAAGCTGTGATCACATCTCTGTGATGGAAATAAATGACATTATTAAAGACCATGGTGTATCAACATTGTAGTACAGAACACCATCATGTTTCACACTACGTGCCCCTATGACAATACAGCCCTGTATGTCCATCTACAGCTCCTCTTTTCACATGCATTCTTTGGCTGATGTATATTTAAAGAGATGCAGAAAAATGCACATATCTGGCTGCCTTTTTTTTTTAAGAGCTAAACGACACCATTTAGCTAAAGTGACCTGCAGTCTGTCTCCTGCTGCTAATGCAGCAGATAATCAATCATTCCTTTCAAAGCTCTCCACAGCAACAGAGAGGTCAGTAATCCATATTCATCTTTGGTGCAAGTCTGCCAAAATGAGCCTGCGGTTCCTAAGGCAGCAATGGATTTGCTCTATCAGTTCCTTGAGGGACAACAACCGAGACAATGAGCTCCTGTGGCTCAGGGGGAAGAGAAGGGGTCACAGATTCCTGTGATAGCTGGGCAGGTCACATGCCTTCCAGCAATACTAAGTTTCAAAATTCAGTTTCCACAAAAGTAATTTTGTCTTCTTTTACACAAATCAAGGACTCAGTGGCCTGTGATTCCCTGCGAAAGCAGACCATTCGTGGCTGCAGTATGTGCCTGGCAAAGTGGAAACTTCATTTGATTTTCATTCTTGATTGAACATTCATACCTTTTCTTAAGATACAGATAAAACCAAATCATAGCAAAACCTCAATCACAGCTAAAGTATTCCATCTCCACGTGGTGAAAAACAGACTAGAATGAACAATCATATTCTTCCATGATGGTGTTATGTCCTCATTTCTGCCAGTGGCAAAAGCCTATAAATTTCAAGACATTCCTGTCAAGTATTAATTTGATTCAATGCTCAGTGTTTCCATCTACAAGCTGCAATCTATGTATCCAGATTTGGTGAAAAAGAACGAAGATCCTGAATTAAGTTATTCAGTAACAGTATCTGAAAGCAGGGTGACTTTCACAGGGTCTAGGATTTTGTCATGCCGGTGTCTTTCTGCTGGCAAACTGAAGTGAGCTGAAACCCCAATCAACACCTCTGAACCAGCCTCTCTAAGTCACTGTACTCACACTGTTCATCAGCTGGGTTGAGAACTCTGCCATTCCATCCATGCCTCAGTATCTGACTGAACTTGGATCACTTTTAAGCTTTCTCTTACATATGGAGCAGTCTTTTAATCACAAAAGGCAAACTGCATGGAAAGAGAATATAGTTAAGTAGTAAAAGCAAGGATGTGGTTTATCACTAGTGTCCTATATAAGCCAATTTGCTGAAAATTAGGATTCTACAACATTCTTTTCGTTTGAATAAATGAAAGTCTAGTCCCTTTTGGTCAGAGAGTTTTCATTCTCTTAGGCTGAGGTGGTCGAGGCATTATCTGGTTTCAGGAGGACATACACTCTTGCCCCGGGAGTGCCTCCTGTGCCATAGGAGCCTCAGGAAGAACAGAAATACTGACTTAGACTGTGGAGAGGGGGAAGGGAAAAAACTCCATTGCTTTACTTATTTGTCAGCTTTCTCATGAAAAGCACAGAGTGTCCAGGTAAACTCTAAAGCAGTATAGACTTGTCTCTAGTCTTGTCCAACCCTGTCACTCATGCTTTCATAGTTTGAACCATTTTCTCCTCCTTTGTGTTTAGTTCTCTATTACTTAGAATCCCAGAAAGAGGTTTTAATGCAGTGTGAGAAATTTAGCAGAGAAAATGAAATCTCAGCTATCCTTGGATGGCCTTACTTATATAATATAGAAGCATACAGAAATATAACAACATGGACACAAACCCCAGTACAGATTTATGCACCTTATTCATACCTTGGCTTCCAGCCAAATGCAACTGAATGCATGAATAGAAATATTTCCCAGCATTGGAAATGCTCCCAAGCCTGAGAACAGGTATAAATATTAATGCCAATGGGGACAGAATCCTCCCTGTCCCTTTTCTTTCTTCGTTCTGAGGTCACTCAATGAAACTCATTGGTACACATGATTTTTAGTCACTATTTGAGAACCATAGATACACTGTGGTCTCGGAGGGCTGTGGGGCACAGAATCACAGAATCAATTAGGCTGGAAAAGCCCTCTGAGACCATCAAGTCTGACCTGTGACCAAACACCCCCATGTCAACTAAGCATGTACCCAGTGCCACGTCCAGCCTGACACACCTCAGGGACAGAGACTGCACCAGCGCCCTGGGCAGCCCATTCCCATGTCCAGTCATTCTTTATGAGCAGAAATTCCTCCCAATGTCCAACCTAACCCTCCCCTGGCACAGCTTAAGAATACGTGCCCCTGTCCCTGTCGGCTCGGAGAACTATGGGCTCCGAGGGCTGTGGGCACCGAGGACAGCGGATACTTAAGTTTGTGGGCATTGAAGTCTGTGGGCACTGAGGACAGTGAGCACTGAAGTCTGTGGGCAGTAATGTTTGTGGGCACTAGTCTATGGGCATTGAGGTCTGTGGGCACTAAAGTCTGTGGGCGCTGAAGTCCGTGGGCACTAACGTTTGTGGGCATTGAAGTCCGTGGGCACTAAAGTCCGTGGGCACTGATGTCTGTGGGCTCGCAGCGCTGCCCGCCCCGGGCGTCCCCACAGGCGCTGCCCCCGCCAAGATGGCGCTGCCGCCCCCGCCCGGAGCAGCGCCGCCGCCGGGGGGCGCTACAGGCGTGGGCACCCTGGCACCCCCTGGCGGCCGGGGCGGCCCTGCCCCCGCAGCCGGGCGGAACCACCGCGCAGAGAGTGAGAGAGGGGGGTTCGCCCCACCCCACGCACCTCCAACCCTCTCCCCTCCCTTCGCCCTCTCCTCGTGCCTCATCCCCCCCCTCGGCTTTACCTTGGGACAGACTCGCCGCCGCCCCGCCCCGCCGCGTCCCCCCTGCTCCGGTGGGCGCGGGAATCGCGAGCCGCCGCTTTCCCTGCCCTGCCCTGCCCTCACTGTGCGTGCGGCGTCGCGCACGCCGCCGTACGTCGCGTGACGTCAGGGCGCGCCCGCCAGCTGAGCGCTCGCCCGGAAGTGATGCGGCGGAGGCAGAGCCGCTCCGGGCGCCGCGGAGGTGAGTGAGGAGCGGGACCGGCACCGGCATCGGGCTCTGCCCCCGCCTGGGCGGCGGCACTGCGGGGCTCGGCTCGGCACGGCACGGCACGGCACGGCACGGCTCGGCTCGGCTCGGCAGGGCACGGTCGGCGNGGGCCGGGGCTGTGGCGGCGCCGCGGGCGGGGGCCGGGGGCGCTGGGTCCGTGGCGGTGCCGCCTCGCCCCGGGCTTTGCTTCCCCGGGTTTTTCCCATCCCGGTGTTCGCCGTCCGCGGGGTCCGCAAACGTCCCTCCCAAACCTCCCGTGCCCGGGGGGAGCCGCCGCTTTGTTCGGGTGCCTTCGCCCGGGTCACGCTGGAACGGGGACGCTCGTGGTGTTTTTCAGGAGAAAGACAGAGAAATAAACTGCGGGGCTTTATTTCCGAGCGGGTTCTCGCGATCCGGCCGTTCCCGCTTGCACAGCCCCTTCTTTCGCTGCCGGAGCTCTCCCCCCTCCCTGTGCTCGCTGCAATCTGCGTTAATCACTCGCTCTGGGCTGTGGGGCTGCTAATGAGCTCCTCGGAACAAATTATAACTTGCATAATCAGTGTTTGAAACAAATATTGCTTGCAAGAATATGCCTTTCCTATCGGTGCTGTGGTTGCTGGAAAGAATCATCGATTATCTTTTAAATAGTTAACGCTGCTGATCTGCTGCCCTCCCAGATGTGCCATTGATAACAGCCCGGGCTGCTGCCAAGTGTCAGAATGCAGCTTTGAGCCACAGCTGGGAACTTTTCCTTGAATGGCAATGATTAAAGAGGTTATGAGTTTAATACTCTGGAGGAAAGGGGGGTATATCTGCACAAACACAAAGCACAGAACTGCCCTACCTATCTGGAAATCCCAGAGCTCCCTGGCGTGGTCTTTCTGGGGGAACAGTTCATCAAAAGACTGATCATCTAAACAAATTCTTCTTGTCTGGTTAAGAGCCTCTTTGTGAGGCAGTTAATGTGTAACTACAGTGGTCGTGTTTAGGTTGGGTTGTAGCAGTGGGAAGAGAGGGTGTTGGTGTTCCTTGAGCACATCTGAACCCTGCTGCTTGTTTCCCTGGTGAAAGATAATCCTTAGGAAAGGAAACACGGCCCCTTAGTTGAGATTGCACGTGACAGTGAAGAGATCTGACTTCATATTCTTGTCACATTCAGATATTCAGCCTGTCCTTAAAGTCTCCCCCACACAGGGATGTTGTGGGGGTCTGTGGAAAACATTTGTAGCCCTTCCCATGAAAGGCAAAGGTTTTCTGCACATCAGCAGAAAAGGAGAGCTTGTGATGTGTGCTGAATTAATTCAGATTTGCCAAGTACAACTGGCTTTACAAACTTACTGCAAGGATCAGCTCTTGTACTGCTTTCTAAAATTCTGATTCTTTCCTAACAGCAAGTTGTGTGCAGGCATGAGTGGCTGTAATCCTTTAAAAATGTCACCAAGCCATCAATGGGGGAACTTACAGCTCTGGTAATACTTGGCTGCTCAAAGTGATGCTTCTGAAATTGCTTTCATCTTGACACTGACAGCCAGCAGGATGAGCTGTGATCAGCTGCTGGAGCTTTAAGGCTGGGTTAGGTCCCTTCTCTGCACAGTTTCTTGCTTTATTTTGAAGTGGAATGATGTTTTGTTCAGAGCAAATTCTAACTGATTTGTGCCAGTAGTTCTTATAATTTGTTGACCTTGGAAATTAATTCATAATTACATCTTGCTCCCATGTAGCATGAACTGTATGGAAAAAAGGGGGATCAGATGAAGGAGTGGCTTTGAGAGAAAACTAAGCACAGCTCTTTTGGAAGACTGTCATTGAAACTAATTAGAGAGGTTTATACTGAGCAAGAAGGGCTGCCAGACAGTTTGAGACAAAGGGACTTGTCCTGACAAATTTGTGAGGATGAGGAAGAGACTTGGCTCTGCTGCTTGCTCGGGTTCAGCTTCAGGGAAGGGAAGAAATGCTGTGTGTTGTGTGTGTGTGTAGGGACAAGGGGGTAGCAAGCAGATGGGGGAAGGGGGGACAGACAGGACTCTTCTACACTTGCCTTTCCTCGTGGCAGAAAGTGATGTGCAGGTAGTTTGGACATAAAGGGATGCAGAGCTGTGGGTCGGCAGGAGGTTGAGTGTCCCAGTGCTGCTCAGAACTGCAGCACTTGATTCGCTGTATTGGTGCTGGGGAAGTGTTGCTGAATTTAACTCAGAGCCTTGGAGCACTCTAAAATCCAGCATGGTGAGGTTTGGGCAGTTTGTGAGAACTTGCAAATTGCAGAAACAGTGTTATTGTTTCATTAGGCACATGGGTCTGCCCTGGTGAATGTAACAGGAAAACTCTGCGCTATGTAAGACGAGACTATAAAAATAAAGGCATGGGATGTTAGAAAAATAGTCCTTTCTTTCATCCCTGTAATTAATAATACAGAGAGAGCTGAAGATTGGAACCAGAACTCTTGGAAGAATGAAAGAACAACCTGTAAACACTTGAGGGACTTGGTAGTCACAGGCAGATAAGAGGGAACCCCCTTAACAGCTTCATCAGAATTCCCTGGCTGGGCTGCTTCTCTCTGACTGCTTCTCCCTAGGGGTCTTCATCTTATCTTGCTGGCTTCCTTTCCTCTATTTGCCTCTGACTAATAGGCTTTGTCTTCTGGTTACTGGAAGTCTAATAATTTCTTTTGTCTCTTCCCCCTTCCTCCTTTTTAAAATACCAGATTAATGGCTGGAATGTTTTGCAGACTATCTGCATTGGTGACAGGGATTAATTGTATGCTTGTCTCTAAGTTATTCACCAGTAATGACATAGTAACTCGACTTGAAACAATGGTAATTTCGTGGCAAATGTTCAGGGCAAATGTTGCCTTCTGGTGAAGAGCCACCTGCAATTTATCCCCTGTAAACATATGACACGAGTAAACCCTCTGTGCAGTAAGATGTCTTTTGAAACAGTCAGTGATCTCTCTTTTCTCCTCCCCCCTTTTCTTTTGACTCCAGCTTGAGTCAGGTAATTACAGATCTG
Source organism: Serilophus lunatus (assembly GCA_013399895.1). Taxonomy (NCBI): domain Eukaryota; kingdom Metazoa; phylum Chordata; class Aves; order Passeriformes; family Eurylaimidae; genus Serilophus; species Serilophus lunatus. The sequence continues at coordinate 101,350 of VXBA01005944.1, forward strand.
GGCTGAACCCTTCGCAGGGAGGGATCAGAAAAGCCAGGACTTGCAGAGTGCTCCCATTGCACCTTGGCTTTGCCCTTCCTTCCATGGGGTGAGCAAGGCAGAGAGCTCTGGGGAGATGGGGGCTGCAGACCCCAGGGAGCTCTGGTTCCCCTTGCACAAGTGCCAGAGTTGTCTGTGTGACTTGAGGAGGTTCTCCCTGTCACGTGTGTGGCTTTGGTGTGACAGTGTGGGGATGTTGTTACATTCTGATCTCAGTGCTGACCATAACTGAGCACAGAGAGGAAGAAAAGGGGAATCAGAGCCTCTTGCCTAAAGGATAATCTGCAAACTAACCCATTTAGGTCTCCATTTTATCCGTGTGTTTTCAGGGGCAGCTCTCCTGCATCTTAAAGGAAGCAGAAAATCTGGATTTTAGGTAAAGGCTGTTTAAATGCAATGTTTTGCTACTGGAAGAATGATGATTAGGGGACTCCTTAGCTGTAAGTATTAAAGAACTCTTTCATAGAAGTAGGAATACTGTAGAGAAACCAAAAAAAGCATGGCTGGTGAGACAGGAATCCAGCAAAGGGAATGAGCTTGTATAATCTTGTGGTGTCTCAGAAAGAATAGTTATAAATGCTGCTCTGTCTACAGCATCTGTTTTGTGAAAGACAAAACTTACTTTGCAAAATGTGAGAATGCTGTTACTGACCTCCTGTCACAGTTTGTTATTCCCAGAAAGTCAGACTGCCACAGACAGTGTGACAGGCAGAGTTGTTTGTTGTCTCACTTTTCCTGTTTAGTGAACATAAGTGGGTTTTTTTTGAACCAAAAGGATTCTGTGCTCCTGAAATACACCAGCCTTGTTTTTGCATCCACGTAGTAGCAGAAAGTGGCAGTTTTTGGTTATTACTCTGAATTTCTTTTAGTGGAGTACTTTTCCTCCTGCAGCTTTGCTACTTGTAATGCAGTCAGTCTTATCCTTTTGTTCTAAAATTGAAAGGGAGGGAGAAAACCCCTCCTAAGGCCTCTGATTAGAGGAGGGACGTGTATCTCAGTAATAGGCTCACAAACACAAATGTCCCAGCCCTTGGGTTTAGTCATTTGCTGACTGTTCAATATTTTCATTGCCAACGAGTCTGTGCAGAAAGCCTCGAGAGTTCTGGATCAGCACATCAGTGGGTGGCCTGGAGGTGCCAAAGGTCTGTTGTGTCCCAGCTTCCAGCAGTTACCTGTGCTTGGAGTTAGAGAACGAAGCACAGGATAGATACCTACACACCTTGTCTCTTGTGAGGCACAGACATCAAGTGAAGTTAAGGATATGGGAAAACTTATGAAAAAAAGGTGTGTATTGGTTGAAACTGCCACCAGATTCCTTGAGGAGAGCTGACAGTCTTTGTTACAACTGATGACCAAGTCCAGGTGCTCAAAGGAGCTCCTTTGAAGCTGCTGATAACAGCCTGGAAATACTGCAGCATCCTTTGTACAGTGGGAAGTGTTGGTGTCCTTCACTGCTGTAAGGAGGCTGGGACACAAATCAGCAGAGAGAACCAGGGATTCTGTAGGTCACTTTGTATTTTCTGCTTTAAAAACCGTGGTCCGTTTAAAAATCCAAGTGTTTGCTCTTAAAGCACTTTCATATGTCAGTGCTTTCACTGGGAACAATTTGTTGCTCATAACTTAGATATGATTCCTGTATTTACATGATCAGCTGGTACTGAAGTTCCTACACAACTGAGTGCAATGAGTGATTCCTTTGGCTGGCAGCCTGTAAACTCTGTTACTCTCCCTGAGATGGCCAGCAGGCCTGCTGTAAACTCTTTATGAGCATCTGCTGCCAGCAGGGATCTTATGAGGTGGTCTGGCTCTTGTCTTTACACTTGTCCCTTTGCTGCCTGAAGGCTGCGTGGGTCACAGCTGCTTTGTGCAGGAGGAGGGACACTGTTATCCAGAACTGCTGGAAAGGTTTCCCTTTTTATTTTTTTTTGTGACTGCTGTCTTTTTTTTTATAGTTGGGAGCAGCAAGAAATATAAACTTATTCACTTACTACAATTAGTTCAAAGCTTATCTTGTTATTACAGCAATCACTTGATATCTACCTGAATTATATCCAGCTGAATGTGAGGGCTGAAGGCACCTCAGCCACTTCAAGGTGAAGTCTGATAGCTGAACTCAGTGTAAAAGAAAATCTGTGCACACTTAGCTCAGTCTAAAAGTAAATGTTTTTCTTTCCATTGCAGAGTGGATTGTAGACCAAGGTGGTTTTTCAGAGTTATTCTGGTTTGGCTGCAGATAGTTGCAATTTTCCATAGATTAATTTGTGGAATGGACTGAGTTGGAGGAAGGTAAATATTTGTAGCACAACTGCTTTCAGATGCTTGTACTGAGATGCATCTCTGTCAACTATCTGGGGGCTGTGGTTTCTTTTGGCCCCATAATCTGTAGTTTTGCTGTAGAGATGTGAACTGGTCCTGTCAGAGCACCAAGTAGCACTTCCCCTGCCATGTGCTGCTTTAATTATTCATAATACAAACCAAGGTGCTAAAGGTCTCTCATGCTGTGCAAAAGTTACAGTGTACCCTGGAAAAATACTGAAGGATTATTCTTTTACAGCCCTTTGCACAGGAAAGGGAAAAAAATACACAAACTCTCATTAGAAGATGATTTGCTTTTCTTTATATGTGCTGGACCTTGAGAGTTGCATGGCCTCTGACAGGGTTTTTGGGGAAAAGGGGGAGATTGGCAGTTTATAAATGGATGCAGATTAATTGCTCACTGACCAAACCTTTGTTTTTTGAAGGTGGTTGAGTTATATGCAATGAAATAAATGAGGTTGCTCATGTCTAAGCATGTATGAGGTGGAGAATTGGGTGGAATTTGATTTGGGTTCTGGTTTCAGCTTTACTGAAGACTGATGGCATGATCTTAAGCAGCCATGTGGTTTGGCTGTCTTGATTTCCCCTCTGCCCTTTGTCTTGCTTGTAGTCTAAAGACACTTCTCAAAACAAGTACTGCTGCTGCATGAATTAGTTCATTAATTTATTTACATTACAGAAGTACCTGAAGGCACTCTTCTAAAATTATATTTTGTTTAGCTAACTGGACTTGGGTTTGTTCTTTGAAAATAAAATAATCCTAACAAATCATTCCACCCACCTAATAATGAAGCACATAATAGGAAAGGATTTAAAACTTTTTAATGGGGCCAAGTGGAAAAACAATGAGAAGTAATCAGTAAGTAAGGTATTGTGTGGTTAGGGAATGTAAAGGAAGGGAGGGATTCAAGGATGGTACATGTGTGTCTGCTGAACGTGTTTGGAATGTGTCTTCCAAAAGCAAATGTAGTAAGTTGCCTTTAGTCTCTCCCTCCCTATAATTTTTCACATTATTATTCATTTTCCTGTGTATAATTAGCTGCACACAGTGAACCACAAGTCTGAAACATCTGTTCCATTTTTTCTTAAGACAACTCATTGGACTTTGAAATGAAATGTGGTGTCATGCTCTGTGTGTGAGTCAGGTGCTCTTCAGGAGTGCAGAAAGCAGGTTTCTTCTGCCCAATCTTTAATGGAAAAAAAATCTCCCTTGACACCCCCAGCCTTGGACTTTAAGTGACAGCACAGCACATCAAGGTTCAGTTGTTAAGAGACATTTGCCTGCATCCTGGTGGCTGTGGACCTTCCTGCAGGGAGATTTGGTGATAGCTCTGGTTCTTGGCATTGACACCTGGGCTGTAAACATGGTGAAGTTGTTTCTGAGTTTTTATTGGTATTTTTGTACCTTGCCCTCTCTTCACTTCCAAAGTAGTTAAGCTCTCCAGTATGGCCTTTCTCAGAGAAGTCCACTTCTCATTTGAGAAAGTATTCTGGCCTCCAACATAGGTGTTGTCTGGCTTGGTTTTCCCATGAACTGCCATGTAGCCTTCTGCCAACTCTGCATGGTCCCTTTTCATGAGCTTCTACTCTGTACAGGTGTGTTCTGTAGAGACAAACGTTACCCAGATTGATCACATTTCTAAAGCTGCTTTGTTTTCAAAACTCATACTGAGGTTAATCAGCAATAGTTTGTTATCCTGCTTTGGAACATACTGACAGAGTTTCCCATCTATCCACCCCCAAAATCATAACCTGCCTGTAGTTCACTGAAAGGTGCTTTAACTGCAGGAAGCCTCACAAACTAATAATTCATTTTAACTAATTGCAGCAGGACTTTCCTGCTGTTAGACTTCCTCTTGAGTAACTTTGCATGTGTGTATTTGTGCAGCAGAGGTGCAGAGCAGATCGGTGTGACAGCCTGGTGCTGCTGCAGTGCTTGGCTGGGGATGTGGTGAGGTGCCTTCTGGGCTCCCCAAAGCCCATAATGTGCCACTGTGCTGCACCTGGAGTGCTGCTGCTGCTGCTGGGAAAGTTTCATTGCAGGTTAAGACTTGAAATCGGCAGTTTCCATAACGTGGTGGCTTTGCTGACCCAAGCTTGGTTGGTGCTGTGAACACTTGCACACCAAGTGCTTTGGTAGAGCTCTGAACTGCACAGTGAAAGCTTCCACGTGCACAGGGGACCCTTCCATTCCTGCCTGCTCAAGAGGGAGACACTGATTACCCAGAGAGGAGCAAAGAAAGTTGCCTTTGGTAAGAACACTGTCAGCTCTTACCCCTGGAAGGGCTGCTCAGGCCAAGCTTGGAGGGTGGTGGCAGCTGTGGTTCTGCAGGTTCTGCAGTGCTCCCCAGTGCTTGGGAGAGCCAAAGTCACAGGGGAGTCAGACACAGGGGAAAAAACAGGCAGGTGAGCAAAACAAAGGCCTCCATAATCCCCAGGGTGCACACTGTTGACTTCTTTCCTTCCCTTTGAGTTGCTGAGGGGTTGCTAATGAGCAGTGCCAGGCTAATGAGCAGTGCAGGCTGCATGGGAGGGTATTGGTGACACAGCAAATGGCTGCACCTTGCAACCCTGACCCAAGGACTGAATTAAAACCTGTGCCATCAAAGTGTTGATACTTCTTTCCACCCGGCTGTGGTCACTGGATGTGATTTAGGATGAGCCACAATGCATTGCTGTGCTATGATAGCCTTTAAAGACAGACTTGAAGAGCTACTTATTCCACATCCCATAATTGTGCTGTCACTAAAGTTTACACGTGCTACTACATTAGACATCTAAAAAAGATTAAATGGGCAACTTGGAAGATTAAAAATATGAAGAAAGTATTGTAGCTGGCAGTTCTAACAGATGTTAAAATTTCTGGCTCCAGACAGTGCATGTGTGTGTATAGGTCAAGCCAATGTTGAAACTACTTCAAACAACCCAAAAAAGTTTGGCTTTTGCTGGGTAGAGCTGAACTCAATCAGATTCAGCTTCTTTTGAACTTGAACTAAGTGTTTGTTTCCAGTATGTGCAGCACTGAACTGGAAATGCAGATTTGGTGGATCATAGATTTTTTCTGAAGAAATAAAAATATGTTTGAAAAGTAGTTTGTTGCATAAAGTTGCCATGACAATGATCTTCAAAATGTGAACTGTAAGATGTTGCTTCTCTTCTGCTTAAAGAAGTTCCATGGGGAATGAGGCTGCACATCACCCTGTCACCCCCTGTCTCTTCTTTCCTCCCTGTTGATTTGTAGAAGGAATTATTTAGATGCAGGGGGGCAAAAGAAATTAATATAGAAGTGGCAGATGTTAGATTTGGATAAGTTCTTGAAGTTCATGGAATGCTGAAGTCAAATAGGAAGATATCCAAGTAGTACTTCAACTACTCCTCTGCTCCCCTGCCCATCAAAGCTAGCCCCCTCCCCCCCCCCCCCCCAGGAGGGTCTGCTGAAAGAGCTGTGAGGCCATGAAAGGGCTTAAGAGCTGTTGTTTGTGTGGAAGATGAGGTTTGGGAGCAGAGGATATAAAACCCAGCATGAAGTAGCTTTTTGGTCTGTCCATGTCAGTAAATGCCTAGAAATGGTTCAGTGGAGATATGTTTTTGCTCTGTTTGTGTATAAGGGCAAAAGTACCACTTCAGAATTTCGTGGTGTTTTGAAACATTTTGGATGCCTGTTTCTCTGGGCTTTTGAAGCTCTTTTAAAAGCTTTGATCTGAACTAGGTTTTATTTGTCAGTCAGATTTGTCCTAATCCAAATACAGGGCTCAAATTTGGGGAAAACTCAACTTACATAGAGTTTGACATGTGTGAGAAAACCTTGTTTCATGGTTGTCTTTCTACATTCATTCCTTGCTTTCTGCTGAAGAAAGCTCTGAACAAGTTAATGTTCCTACTTGTTTCCTAAGAAGTAGATCTTATGTAAAAGGTAAGTATGCAGCAAGGCAGCTTTTGATCACCTGTCTGCTCCCTAGATGTACTAAGAGCTGTAAAAACAAGATGTTTTAGTGTTTTAGTATGGTAGAGCAGGGGAGCTTTGCCAGAGATTTCTTGTTTGTTGTGTTTTTCTTCTAGATCAGATACAGAGGTGTTGACTAGGGGCTGCAGTTTGTAGCTCTTGCCACACAAACCAGACATACCTTTGTCTGTCATCTCTTCAGAGGTTTGTAGTTACACAGCAGAGCTGGGAATTTAAGAGAAGTGAAGTTGAGCCAGCTCGACTGAACATGGGAAAACAAACATGGAAAAGAATGTGCTAGAGAATGAAAAAAGAGAATTACTCTCCAGTCCCAAATTATGCTTTGCTAGGTAGCAGCTGTCTGGCATTCACAGATTAAACAGCAGCTCAGCTAACACTCAGTGACAATGATAGCATGTCCTCTGTTTTGCTTTCAGTGCATGAAATGAGGAATTAACTCTCCCATGCTGAAAGCCATCAAAGTATCCGGAAGTGTGTGTTTACTCCTAACAAACATTTGAACTTTGCTGTTTTCAGTACCTGTTTTATGTTTTATATGACAATACAGAGTTAATGGTGTTATTGCTGCTTTATAAGACAAAAGGTGAAGCAGTTTTTTATAAAATGACTCTTTGAACAAATGGAGTTGGGCTCTGAAGGGTTTTATTAAATGTATAGTTGGTTCTCAGTGATTTGGTGCATTTCATGGTTTTCATAGCCACTTCTAAATGTGAAGATTTGTGTGGTCTTTTATCTTCCAGCATTCTATGTGGAACCAAGGGAGCCTGAAGGAAGCTGTGAAGTTAGTGGAATGATTCCCTGTGTAGCTGAAACTATGTAAGTATTAGATGTTTGCCTACAAGTTCACTTGCCCAGCATCAATTGTTAGAGCAGTGACTTTCTGATTCAGCAGTGGCAATGATCCTCTCCTGCTTTCCCAGTGGAAAGCTGGGTGCATCTGTTCAGGGCTGAAAAAAGACAGGGCACCCATGATGCTGTTCCATACTCAAAGCCATTTTGGAAGTCATGTATCCCTGTCCACTAAAAGGTAGATTATGCAGAGTGAAATTCTGTAAAATTCCTGTAGGCTATACTGAAGTGTTTGTGAGAAGCTGAGGTGCGTTGAGGCTTAGTTAAGCTCTAGCAATGTTGTCTTTGCTTTAGCTAGTGAACAGCTACATGGGAAGGGATTTAATGGCTGGCTGAGCTGTGTCCCCTTTTGTTATAAGATTTCCTAAATTTGTCTTTGAGGTATTCTTGAGTGTATGGAAAGGTTTTTTTCCCTCTACTCTCCTGATGCTTTCTGTGTTTTGAAACTCATAGTAAATACTTTCTGATGCAACACTTTATTAAACAGCTTGTTTTGCTTGTTATTCTCTGGACATGTCCAATAATTTGTACTGCTACAATAACATCAGTCATTAAAGAAAAATACAGGGTTACTTAAATATCTCCTTTGCATCTTCTCTCCTCCTGCCAGCTCTCCCCCTCTTCAGTGCTACCAATTTTCAATTGTGCCATGGTGTCCTTGTATGACAGAGAGTTATTACTGAGTCACTTTGTTTTGCTCTCTTCAAATCTTGGGTTATATATGATCTGGTCACTTGAAAATGGAGAAAAACTAAATTCCTTAGAGCATTTAGAAAAAATCCAACACAAAAACCCCCACCAAAACAAAATGCCCCACCAGGCATCAGCCAAGGCCTTTGCAATCTTCTCTAGGTTTTTCATTTAATAATTTCAAATGGTTCTGCACATCCTTTGTTTTCAGAGGGTGACATGCCTTTAGCTGGCTGTGTTCACCACCACTGAATACCGACTGTATTCCCCTGTTGCTGCCTCCTTTCTAGAAAGGTGCAGAGAATGTCACTGTCCATCTCTGCTTTGCAGTTCCTGTTATGTGGAAGATAAGATGGCTTCATGGGCTTCTTGATGATTCATATGTACTGGAGGTCATTGCTCAATACTTTCTGAGTAATAAACTTCTTTGGGAGCTCTGCATCCTGTAGCACTGAGCACATTCCGACCTTAGCCCTGAATTTTGATCTTTTTTCACAGAATGGCGAAAGTAGTGGTCAGTGCTGCCTTTTATGTCTTCTTTTTATGCTGTACAAGCCTCTTACAGTAATTTTGCTCTTGGGAATGGCTCCTTTTGGAATTGGTGCTCTGCCACCAATCCAGTTCAACCTTTGGGCATATGAGACATTTGTACTTGTAGTTCCTGATCCAGCTGGGAGAGGCATCTCTGTGTGTCCTTGTGCTCCTGTAGCTGTGCTTGGTGTGGCCGGGACGTGACACTTGCTTTGCTCTGCAGGTAAATAAATGCCAGCTCTGTTCTCCTTCCTGAGGGTGCTCCCTCACACTCCTTCAATACTGAGTTCAGTGTAGCTGCTGATGCTGCAATTAGATCCTCTCTCCAGCCTTCCTTAACAAAAGGGCTGACTTCTCCCACTTGTTTCTATCTCCTTCCGAGGCTCTTGTTCCTTTCATGCCTTGAAACCTGAGTCATGGAGGAAGCGGAGGTGACTAGTAAGTGAAGTGGATCCAGCTCAGTGAAGGCAATTTACAAAAGGGTAACTGATGGAGTGCCAAAAGACTTTTCTCTTACAAAACCAGATACATGGACAAGCTGCCAGCAGATGCAGTCTGGCTTTTTTTTTTTCCCAAGCTGATTTTGCTATTTTTGGGGTAGAATGTTTCTAAGTATCTGGCACATGGCATCAAGTTTCACGTAGTAGAAAAGTGAGGAAATGCAGCAACTGTACATCAGTGTCTTCTAGTGTTTGTTCATAAGGAGTAGGACTGGGCTTTCAAAACCTCCTGGTCAGGGAGGAGGAAGGAAGAACTCTGTTCCTGCAGGGAAGAGCAGTGCTGGCAGTGCCCAAGCAGTGACTCTTCAGGAGCAGCACTTGGTTCCTTGTAAGGCAAGTAAGAGTGCAGAAAAATGTGTTTGTTAGAGGGGTGTGCTGTGAGGGACATGCTTACCTTGCAATCTATGGGTTAATGCTACTGTGCTCACCAGTGGTTTTTGGAAACAGCTGTTGGGCCAGTTCCTCACATACAGGTGTCTAAAGATGCTGGCTGACCTTCTCTCTATGTGTTGTGCTTTTTTTGTGACAGCAGATGGCTTTAAACCCCATCAGTTTCATCAGGCTGGTGATGTCACTTTGTAAACCCAAATATTACATTGTTACCCCTAGTACAAGCCATTGCTTATGGACACAGGATGTCAGTCAGTCATGCAAACTACCTTTTTCTTTTTTTAACTTTATATTGGGATTCCTAAAGTAAATTGGATTAATCTCTGTCAATTGTGCTGTGTGAGATTTGACTCTTACCAGCTACTGTAGAGGAAAGTACTGCTCACTCATAGGCAGCTATTCCTTAACCTGCCTATAGGGAAAAGCTGTTCCAAATCACCAATAGCTACCAACTGCTGTTAAGTGTTTCAGCATCGTGAGTTCTGATGAATTTAAAGATGAGGGTGGGGAAAAAAGCTGGTATCTGGGAGTTAATCACGAAGCAGTTTTTACTCTGCCTTGTTTGTTTTGGTGTAGTGAAATAGTGGCTGGTGTAGACTAGAGAAGATGATGTTGCAAAGGCACATGGCAGCACAGGAATCAGTGCCAGGCTGTGCTCTGCAATTCACAGAGCTGTGAAGGACTAAGGACCAGTGAAATTGTCTTTTGATTGTTTATGTGGACATGCATCTTTTCAAGAATCCTTTAAGACACAAATTAATAAGAATTTCTTGAATACATTAAATTGAACTTTACTTGCCTATAGAAATGATGCCACAACATTAATTTTTCAGGCAGTGTGTTAAAGATTACAGAAAAACTGACATCGTATCTATTTTATTTCTTTATTATTTCTATTTTTATCTCTCTTCTTTATTGTCCTAATTCTAACCTGGAGGCAGTACACAAAGACAAGGCAAACCCAATTTTTGTGTTTGAGGCTTTTGCCTAACTGACAGCAGAGATGAAATGCAAGTAAGTGGGTAAAGGAGGAATATGATAAGCAATTGCTTTCTTGGAGTTGATGTTTCTGAGAAATGGAGTGTCCACGGTGTGGCTGCCTGCTGATAGGGTATCACCAGAGTGTTAGTTTGGCTTTAATAGGGAAAATTTGAGAACCCTTTTCTGTGGGTAAAATATCTTTTCCAAATATGCAAGGCTTTGTGATTTATAAAAACAGAACATGATGAAATCATTTTGGCATTTTAATTTTTATTAAAAAAAAAAAAAAAGCCTGAACTGGAATTACTACTTCTTGTCTGCATGTGTTTGTCTGAAGAAGTTTCATTAAGAGGGCCCCCTCCCCTGTCTGTCTCATTACCTGAAGGGAGGAACCCACTTGAAACAATGAACAATTCCTGAACACCCTCTTGCATGAAAAGTGAGTGTTGCCTCCTTTCTGCAAATACACTCTCTATATGTTTTAAGTATTAGAAAATCCAGATTCTAAACTCTGTTTAAAAACACACAACTTCCACTCTCTTCTACCAAAAAAAAAAAGCCAACAGCCAGCCCTACAAAACGAAACAGTCAAAACCCCCTTTTGCTTATTTTTCTGAAGGCACAGTCCAGGTCCAGTGTTTAGGTCTCTGCCAGGTTGTCCCATCAGTGTCTCCATCCCCCCTCCCCTGCTTTGTTTCAGTGTTTTATCTTCTATATATAAAATGTGGGTATACTTTAGAAACCATTTCCTTTAAAATATTTCTGTGTTAGAGTAGTCTGTCTTGATGAAGCCTGTACATGAATCAACCTCTTTGTAACCTGTGCTGCAGTAAGAATTTTAGGAATTTCCTTTATTAGGACCCGTTAGTATCCTGCAGCCACTGAGTGAGCTGCATTGATTTCTAGGTAAAACAATCTGAAATTGCCTGAAATTTATGGCACATGCCAACCTCTGTACACTGCTCCTTTTCAGTAGGCAACACTTAAATATCCTGAAGTTGGTCTCTTACTGGCAAATGTTATCCCACATTTAATACTTAAAATATCCTTTGTAGAGAGACAGCGATTTGACTCTGAAACTGTTTTTCAGGTTAGCTGAGTGCTGCTAATGGCATGGTGAGATGTGTTGAAGAGCAGCTGCGAGGGTGTCGGAGGGCAGGGGGACCACGTTAGAAGCTGGGCTTGCAACATCATGGGCCAGTGTGTCACCAAGTGCAAGAATCCTTCTTCTACCCTGGGCAGCAAAAATGGGGAAAGAGAATCCGGCAGCAAGTCCCACAGTAAGAGGAGTGCAGTGCACAAAGATGACCATGGCTCAGCTTGTGGGAAAACTTCAGGAGACATACTTGTGAATGGGACAAAGAAAACAGACACTGCTGTAGAGTCCAGTCAGCCTCCAACGTTCCCTGGGGAGACAAAGAAAGACGCTGTTTGCAACGCGGAGGAATCTTCGCTCCAGAGGATCGGGGAGTTGTTCAGGAGGTACAAGGATGAACGGGAAGATGCCATCCTGGAAGAAGGAATGGAACGATTTTGCAATGACCTCTGTGTTGATCCCACTGAATTTAAAGTACTAGTTTTGGCTTGGAAATTCCAGGCTGCTACCATGTGCAAATTTACAAGGTTAGTTCTTGTAGAACTTGTTGTTATTTTCATATGTTAAAGTTTATCCTGTCAGTTGTATGTTGGAGACACAGCCTCATTAACTTCACTTACTTACTTCTTCTAACACTTGCATTTTGATCAAATTAATTCCTACCACTGTAAAAGGTAAGGTTTGTATTGTCTTCTTTTCCTCTTCCTCTCACAGTGGCTTTCACAAGATGTGTTTTTGGCCATTATGCTTCTAACGATGAACTGTGTAGTGAGATTCATTTGTTCTTGGTTTACCAAAAGCAGTTTATTGTATCCAACATTATCTTGGTCATGAGATTAGACACTGAAATTAATTTTTCCATTAAAGTAATGTGAGATTCTTTAGTAATTGCTACCAACTCTGTTACCAGTCTGTGAAAGAATGACAGAATTGTTCCTTCCCAACCAGTGTTAAACTTTATGTCTTTTTCCAAGATCAATCTTGTTAAAGCATAGCAAGGGAAGGAAATGTGAGGGGTTTGACACTGGTAACAGTTTCATACTGGCTGACAAGTGATTTCTAATTAAAGTGTTGGCTGTCCTTTTGGACAAAGGGCTCAGTCAGCAGGCTTGTGGCATGTGTGATGCTACAGGAAACAACAGAATGGCTAAAACTTATCCCACAAATCCAAACACAGTCTCTTCCAGCTTGATTAACAATGTCCAGGTAAGAGCAAGTAAAGGCTGCCTACAGGGATTGCTGAGAGAGGAGGAGTTTTTTATTTTTTTGGTCTATCTGGATTGGTTTGAGTGATGCTGCCTGTTTTTACTGAGTTTATAACTTTGAAAATGACTTTGGTGTTCAGAGTCTTGACCCAAACCTCTGCTGTGCAATGAACACTGATAGCTATTCCAGCATCTTCAGAGTCTTTGTGGCTGTGGGTGTGTGTCAAATGGATGAGTTATTCTGGAATGCAGGTGTGGATTTACTGGAGGCTGACGGGGCAAGTATTTGCTAAGATGATGAAGGAGTTGTAAGTAGTGTCTGATTTTGCACAACCACCATTAGTTTTATCAGCATGGTTTTAATTTTCTCGGAGAGGCCAAATCTAGTGGTGAGTGGTTACCTTTGTTTCAGGGCATGCTCCATGATACAGGTGCTGATTGACTCCTTCCATCAAGGGAAGCAATGGGGTCTGTTCTCCTGAGCACTGCTCCACCTCTTGTCCTCCCTCCAGCCCATCCTGTGTCAGTCTGCTGGCTCTGGTTAATATTGGCTGGTTATAACGCTTGCTCATGAGCATCAGAGAAGTCAGAGCTAACCACCTACCCAACTGGGAGAGTGTTAGTTGGCCAGTTAGTCCAGCACTGGTGCTTTGAGCAGTGTTTATATATTGTGTTGTTGTGTGATGCTGTGCTCCCTTCCACACTCTTAGCAGGTGCCTTGCTGACTGTCACTGTTGGCACCCTTTTGATTTTGCAGGCTGGAAGAGCAACCAGAAAGCACAGAAAAGGCTCCTGTCCCTTGAGAAGAGCTTGCCCAGAATGTGGGCATTTAGACACGGGCAGTATTGAATCAAGTTGTGGTAAATTAGATTCACTTGTTAATGTGAAAGGCATGGGATGTGCCGGTGTCCAGTAGTCAGGAATCCAGACAACAAAACCTTTCAAATCCTATCAGTGCCTCAGCAGATCTGGGGTCCTTGTGTGGTTCCCCAGGCTGTAAGGAATTCCTTGGAACTGTTCTGCTTCCAGCAGCTCCCATTGCCAAAACCTTTGTGCCACCTGGGCTGAGGGTACACCTTGTCTTGCCCAGGTAATCCTCTTCCCACCTGATGCAGTTGAATGGAGGCGGGAAGTGTTTGGCACGTGAGGTGGGTGGGAAGTGCTCACAGTCATTTCTCTTCTCTTGCTTAATAGGAAGGAGTTTTTTGAAGGCTGCAGAGCAATAAATGCAGACAGCATTGATGGCATTTGTGCAAGATTCCCCAGCCTCCTAAACGAAGCGAAGCAGGAAGATAAATTCAAGGATCTCTATCGTTTCACCTTCCAGTTTGGCCTGGACTCTGAAGAGGGACAGAGGTCACTACATCGGGAAATAGCCATTGCCCTTTGGAAATTAGTCTTCACACAAAACAAGCCCCCTATTTTGGACCAGTGGTTACACTTCCTAATCAAGAACCCCTCAGGAATCAAGGGAATCTCCCGGGACACGTGGAACATGTTTCTAAATTTTACTCAGGTGATTGGACCGGACCTTAGCAACTACAGCGAGGACGAGGCCTGGCCGAGTCTCTTCGACACCTTTGTGGAGTGGGAAATGGAGCGAAGGAAAAAGGAAGAGGAAACCAAATGTGTTACATCTTTGGACACAGAGGGCATGTGTGTGGAGGAACAGACTTAGCAGTGTCCAAGCAGCAGTGACAAAAGCAACTTGTTGCCCTTCACAAAATGTAAACTCTGGATGTTTCTGGAAATTACCGAGGCTCCAGATTTTTCTACTTTACACCTTTTTCTGCCTTGTCTTTGAAAGGGCTCTAAAATGCTGTATCATGTTTTAGGCACTTTCTTATTTTGGTTATTCCTTTTACTCTTGCCCTGAAATATTTGACCCTGGCTACAAGTTAAGCGTTTTTGGGGTTGTTTGGTTTTTTTTTTAAGACTTCAGATTAGTATAAGTAAGTCTGATATTTCTTGCACAATGTAGATCTTTTTAGTTAGGTTAAATTAACATTGCTAAATTATACAGTGCCAGATTAAGTTTTTCATACTACATCTGTCAGGGCAGGTCTGTACTGTGTGTAGTGCTGTTTACATTGTTGAAATTTTAGGCTGTAATAATTTTAAGGTTTTATACCAAGATGAACAGCAGTGTTAACTATAAATGCATTAATCCCGGGTAATAAGGCTCTAAAAACCAACATAAGCAACAGCTTTTTGTAATATGGCTAATTCTCATTTTGAGCTAACTCTTAGTGAATGAGTCCAGATCATTCCTTTTTTTGGACTTTCAAACTCAATGTTGGGATTGTTTTATAAAATTACTGTACCTGTCAGTCAACTGAGTGGTAGATGATGATTTGTATCTAAATCTCTTTACACATACATGTAATAAAAGAGCAGTACTACCTCAGTTTTATTGAAAGTGGACTTGTTGATGGACTTCCATTTTCTCTGGAAGTTGTATTTTTGTGGTTACATGAGAATATTTTTACTTGACTAAAAGAACCAAAGGTTCTGCTTCTTAAGTTTGCTAAACATTGACAGAAGCAACACACAAATCCTAAGTCTTCAAGGAAAACTGTGGTATAATTCTGCTTTAATTTGTTTGATTTATACCTAAAGTATTACCTTACTTGTCTGGCAAGCACAGTACTTCTATGTAAGGAACTATCTTTTGCATTAATATTGACAAACCAATTTTTTAAAACCTATGTTTAATTGCTAAATTGCAGTTAATGCTCCACACTTTTCTGGAGAAACAATATCGGCATCTGATGACAAAGTGAATTCTTATTGTGTTCTTAATGACAACAGTTTAGATGAGTCATTTTTAGACTGATTTGATAATATTTGGATAGGAGTCAATTTATTATTTTACAATGCCTGTATTGGGACTATTTGCCTGTTGAAATTGTTGCAACTTAAAGGGAGTTTTATTAACACTGGTTGAAACTTTTTTGGTTATTGATGCTACCTTTTTTAATTTTAGTATGTCAACTTTTTTACACCTTTTGGTAAAAGGAATGATTGCCAAGGTTTCTCTATAGCCAGGTGCTGGCTTAGTGAATTTGATACTCTTCTGTTACACACCTTTTATTTTCAGAGCTGCATTTCAGGATCATAAAACAACTTCAACTAAAAAACCGAACCAAAAAAAAAAAAAAAGCCTGGACAGTCATCCATAGCATCTAATGGCTTTTGTGATATAAGGGGTTTAAAGCTAAAGGGAAAGAGGTTTTAAGTGGTGAGTTTGTCACCAGATCCAGGATGTCATGCTTTGCACATCTGCTGTGCCCCAGAGGGGTTAACAGAGAGAGGAGTAGGATCTGCCCGAATTCTGGGACTGGCTTTGCTGGTCTGCAGCCTCTGCAACAGCTTGGCTCTGAGGTCATAAATCACTAACAAAATGTGGGCAATGGACACTGTTTAAAAACAAACCCACAAACCACAGATAACATCTCTTTCATCTAATAAATAGAGAGTTTGGTCCATGCTGCCCTTGTTGGGAGGCAAGCTGTGGAAAACAAATGTGTTTTTTTCAGATGAAGCTGAGTCTGTCTCTTTTCAGGAGAAGAGGCCTGAAGTTGCTGTTTTGTGGTAAATAGACCCCAAGCTTTGTCCTTGCTACTATAACCTTCCAAGCTACTGTGGCACAAGCACTGTTTGGCAGCAAAACATTCTGAATTGGTGAGCAAAGCGGGCCAGAGCACTTGTGCTGGTATTGTTCAATTTATGGTGAGACTTTTGCTGGTGCTGTTATTTCTAAAAAAACTAAAATAAATTCCCCAACAGAGGCTGCTTTGTTAGGAAAAGTTCCAAATGGAGACTGATTTGATAGTAAATGAAGACTCTATCTATAAGTTTGAGACTCTTAATTTATTCAGGTATTAAATGCTTTGTTCATCAGTTAATTTTTTTTTTCCTAAAGGAAATTTAACATGTCCAGAGTGTGAAGACTGACTATTCAAAAGTATAGCCAGTGCATGTCTGCACACCACATTGGGGCAGGGGCTGCTTCTGATTTACCCTCTAACATGCAGCAGCTCCCAAGGATAAGGGATAGACCTTTTTTAGGAAGATGTTTATCCTCTAGTTGGAATGTGGACAGCAGGGAGGAAAGTAATCTGTAGCACATCAAGCTCAGCCATTTTACTCTACTGAATGTAATACAGCTTCTTTTTAAAGGCAGAGGTGAACACACGGGAAGGGAAAATCTGGTTTCTTATTGGGAAAAGGACATACTATTCCCAGTGGCTGAGCTGCCATGTGTTCAGACTTCCTTGGGTTGCCTGGTGATTTTGTGATCAAGACTCACCCATGCTCTGTAGTGCTGAGATGGAGGAGTGGAGTTTGCAGGTGTTTCTGAAAAGTCTTTCATAATATTGGAGCCTCTGACAATATGGTCGTTTAATGGTTAAACTGTGAATATCTGTCCAACAGGCCAAATACATTCACTTCTCATTTTTATATAATTTAAATCTTTATTGTGTAGGGCACAGGACTGTAAGTGAGCAGTGATGCTGATGAAATCCTTGAAACCATTGCAACTGTTTCATTTTTTTTTCTTAAATTAGAGTATGCATTAGGGAACTTTATGCATGTAATGAATCTGCTGCAACTTGGGATAAATAACTATAGGTTACTATATAGATAGTTATAGTAATATACTGGAAAACTGATCTGACATCCACAATCTGTGGCATTTTACTGCCTTCTCTTATATGCAAAGAAATACAACTCCTGTAAACTTTAGTCCCTAGTAATAAAATGCTGACCACCTGCACCATATTATACTTTGCAACACCTTTAAAATTTGGCTTCTGGATCAACTGGAGGCTCAGTTGTGCTAATTTCTACTTGCATGGGTGCACTTCTGAACTCAAGGACTCTTTGAAAGACTCTGCCCTTAGCTGGCCATAGAACATGAGTGGTGAAATGGATTGGAATTGAACTCTGGTTTGTGAGTTTACTTCCTGCTGGTGCCACTCTAGATGGAGAATTACAGCTTTTTAGTACTGGGCCAAAGAACCACAGGAAAAATAACTGTAAGTCTGGCAGGTGGCGTAAAAGCAAGACAGCTGAGTCCTGTGGCAGTTGGGGCTGCCCAGAGCAGCTTCCCCAGGCTGGCCTGGCAGATCTGCTGGTGGATCACCCTCTGAACCATGGCAGCTTCTCAGCCAAGCACAGTTAGAGCATGAAATGAGTTCACCCTGCTCTGCTGAGTGACTTGGGGTGGTTGCACAGATGCAGCCCCTCCTCCCACAGGCAGGGAGGGTGTCAGGGAGGGCAGTCACAGTGCTGGGGGCAGCAGCAGCTTTGCCTGGGTGACTTTTATTTCAGTCTTTGCATGTCCAGCAGAGCCTGCAGAACCCATGGATCCAGGACTAGCCTGTCACCTGGGGTTCCCAGATATGGCTATGCACTGACCAGTGACCTTAGTCTTTTTATGACATGTCAACATAAGGATCTTCCTTACAGTTCTAAGCCTGGTTTCTAAAAACAGCCCAGCAGAGTTAAGGAAACACCAGGTCGTTAATAGCCACCTCAGTCATGACAGAGTTTGTCGGCTGAGGTTACATCATTCCCATTCTTTGGAAAATAGTAGTCATTGTGAGTTTCTGGTTCTTGCAGCCTTGTGTTCTGCAGTGTGATCCTTTTTTAGAAGGTTCTCAGTAAATTGAGCACCCAGTTCTTTCCGTGGGCTCACTGCTCAAAGTGTGTGCATGTGAATTTAGTCCTTCATATTAAAAAGGAAGATGCTTAAACTGAAACTCACATTTCTTCAGGGTAGTGCTTCAGTATAGGGAAAAACATATTTTTTCAAGTAAGTATTAAAAGCAAAGTGTCTGCTTGAACTTTGTTGTGTGCAAACAAACCCACCAGTGTTAACATTTTCTCTCTGGACTATTGAAGATTGAACCTTTGGTTTTATAGTGTCAACTGAAGTGAAATACATACGATTGTAAGACAGAAAGAAGGCTGTAACTTCTTCACCATGAAGTAAATAGGTATCTCTACCTCTTGTTCTTAGACTTGAATAGTTTCAAGGTTACCATCCTTTTGTCCCAGGACTTTATGCCTGGGTAAGTAATCTATTTTTTTTAATTGACCCAAGCTAAGTATTATCTATTTGCCATAGTTTTTGGAATACTGTGTTTAATGTGTATGCAATGGACCCTTTGGAAGGGAGCCGGGTCAAGCTGCAAACAAGTGTGTTGGTCCTCCCGGGTGCTACTTTTGGAGTGCAATAGAGTGGCCAACCAGAGCTACATGGTGTGTGGCTCAGGGCCTCCTGCCATCACACATCCTCTTCCCTGCTTGGGCTACCTGTACTGACAATGAACTGAAGATGGAGCAGCTGTTCCCCAGGAGGGAGCCACCAGCCTTTTCATTTGCCCTTGCAAAGCTTTAGGAACCCACCTGATGCAGTGCCATGAGTGTATTTTTATTTTAATCAGAAATACTGTATTTTGTTCCGTGTTGGACTGGACCTGTAACACCCTACAAAGATGGGCTGCAAAAGTGTAAAGGCTACACACATCCTTTTCCTCCCCGAGGTCAGAATCCTGCTCAGGATAAAACCCTTAGGCTTGAGCAAAGTTGGGAGTGTTCTCAAGGGGGATGGAGGTGCCAGAGCAGCTCCAGTGCTCAGCTGTGTTCATTAATGCATCGAGGGGGTGTCTTTTTCATGAAATGCATCTGTCACTTGCTTTCCTCCCCCAAAGCAAACTACAACACAATCACTGTCATGGCAAATCCCCAGGAGATGCAATGCTGTAGCAACTGTTGCTGCAAGATTCTTCTTCCAGTGTGAGGGCTGTTTTTGGAGTATCATCTCTTGCACTATCAGGACGGGCATGTGTTTCAAGAGAAGGGGGGGACATGTGGGACAATAGGAAAAAGGAGCATGAACGTTCTTGTCTTAACAGCTTGCCTTAAATCACTGACATTGCAGCGGTTCCTTGCTACTATTCCAATCCTCAGTCCGAAAATCCAACCGGTTCTGTAGGTTATACTATTTTTTTTAAAAATTTGTAGTAAGTTTCTATCTTTGCATAATTGCACTCCTCACATAAGCCCTTTTCGGACGTCATTTCACTCACAGAGGAAAAAAATCCATCTCCAGTGTTTGTGCTGTAAAGTGTTTTTTCCTCTTCTCCCCCCGTAAATTATATGTGGACTAAAAGGTTGCCTACTCTTGAACCAGCATGTTTACTTGAATGTTGCCATTTTATGCAGTTACAGCCACTGACTCTTGCTCTTCTCTGGGCCCATGAGAGTGGAGATTGTGACCAGAGGTGCCAAAACCACTCAGAGGATCAGTGGAGCTGGAGGCCACCTGCTACTCCCAGAAATGTTACAAGTTACAGGACTTGACAGAATAGTGCACAGTATTTTCAAGTTGTGACTTTTTAAGTCACATTAAATATAGTTATCTCAAAAACATTCTTGCTTTCTTATCTGTAAGTTTGAAATAGTCTTTAAAAAGGAGATGGACTGGCAGGAGTGGTTGGAGAGTCTCGTGCTGTTGGTTGTTAACTTGAGTTCTGGGAGCCATGGATGGAACTGGCAGGATTAGGTCCTGACCCAACATTATTGGGGTTTGCACTGGCTGGTCGAGTGCACAAATGCAGGGCCTTGATGGGCTGCCTGGAGAAGGGTCAGCCTGGGAGAGCTGGTTGGTGCAGCCAGGTTTCTTTCTTGAGGCCCCCTCAAGTCCCCCTCTGTGGAAGAAATGCATTTTGATAGTGTTTGCTCCCAGAGAAGTAACTCAGTGTAACTAAGGAAGCAAAGGGAGCACAGCTTTGTGTGGCTGTCACTGCACCTCGTGTGAACACAGCTCACTGATGAGTCTCTCAGCTCCCCAGCAAGGGTGGACAGGGTCAGACCTGCTGTTCTTTGTGCCAGGAGTGTTTTGCCTTTTCAGACTTAGCAGGAGAAAACCCAATTTTCTCACTCGTGTGTGTCACAGAGCAGCCCGTGGTTCCACTTTGGGCCAGCAGTGTCAGAAGTGCTGTATAAATGTAATGCTTGAAAATGGCTGGAGTAAATTCTGTTTCATGTAGGATCTTTTTTTTTTTTTTCAAAGGGATGCAGCCAAATTTGAAACCATGATGTAAAGTGGGAGACTTTCATGATGATGCACCTACTGAATCCCATTTGGTTTATAGTTTTACAGTTACTTTTCTTGTATTAAATTTTGCTTACCATTGTTGTCTGGAACAGAATGGAAACAGCTTCTTAAAGAATGTGCAATCTAAGGCACAATGCAAATAGGGTGTGATAAGAAGGTTGTCTTTACTTGATAGCAATCCTGAGTGCAATGTTTTTGTTGTGTCCCTTTTGGAAGAAGAGCATTAAGTGCAGTCTGAGGTTTTTCTTATTTCTTATAAGCAAAGCATTGGTTTGTTCATTACTGACTTCTTGTGAAATTTGTGCCAGATGTATATTAAATATTTTGGTGCTTTTTCTAATCCAAGCTGCCATTCATTTACCTGTGAGATTATTGTACTTCTGTATATTTAAATGACCAATCCCTTAAAGAAAAAACAAAACCGAAAATCCTTTAGTCACAATGTATCCTGACTACTGTAGCTTGTAAATGTTCCAAAGCTTCTGGGTTTCCTGTATTCCAGTAAGGTCTGAGGGGAGGGGAACAGCTACAGAAATCTAACCCACTGGAAAGGGAGCTCACACGTTGTTCTGTGCAGCTACTGAACAAGTGAGTAACATTTGTGGTGTTTACATAACAACACGTTGGTGTTCACTTTTCTGTGCTCAAGCCTTGTACAAAATGTCTTATTTAAAGCTGAAGTCCTTTTTACATTTTTCAGTTAAAAAGGGACAAATTACTTATTTTTTCATCCCTATAAATAGGACTCTTGCTAGTTTTATTTGTCATCTGAGTTTCTCAAGCAGGACTCCTGGATGCTTACTAAATCCTACCTAGTCCTTGGAGGGAGGTGACCATGATTTTTCACCGTGTGGAATGAAAACTAGCTGTTTTTTTCAACTTTGCAGTGCAAGTGCCTGCAACAAGGAGACAGATGTGAATAGTCTGAACAGAAGCAAATCCTTACAGAGGGATGAGTGCTGGGTCAGGCTGCTGTTCACCCCCAACCCGGAGCTGCCTGACCCTGTGGTCCCAGCTGGGCAGTGCTGCTGAAGGCACTGGATCCCTTTCACTTTCTGTAGTAGTGTTGATGTTGTTCCTATCCCAGGATGCAGCCAAAGGATGCCAAGCTCACTTGGAGTGGCTAAAGTACCTTTTTAAAAGAAAAAAAATAATTGCTGTATTCATCTTAATTATAGATTTCATTTCAGCAGTTTTGGAGGCTTTAATTAGTCATGATTGACACTGATATGAGCATCTCCTGCCTGCTTCACTGCTGCTGCCTCTGGGCTCGTGCTGCACTTGCCTTTCTCCTCCCTGCCTGTATTTGCACCTGCCTCCTCCACAACAGCAACTCCCAACTTCCACTCCTTAAGCAAAGAACCCAGCACAGTGAACTTGGAGTTGGAAAGTAGGAGGGTGTAAATATTCTATCAGCTATATTTAATAATTTCTGGAATAATAACTGCTTCAGCTTTATCTCAGCCTATTCTAATTCACATCTCATGGTCAAACCTTTTAACAATCATTTCCTTTAATTCCCTGTAAGTTTTCTGAGTGCCAAAAGCTCTCCTAAGCATCCTTGTGCTTGGAAATTGTGCTAGATAATGAGAGATGCTTGAGCAGCCTCTATTTCTGGTGGCAATGGCAGCCTGGAGCTGTCAGGTTGCAAATCACCTCATCCTGCTCCCTGTGGAAGGCCATGCTGTGTGAAGTCCACACAACCATATGCTTTCCTTAAAATGGCCCTTGCCCCTCCCACAGCCACTCTGAAATTTCTATTTTTTGTGTGCAAGGGGTAGATTGGGGTGGTCATGGAGGGAGGAGAAAGTGGAGATTGTCCAAGAAGTATGAATCACTGATTCCTCCTTTTCATGGACTAAGTACAGTACTTTCTCGGAAAGGAGGCAACAACTCCAGGAGCTGGCACTGCACATTTCCAGAAATCCACACAATTCCTGAGGGTAGCTGTTAACCACAGAACAGCTGCTACAGGTTCTTCACTAACCTAGCTGGCTGCTTTATGGCCTGGGTTTCAGTGAAGATGCCTCAGCTGGTCCCTTGATCTCTGTCAAGGAATGACAACTCACTGGTCAGTTCTGACTGGCTCCTATCCAGCACTGCCCCTGGTTTGCCCCAGCTCTGCTGAACCCACAGCAAAAAGGGCTGGAAAAGGGTTTGTGCTTTAAGATGTTTTGAATGGCTTTTATTTTTAGACTTTGTACAAGATACAGAGTGAAAGCCCATTGTTCTTGTGGTAAGAAATCTTTACAAAGACATCAATATTTAAAGTAATTAAAAATATCTTAACAAAAGACTTTGCTTAAAAACTTGGCAGTTTAACAAGCACTCCTCCCTCTATCATTTTTTATTCCCATCAGACCGAGGCCGGATTGTGATCCATATGTGCTGCAACACAAACAAGAGGTGTGTTAGTTCTGCTCAGGGACAGCCTTGATGCACAAAACCTTGGGTGGTCTGGTGGCAAGGCCTGCAATGCTCAGGGTCAGTACATTGAATGTAATCTTTTTTCCACCCAACAATTATTTGGCATTCTTTTTAATCAGGAAGCCTCCTCTGGACTGCTGGTCCTCCGGGAAACAGTTCATACAGGAACTTTATTTGGCAAGAAACCTCCAAGCCTCTGATGGAGCTCCAGTCCAATCCACTCAGCAGCCTGAGAGTGTGAGACAAGCTCTATGGGCTTCCATAGGCTCCCTTTGGATGCAGATTCCTGAATCCACCTGTTCTGCTGGTGGGATTCACACCCCTGGGTGATGCAAGCTTGTGCTAAGTGGTGGTAGTAGAGATGGCCCTTGAAGACTAAATTTGGACCTGCTAAGCCCAATGACTGCTGCAAAAGACACATGGAATGGCCTGTAACTCACAGCCATCCTCACCTCAAACCTTTCCATGGGATGACAGGTGAGTGTGCAAAGTACCTGAGGTGGTAACAGGGTGTAGAGAAGAGGCAAATGATTGCTCAGAAATACAAAAAGTGATGGAGTTGTATCCTGAAAAAAGCAGCAGCTGATTCAAGGCCCATGTGCACCATGGAGCCCATAGAGGGGAGGGCTCAGGTCAGCCCCCCCAGCCAATTCAAACTGAGGCAGCATCTGAATTTGAGCTTCATACCTGGTGACCTGCAGACAGCACTCTGCTAATAAAGGATGTGCTGCTG
Organism: Serilophus lunatus; assembly: GCA_013399895.1. NCBI lineage: Eukaryota > Metazoa > Chordata > Aves > Passeriformes > Eurylaimidae > Serilophus > Serilophus lunatus. The sequence goes on from VXBA01005944.1 coordinate 125,202, forward strand.
GCTCAGTTTGTAAACTAGTTTTCTTGGTGGGAACAGCTTAGTGCTCTTTATTGAAGAAGACAAATTATTAAAAAAAATTCTTAAAAGTTACTAGAGACTGAACAATTAGAGCCAATTACACTAAAAAGAAGCCTTTGGCTGAAATGGTTTGTCACTTGCCATTAAGCCTAAAGCTCTCTTGGATTGGCATGGCATGAATCCCCCTCTTAGAGACATGACTTGGAACAGAGGATCATACAGCATCATCACTCTTCTCAGTAAGCTTTGCAAGCAAAGGAGAGGAACCTGGCCTGGCTGCCCAGTCAGGCAGAAGAGATGCTGCTGAGCAGCTCTGGCTCCTGCTTCTATTTCAGGGCATGTGTTCCGTCTCTACAAGGAAAAGTGCCCCTTCTGGGACACTGAAGAAAAGCAAAGGTAGATGAGGTCTTTATTAGACTGTCTGACCCGTGACAGTGAGAGCACAGAGGGCTGCTGAAGTCACTATGTCCTAAGTAACTAGGGCCTTGCCTAGGAAATATGGAACCTTTCTAGGTAATAGAAAGGACCCTCAGTTACTTGAGTGGTGTCAGCTTGTGCTTGGTCTGGCTCAGGCTGGGCTTATGGGCAGAACTTAGGGCAGAGTTTTATCAGCCAGACATGAAAGTCAGACTAAGTACCACAGCTTCTTCAAGCCTTCCCTCAGGCTTTCAGTTCCTTGTGCAGGGTTTTATTTTTTAATAGATTAAGACTAAAAATATTTAGCTCAGTATTTTCCTTGGTTCTTTGCAAAATAGGTGGCAAGTTACCTGATCACTCCAGGAAAGAGAACAACGCACAGGGTGTTATTCTGCAGACTTCTATAAAGCTTTTTGATATGGTGGTCTAACTCCTTCACCTTTTTCCTTAAATCCTGTTCCTGCATGAGAGAATACAAGCATTAAACCCCCTCCAGTTCATCAACAATCATACTTAAAAGTGCACTTGGGGAGGCTGACCCGTGGGCAGTGTTGGGATGGTGCATGTGAGGAAAGCAGTGATGTTCCTCCCTAGCACTTGGCAGTACAGTGGCCCAGCTGCAGGGAGAACCACATGCCCTACTCAAATGGTACCACAGTTTTCTCCAGATAAAAATGAGAGCTGCAAATCTAGAGCTCTCAACTAGAGCTCTTCTTTCCTGTGCAGCCACACAGCTACTCACTTCTTCCTGTAGTTCCCATACCAGTTGCTACACCTGTACCCTGCCAGCTCTCCAGTGGCAGCTTCAGTTCCTGGGCAGCATCACCTACTGCCCTGTGCAGCTATGCTGATTTTAAGGTTATGCAGTACCCTGCAAATATCATGTTACCTCGTTTCATATTGCCTCTCCAAACTGCCCTGTGGGAACTGATCCTTGGCAGCCCCTGCACAAGGAGACCCTTCTGTCACAAGCAGCTCAGCACCTAAGCCAGCTCAAAGTTATCTTTCCAGGTTCCCAGGGCAGTCCCTCCTCACCAATTGCAACAAACATCAGCACAGCCTCACACTCACACAGTCAGACAGCTGCTCCCTTTTTTCATAGAAGATGTGTTCTCCTTGCTTCCCATTGCTGTGATTCATTTGCCATATCCATCTCCAGAGGTGACCTGAGGCAAGTGCATTCCTACTTCTTAGCTCTCTACCCTTCACGGTCCATCTGTTTATAGCTTCAAGGGCATCCACAGCACTCTGTGATTTCTGGAATTCTGAAATGCAAAGAGAAATGCAAAGAACGTGCTTTGGCAGTGCTGTTGCTGCCCTGCTCCTTTGCACCTGCAAGGCAGGGCTAAAGGTGTGGAGCAGGAGGGAGATGAGAAACTGAAATCACTGCAGAAAGCAGATCCTTATTTTGATACAGATAAACGTCAGATGTAGAAATGCCAGTTGACTACAGCAGCATTCATGAGCAGTCCTCACCTTTTTGGGGTGATTTCTGGTCTGTGTGAAGCATCAAAGTACCAGCCCTCACCCTGAAGAAATGGAGCCCATTACCTGCTCTGGAATTTTTCTAAGTAAAGGCTTATTTTTTTTAAGCAGGTGTTTTTTCCTTTCAAATATTTAGCTGTAAAGTGCTCCTCCAAACAAGATCTGCTTTCACTGGAGTATTTTAAATACCCTCCCTTTGAGCATACCCGAGTTTCAGCAGCTCTTGCTGTGTCTGTGCAAAGTCTCAAGGGCTGCTGAATGAGCTTATTTGAAGGAAATAAGTGGTCTGTGTGTGAAGCTACTTACTGAGGAAACAGCAGTTCCTGTGCTTTCCACTCTGGAGATCCTTTGGCAGGAATAGTGTTTCCAAGTCTTTCAACTGGCTGAATTCTTCCTGCAAGTCTGTCTCTGTTAATGACTTCTTCAGACCCGCCACATAAATCACACCTTCATTTTCTGCATCCAGTTCTAATTCCTTTATCAGAACATCGCAGTCCAGCATTGCTGCAGTGACAGGTCTTTGGACCTGGGGTAGATGCAGCAGGAACAAAGAGCACATCAGCCCACACAGCTCTGTCTTCTGAGCTTCTATTTTAAAGTATTTATCTTCCATTACCAAAAGTTGCCAGGCTATTTTCTTTCCCTTAAGAAAAAAATATGACTAATGAAGGCTAACTTAATTAGTCATGAAAAAGAGAGATCATATTTGTAGTGCAGAAACACTATAAAACTAAATTGCTATACTTTGTGTAGCCCTATTACTCGGCTCTTCCTTTTAAAGCCGCAGCTGGAGGTCAGAATGCTTTCTAACCCTCTTCTGCAGACAGACAGAAAGGAAAAAAGAGGGATACAGCCACTTGCTTTCCACCTAAATTGTCCTGGGACAGGAAGATTGTAACAGCACAAGCAGCCAATATTTGCCCAGACGCTGCTGTTAAAGAGACATACTGGAGGCTGTGCCTGGGCAGAATACAACTTTTGGCTTTTGCTGTTTACCTTAATGCAGGATCCTGATACTTGAGCTCCATTTAGGCTTTCCACAGCAAGCTGGGCAGCTTCCAGCACCTCGTATTGGATACACACATAGGGCTTCAAACAGAACAATGATACTTCAGGCTTATCAGTGAGACGCATTATCCCTCCCTTTTTAAAAGTCAGACTTCAATAAAGTTGTGTTTTCTTTTAAAAAGGGTTTAGGAGAAATATATGTAAAACTCCATGTACTCTAGCTGGTAAAACCCTCCTCAATTAGCTCATCAATTAACAATAAACTTTCCTTTTCTCCTCTGGGCATTAATGGTCTTAACCTATCAATTCTCTTGAGAGGGACAAAAACCATCTGGGCTTCCCCAGTGCTCAAAGTCCTCTGAGCAGCACATGAACTGCATTTGTTCTCATAACTGTGTGGAACAGCTTTTAGGTCCCCTAAACTGTTGTAGCTGATGACTAAACAACCAAAAAAACCTCTAAGCAGAATAACTGGTATTTCTGTGCTTCTAATCCATATCTTTCCAAGAGATTACTCAGGTCTTCCAGGCCTGTCAGCAACCTTTGAGTGCTCCTCACCTGGAATGTTTCAGTTACCACTTTAAGAGACTGGATAGGTCCACACCTCCCAAATTGTTTCTTCACAGACTTCAGGCAAAAGCTGCTTTCAAAAGGACCTGCGTAAACTGTCAGCATGTCAGTCAGCTTGCTTCTCACCTGTTGGAACACAGATTAAAGAAGGAACCTCACAAAGCAAAGGAACTAAGCAGTTGGTGCCTCCAGATAAATCACATCTCTTTACAAGCTCAGCAAGAAGACTATCCTCAGAAATAGTAGTACCTTTTCATAAAGTGCAGCATGAAGGTGAGATGCAATGTACTCTGGCCCCAAACTGAACTGAATGATACTGAATTTGGACAGGGGAACATCTTCCAAGGCTCTCTGAAGAATCTGGAGGGAAAAGAGCATACAAGGGTCAAAGAGGTGCAAGACAATGGTACTGCACAGGATCAGAAACAAAGCTATTGAACTTAATTCCCAACTTTAATTTTCATTATTGTCCAAGAAAGCCCTCAGGCAGAAATTCTTATTTAGTGAGTCATGAGAGGATGCAGAGGATCAAAGCTCATTTCTGAAATGCTGAAATGGATTTAGCTAACCTGGTATTAATACTATTGCTAACAGTACTGTCAGTCAGCTTTTTAAAATAGGACTCATCTACCCACCCCCAGAACAAGCACAACTTTGAACTACTTTGATGCTTGCTTAGACCAACCCACTCTAAATCCATTCACCTGTTTGTTTGAAGTGCTCAGGTTACTCTGACACAGGCTTGAAGAGTCTAGTCCCTGTCTGCTCAAAAGGAGGGGTTTTTGGCCAGTCACCTGCAGGCAGTCTAAAAAACTATCAGAGAGAAGCAAGCTGTGAATTACAGTACTTATCATTATGGGGAATTAAAAGCTTTCAAGAAATGCTCATCAGAGTCATGAAAGGAATTTGAAAGAACATTATTGTCCACAACATCAAAAGAAGCCCAGGAAATACTCCGTGAAATTTAAGATGCAACTGCTGAAAACTTTTTCAGAGCTACATTACAATTATTTGTGTCTCTCTGAAGATCCTGAGGGCTTCTGAAGAACTGATTTTACTGAGGATTCAATTGAAGGAAGAATGAACATGTGTATTTGAGAATCTTATTACCATGGTTTTGATAAATGTGGAGGCTCGTTCTGTTGTTTCTGGACTCTACATCCTTGTGGCTGGAGCACAGCTTTGTCCTGTGAGACCTCAGCCAGTTTTTCAGCTGTCAGGAGCATCTCCAAGTTTAGTTCTGCTACCTTGGGGAAGGAAGTAGTAGTTGGCTTTCATCTCATCAGCTAATTGCAGCTAATCAAAAAGTCTGTGCTTTCCCTATGAGTCACATAGGCACACTCTGGCAATGAAGAAAGATGGGCATTAATTTCTTGCATTATTTTCTGCTGTCATTTTCAAGCACGCATACAGCATACAGCATCAACCAGCAATCATCTCCAAAAAAGTTCTCTCAGAAATCAACAACACAAGCAAGGGACCATAAGACCAGCTGAATCACTACCACAACACACAAGGTCTCTTTCTTCTTTCATCTGGAAAAATTACAGGCATTCCTGTAGGCTGAAGTGTCCCAGACCTTCTTTACCCACTGCCCCTCTTCAAGATCCCCAACAGTGCTGACTGATGTGAGTACTGAAACACTAGTAGTGCTCAGGTTATTCAGACACCTGGATATATGCTGAAAGTAACAAGCTGTCAAAATTGAGGGATCTATCACAGCTCCACTTGTTATTTTAATCAGCAACGTGATGGGTAGGAACGGTTCTGTTTTTTCTTCATAAGCACAACATGTATGTTCTGTGTTTAAGGACAGAAGTATTAATTAGATATAACTACCTTTGCTGGTCCTTGCTCAATGAAGAACTGAGCTAATTCCAATGCAGCTCTAGCATCTTCTGTAGGATCATGCCCAAGCTTCTGTTCACACTGAATCTCCTTCCTAGGGCATCAAAATTAGGTGTACAGGCAGGTTATCTGTTTTTCCACACTGACCAACATCCTGTCCTTTCTAAACTGGGTCCTTTTCAGGCAAAGGAGCTTTCCCTTCTCCAAAAAGAATTTCAGTTCTGTGCAGCAGCATTCTTGTGAAATATTTCCAAAAGTTACTGCAAGAAATGTTTTTGCAACGTTGAGCAAAACATTATCGGGGTAAACAGTTGGGTGAAACAGTTTGACAGAAGCAGTGCTAGTACTTGGTATTCTGATGTATGACTATTTTTATTTATTTTTTGACCAACTCACAATTTGCACACAGAGGGGAAGCAGTCATGGGCATGGTGAGAACTGTATCACTAAGACACACTATGCAGTGGTAGCTGGTACACGGGGGAATATGATTTAAGTCAGTAAATCATACTTTCATACATTAGCCTTTCTTTCTTCCCAACTGCAACAGATCTCATTTGTGTGAGCCAGAGTGTCTCTGCTGCTCTACAGTTCAATACACCTGTACTGCTACAGACCTGCAGAAAGGCTAGTTTTTCTGGGGCTCATATCTGGTTGGGCCACAGTATTGCTGCTTGCTCAAAGACAAGCCCATTTATTATGATGCCTTATGTTTCAAGAAGCCAGTAAAGTCTTTACCATGTCTTTCTTACTTGCACAGCCTGCTCCTTTGTTTTTTTTTATTTCAGTAAAAAAATAATCATTCTGACGTAACTAGTGGCAGAGCAAGACCCACCATGACAGTTCAATTCCTATGACAATACAGTAATAATCTTACCCTAAAACAGCCTTGGCTAGAAATTTTAGCTTAAATCTTCGACCTTCACTTCTGGCAAAAAGCAATGAAGTATCAATAACACTGGGGTGGATCATCTGGAGGAGAAAAACCATCACCAGTTTAATTTAAGAACAGCAGTCATACAGAATTGGGCAGTGACTCCACAGTTTCCTGTGCCTGTGCCTTTTCATTTCAGTTGCCAGCTTCTCACTGACAGATACCTGATCCACAACAAGAGAGCAACAGGAATAATGAAACAAGACCAACTGTCCTTCCTAACACTCTAGTGGGAAGATCTATATTGAGTTAGAAAGATTAATTACGATTCAAGCATTTTAGGTTGGTAAAATTAACACACAGACAGGACTTCAGTTCTTCCCATGACAGAGCTATCAGAATCTGGCTGAAGCAGAGGGGTCATCAGTTGCAACCATATCTGTGTCTGAACAGACTCCTCTCTTCCTTCTGGGTTTTGAACAGCCCCTTGCAATTTTTATAGCTGTAATTACAGTCTTTCTCTTTTAAACCTTTATAGACAAAGAGCTAGTCATAATAGAAAGCAATTAACAAGTGTTCACTAATAAAAAGAGGAATTGCTAAGAGTTTTCATGTCTAAAATGATTAACACAGGGTTGGGGAAAATACTCTTAAAAACATACTCACTTCCAAAGCCTGAAGATCAGAATTTAGAGAATGACCCACCAATACTGCATCATGAGGAAGCATATTTTTTAGCCTGGTTTGGATGTCTGACAGTCTTGTTTTCACTGGAAGAAGCATTTTCTTTGTGATTCCTGAGAATCTTTAAAAAAAAGTTGGATGAGGTAAAAGCAACAGATTAGCAAGTGTCTGCTGGAGAATATATTATAAGCAGGTCATGTAAAATACGAACCTCATGTAACTAATCACAGAATGCTATTTGGCACTTTCTGTTCCAACATAAGAGAACATAATTCAGGTATATTCAACTGCTATGAGTGCCACCACATCTGTTTCAAAAGTGTGTTTCTCCCAAGTATTCTTAAAATGATGCAGTTGGTAGCATCAGACAGCAGAGGTAAGGAAATAGAGCAAGAAGATGCTTCCAGGTAACCTGGGGGCATTGGCATGTCATCTCCTGGATAAAGCCAGGCAATGTTTTGGAGAAGACAAGGCTTGAGTTTTGCCTGCTTATGTTATAATCCTAAACCCAGCCCTAGAGATGTTTACAAGCTGATGAGCTACTCTATTAATTTTTTACATGTGAGCAAATCCAGCTAAGGAGCAGAGAGACACAGACTGCAATCCTGTACTCTTACCCTCTGTCTTATTTCATAACCAGCAGTAAAGAGTAACTTGTACTGAGTATCATTAACTTGTAACAGAACCTTCCCTAGAACACTGCAGCCACACAAGCACTATGCAGCAGAGTGTACACATAATGTTATTTTAGTCACACAGAAAGAACTATACTCTTAAAACACTGAGGGAAAAGTAGCAGGCACCTGTGCAAACCAAAGCCTTCTGAAAGGGCCTGTATAACAGGCAAAATGTGAAAGGGCTGTAGCTTTTAAAAACAAAGTGATGTATACAAGTGACCTGGTGCGGTAGTTCATCACTGTGCTCTCAGGTTTGACCAGTTCATTCAGGAGACACTGACCCCCTGCATCCACCAAAGACACACGGGTGACTTCGTTCCCTTTTGCAGTCAGGCACTGTCAGGAAGAAGCAGAGGCAGTTGTTGAATTTGCATGATGCTGCCACTCAGAAACCTTAGCTCACATCTGGTTTGGCTGCAGCCAGCATCCCTGCTAAGGAGTGACTTGCCTTGGAGATCTCCTACTCATAGCTAGTTGTTTTACACTGTAGTATGCTTCATTTAATTGTTAAATGTGCACCATAAGCACAACAAACACACAGGCAAGCACAGCACAGAGAAAACCATTATAAAGAAGTGCTGATTTCACAGAATAAGCACTGCACAGCTGTCACTGTGAGCACCAGAGAAGTTGTATAATTTAAAAGCAGAGCCCAGGTTGTATTATTAGTTACTCAATGCTGATACCAAACAGGCATCTTTGCAAAGGCAAAACTGCACTAAAGGAGGAATTGTCACCTCAGCATGCTGCCAGAGGAACTGTGATGGCTAAAGAAAAGATGTGTGTGACAGCAAAGTATCTCCCAAACCTTGGGGAGAACTGAGGAGGAATTCCACAGCAGTCTCAGGGGTTAGTGCAGCACTGCTGATAGGTCTGGCAGTTCTAGCTGCTGCTCTGAGAGCCAATGCAGAACTGAGCACTCTGCTCAGGGTATTTCTGTCTTGTCACCAGAACCACTTCTTGACTCCTTCCCACTGTTACATTAGTGCTGGGTGATGGGACTGGCAGCAGATATTAAAACAGGTGGCTTAGCAGATAGACTGGGGGCTTGGCTCACTTGGGAATAGCTGGTAAGAGTTTGGTGCTTGACTCTATATTTTGTAAGGTTACAAACGTTGATTTTTTACCATTTCACAATCCAGACCAAAGAGGGGGCTGCTGTCTGTCCTCTGCTGATCACACTCTGTAGAGATATAGTCCTTGCATCCAGGGGAGCCTAGAATGAAAACACACCCATGAATAACACCTCTTTCTTCTAAAACTCATGATATATCTTACAAGATAGAACATATAACTCTTATAATTTAAAAAAAAAACAACACATAAAAACAAACCCAATGAAACAGCCTTCAGAAACTGACCTTTTATGGGATAGTCATTTTTTTTCTGCTCTTCTAAAGTCAGAGTATAGCTGGTAAGGCCTTGTTTTTTTTCTCCGTATCTCAGAATGATGGGATCATATTGCAAGTCTAAGCTTTTAGCAATACATTCACTGCTGGTGGAAGTCAAGCCTGTAAAATACAGAAGCATCTGTCAAACTTAGATAGCACTCCCTACTTGCAGTCAGTTTCTGCATTGGATGAACACTTAGAGCCTGTATCTTTCCAAACGAAAACACTATTTGGAACAATGGACTAGAGAAAGAAATGAGACAGTCTATCTATCCTCTCCAGTTTCTTTTTATATACACTCTCCATTTTTAATACATGTATCTCCAGTTTATCTCAGTTATTGTGTGTAAATATACACAGGCTATTTATATACATTATGGGATACTTTCCTCTTTTCCCAGTTCAGCAACTGACACTGCTGGCTGAAGAAAGTCACATCACAAGTCTCTGTCTCACACTGCTTTCAGAAACATAGAGTACAAACTTGCTTCCTAAGCATGGCAACATAATCATCTGTTACTTTACGTAAGTTGTAAAAGAAGTTCTCCTCTTTTTCCTATCTTCTCTGTTAAATTCTTTCCCTTAAGTGTTACCGGGAGAAAAATGTGTCCTAAGTGTGGGTCACAAAGAAACAAGCACTGAACTGACCCTGGAATTCACAGCTGTATAAATTACCCTGAGGGTGATTCTCTGCAGATTGCCCTTAAAAGAAAATTATACCTGGACTCTCTGACCTGTGACTGTGCAGTAGGTTTACAGTCAGGATGCTACAGGACTGTCAATACACTGACAGTAACAGCTGCTCAGTCTCCCACTTACAACTTGAATTCAAGATTCTTTGTTACACTTCTAACAATTTCAGTGAAGTTCACACTAGTCTCTTGCAGGTTTTGTACAATCCTGTTGGATTACAATCACCTCTATAGAGAGTGTAAGAAACAGGAAATTAGTTGTCAAAACATCTGTTCTTCTCCTTGATTTGCTGCTCAGTATAACAAAGCGAACTAAGAAAAAATTAGTAGCCTCTTAGCTCAAATCTAATTTATATCTCTGTTATCTTTTCTTAGATACATCTTAGAATAAAGTAATCACAAAATGGGTAATGAAGCGCCAGGATTTGGAATCAATTATGCTAAAAACTTTCTCTTTTTTTTCGCATTCAGTTGTAACAATAAGCCAAATAAGAGTTATTGAACTAGTCAGGGTAAGAAGTCTCATGGCTCAAGCCACTGCATGTCTTCCTTTGTAAACAAGTTTGTCAGCACGCTGGGATTGCAAAGGATGCAAAGTCATAAATTACTGTTCAAAGTGAGTCACTGTCCCGAAAAACACAATGCAAACCCAAACAGGATACCTTGTGCAGTGTTTTGAGGTTTCAGGTTTGTTCCTTCTCCATACAGGCTGGTGAGGAAGTCAGTGGAAGGTGTTAATGTGAATTTCTGAAAAAAAACATGTTAGACACTTTGAAACAGAGGAAGAAATAACAAGAAAATATGTTTCTTGATACCCAAACATGCCAAGTTTAGAGGAGGATGGATAAAGAAATACATTTTGTGAAATTTTGTGTTTTCTCAAATAAAAAAAAACCCAACAGAAACCAAACCCATTTTAATGACAGACAATACAGGACTCTTTGTACTAAGGGACAGATTTGCCTTGCCTGATACGATCAAGAAGGCAAATCACAAGACTTTCTTTGATAGAAACTAAAGCCAGCTCCAGTCTTTCCAGTTAAATTGTCATTTACATTTGCTGCAGTTCAGGAAGAACTCTCTAGAAGCCCAATTCAAAGTGCTTCTTTCATTCTTCCTTCAAAAATGTTGCTTTCAAGTCAGAAAATTAAAATAATTATTTTAATAATTTTTTGGGGAAATTAGAGAAACTTGACATGAAGTGCAAATAACAAAAATTTTTCAACCTGGGACTAGTGTAACACTGTTGAGAGTCTCCTCACTCACCTTGAGTAAATTCCAAACTATTGGAATTATTCCAAGATATTTTTAATCTCATTGTTATCCTGAAGATGCAGGATACATAACAGTCAGAGGACTGAAACATCAATACACATTTCACCTGGTAAGGCTTCAAAGACATAAGTCTTGAAATCCTGTTCCTAATATCAAAGACCCAGCCTTTGTTCTGAGCTGACAACTGCAGCAAACAGATCCTTTCATTCACTTGCTGTGAGAGTCAAAGATGGCCACATCCTTGGAAAAGGCAGTAATTCCACTGCAGTCATTAATCCCTGGGATATGGTTTCAGGACTGGAAGAAGTTGAGAAGACAGCAATGCAGTTTGGGGACTTACATGCCGGAACACTTTTCTGAGGTGTTTGAACTGTAAATAGAATCTGTAGAAATGGAGTTGGCTCATTTCATGTAGAACAACCACCACAACCCCAGCCAGGTGGCTTTGGTGATAAATACGGCACCAGCTGCGGTCAAAAAATAGCAATAATTAAAAAAAATAAAATAAAAATCAAAGCAAAACAATTATCAAGTGCTCTTAAAAACAAACTTGGAACCAGCCCAGCTTTTAAGTCAGTGAGTGGCAAAGTGCCAAAGGACTTCAATGAGAAGAGGCTTTGTAGCTTATCTCAAGCAGACACATATTCCTGGAAGCAACAGAATATAGGAGACAGAGAAAGAACAAGTTATAGCCAATTTCTGCTGCATACCATTTCAAGACATTAATACCTCTTTTCTGTGCATCAGAACGTGAATACATGAGTAACATCAGCTGTACTGATGCAGTCTAGTGGACTAATGCATAAAAAAGTCCCACAAAATCGTTTTCTATTCACTATTAAAAATCTAAAATGTGATCATTTTTGCCTGGAGTTTCATTTTAAGATTCATTTAATCAGATTTCTGTTATCCAAGGTTGTATACCCTCCTCAGCCTTTCCCTTCCAATGCTAAGAAGTTGCCCTGAGAAAGGGAAAAGCGATCAAAACGTGCCTTTAGGAATGTTTTCACGACACAGGAGAACATGACTGATTCCAGATTGTGGAAGTGTTGTACCTGGGTTGTGCTGCATTGTGGCATTTCCCCAAAGCTGCATACTTCAACAACTCATAGAGCTGGTCATGGCTGATTTCACAGTCCTCACCAAGCAAAGCTGCTGACAGGCGACACGACTTTTCCTGTGGAAAGGGAAATGGTAGGAAAGAGGTTTTATGTAATCACACCAGTTCTTGGAAAATGAAGTAAAAGGAAACTATTTAGATACAATTAACTACATTTAAAATAACTCTTCCATTCATTAGGGAAAAAATTTCCTTTCAGATCATACTTTAATATTAAATTTACTGTCAACATTTCAGTAATCCAGGTACTCTAACTTCCAAGGTTTATTTAATAGAGATTAATGTAAGCAGATGTATGCAGTAGGGAGACTTAATTCAACTGCAAACACGATGTTCTGCTCTCTCAACCCTTTCCCCCACCTGCTGCTGCAGAGTTTTGAACATTTGTACAAGTGTTACATGTACAAACCTCCATGTGAGGTTTTCTGCAGCTCAGTTACTCCATTTACAGTGTGGGATCAGCTCTGGCAGAGGGGTTTGCTGACCCCTACAGGGAAAAACGTTTCAGTAAAATCCAAGGGAACTACAGAAAGCACTGAGCAGATCAGGTGGGGACTGTGCCACACAGTTCAACACAACAGTTCTTCAAGCCTAAATGCACAAAATTATTCTAAAGGCAAGTCAGTAAGTTAAATGCAGGGTTTGGGAGATCTCCACAGACCAGACGGTCTGTTCCAAAAAACTCCTCTTGCAAAAATTTAAAAAAGAAATATTTAAAAATACTTGTTTCATGCGTGATGAAAAGACATTATGGCATATAGAGGGCCACAGAACAAAAAACCCACTAACGAGCCTTGGCTCAGTAATTTGGACAGAGCCTGTCCACGTGGGACTGAGCCCGTGTGCTCCTAAAGGCATTTCTCACCCGGGTGAGGTGTTACCGTGAGCTGCTCTGCACCCTCGGGGGTGCATGTGCTGAGCACACCTGACGTTCCTTTCAAGATCTCCTTTGTTTAGGAAAACATTACATTGGAGAATGTATCTTCTTTTAGAACAAAATTCCTTAAATGCAATGCTGAACGCTCCAAATGAGCTGGTTTCCCCATTCCTTGGAGCAGAATCCAAGCCGCTAACAGGCTGCCCAGGGCAGCAGCCACAGCACCAAACCTAACAAAGCTGAAGAAGCGTTTGGACAACGCTCCCAGGCACGTGGTGGGATTATTGGTCTGTCTGTGCAGGGCCGGGAGTCGGGACTCGATGGGTCCCTTCCAACTCGGGACATTCTCTGATGTTACCTGCAGGCACTGCCTGTACCGACCCTCCCGGCACACTGACGGCGTTCGGCGCTCCCCGTACCCCAGCGGGTGAGTCAGGAACACCCCGCGGAAGGGGCTGCAAGGGACGCGGGGCCCGCCCCGCGCTCCTCACGGCCGCTCTCACCTCGGGGCCCGGGCCCGGGCCGCCGCCATCCGCCTTCCGCCTCNCTCCGCCTCCCGCCTCTCCCGCGCCGCCCGCTCCCCCCCCCCGCCCCCGCCGCTTCTCTTGCGGCCGTGGGGGCACAGCCCCCCCGCCATGGCCTGGGCGACAGCGGCGGGACGGGACGGGGCAGCCCCTCCGCGGCCCCGGGTCCCGCCCCGGATCCCGCCGGGCCCGCGGCCGGAGCGGCCGAGGGCGNGCGGAGCGGCCCCTGAGCGCCGTCGGTGTCCGCAGGCGGCTCGGGCTGGCGCGGAGCAGCGCCGGGGCGCGGAGCGGGGCGTGGGCGGCCGCGGGGCAGCGCTTCGCCTTCCTGGTCGTGCTGGACTTCGAGGCCACGTGTTGGAGGGAGCGGGAGCGGCGCGGGCCCGAGATCAGTGAGTGCACCGGGGAGCAGCGGGGGCCGCGCTCTGGCTTCGGCTTTGAACCTTGTGTCTTCCTTGCGTTATGCTCGCTCTAACTCCAGGCGTTTCAGCCCCGGTTTAATGCAATAAATCGTATCTAAATTGTTTCTCCCCGTATATATACACATAAAAAATATTTATATATTATATCACAGTCATCAGCTGAATCGGAAGGCACCCATATATAAATGGAATAATTTCTGTGAGCAGCTTTAACCTTTCTGGATTTGTGTTTTGGGTTCTTTTCCTTTGTTCTTCTCCTCTGTGTTTGTCACAGTTGAATTTCCAGCAGTCCTGTTAAACACCTCAACAGGAGAGATTGAGTCTGAATTCCACAAGTATGTCCAGCCCCAGGAGCATCCCATTCTCTCTGAGTTCTGTACAGAACTAACTGGCATAACACAGGTATAACTGTAATTTAGCGCTATTTTACACTGATATAATTGCTGTTTACTATTTTATTTAAATAAGCCTTTAGAGAGCTAAAAAGAAATACACCTCAAATGAATTTCAGTGCATTCTAACACATACGTGTTGTTCTGTTTCATGAAGAATCAAGTTGATGAAGGGGTCCCTCTCAACATTTGCTTATCAGAGTTTATGAAATGGATTCAAAAGATACAAAAGGAGAAGAAAATTATATTCAATACAGATACTCAGAGTCACTTCACTTCAGAAGCAAAACCGTGTACCTTTTTTACTTGGACAGGTAAATAGCATTTTCATTTGCTTTTTCTGCAGAATACTAACATTTGGTGGCACTAGTGAGATTGTGTCTCCATTTCTAGGCAGCCAAAATCCTGCTATTAGGTATTAAAAAAATACAATATTGGGAAAAGCCTGAAAATATGGAATCCTGATGTGTTTGCTACACCTCTGTCCCCAGGGTCTGACATAGTTGCATTTTTCTGCTTTACATATTGAACTGTGTTAACGTTCCTAATGTGTCTCAATAATTTAAAAATGTCTTTGAGATCTTTACCAATCTGAAGTCATTTACTAACAACAGAGATTTGCTTCTCCTGATGTCCTGTTGCAGCAGCCCCACTGCTTTCCATGGACAAACACTTCCTGTCCAGCAGCACAGGATGCTGACAGTTATGTCTCTTTATGTAGATTTTAGGCCACATAAAGGGACACATAAGGCCTTTTTTTATGTGGATTTTAGGCCAGTTCTGTAGTGGTGGATTGACTGTGGTTTTCCTGCACAGACTGGGACCTGGGGGTGTGTCTGCAGTACGAGTGTAAAAGGAAGCAGCTGCGAAAACCCAACATCTTGAATTCCTGGATTGATCTCAAAGCAACATACAAGGTGAGATCAGTAGACTGAAACATTTATACCCATATTACCACCTCAAAGGGTAACTGTACCTGAGCTTATGAGGCAATGCTGTGTGTCCCAAGTGACCAGAGTAACCTATTTTCTTTTCATGTTGTTATCACTCAATAACCAAGTGCATGCACTAGAACTGTGTGAATTTTAATAGAAATCTTAATGATAATCCCAGGACAATTTTGAGCTGCATCTTCTGTCCTGACACCTTTTGCTCTGCTTGCTTCCTAACATCCCTTGTTTTGGATGCTCTTATTGCTGCCTTACATTGCTGTGTAAAAGGTTACAGTCTGTTTAGAGATACTTACAGGTCTACAGAAAGTACATTCTGAACAGTATGGATAAAAATAAGATGAAAAACTGAATGTATGTTTTACTCCATAGTCTGTATCAGAACAGAGTTCTAACTTGGGAGCTAACAGCACCTAAGTGTGCCTTTCTCTGTGTAGTCAAGAAAACTTTCAGAGGGTGGACCCACAAGTCTACATGTCCTGACATTTGGAGTCTAGGCTTTTCACCTAGGCAGCAGAACTAGTTCTCTAAAGATAAACTGTGAATATTTCCCCTTTCCAGTGACCAAATCAGGTACTGGGAGTGCGTAGCAATACTCACTTTTCTCATTTAAAAAAATCCATACCTTTGCCCAATATGTTAATGCTTTCGATTGCATGTTGTGACACAGTTTAAATGTCTCAAGGTATTTATAGTTGTATCCTTCAATGCTGGTCTGTTAAGGCCTTCATCAGTGTAAGACATAGAGTGCAGACAAATGACTCCAGAGCTCAGACAGAATGGATTTGCTTAAGACTGAGAGAGGGGATTCATGGGTCTTTGTAATCTGATTTGTAACAGGGTAAGTCACTTATGGCCTTCTCCTCACTGTAAAATGCAGATACCAAACTTGCACAATTGCCTTGGGAGATTTGTTATTCATAAGGTGATATTTATGAAATGGTTTTCATTTCACTTGGAGAAGGTCTTGAAACGCTTCAAGTTAAGCACCTGCATTTCTTTCCTTAGACCTTTTATAATAGGAAGCCTAAAGGGCTAAATGGAGCTTTGCAGGATTTGGGGATAGATTTCATAGGACGGGAACATTCTGGTAAGTAAGATATGAGTACCCTCATTTTAATATATATACATAATGTATATTAATATATCTATTTTATAAAGCAGCTAGTTAATGGCTAGTCATTACTCTGAATAGTAACTATTGTTTCCAGTTTATGCAGTGTTCTGCTCAACAAACCATCAAACCCAGAAAGGCAAAATGCTTCAAAGATCAGAATTTGATATTTTAAACTTATACTTTATTTCTGAAGTCTCCTAATGCCACTGAGTCCATGTTCACAAAATCAAATTAGGCATTGCTAGGGTGCAAAGGAAAAAAGGTGGAGGGAGGATAAGAAAACTTGATTTTACCCGATAGTTCTGGACGGCATGTTAGTATGGAGAATTTCACCACCATATGGTTTTTGTTTTTTGTTTTTTTTTTACTTGATTAATAAAGCAGAGCAAAGACTTTTAAAATTCTGTATAGATATTCAGCTCTATGGATGGGTCCTTAAGATGTTTCAGCACAGAGAATTCTTTGGAATTTTCCACTTCCCTTTTTTGAAATAGATAATTGTGTCAGGAGTTCTGTCACTTTCTGTGACTTTTGTCATTTATGTAAGGCTTACCTAGATTACATTTTTCTCTAATAAGAATTATCCCCAGTAGTAGTTTAAAAAGAAGACATTAATATAACCATACTTTTGAAGGGTTGGATGATTCTCGGAATACTGCTCGTCTTGCTTGGAGGCTGATTTGTGATGGATGTGTGCTGAAGGTCACTAAATCTTTGGACAAGGTTAGTACCTACTTCATATCTTCCTGTCTGCTTGCTTTGTAGTCTGGAATACAGGTAAAAGGTTAGCTATTCAAATAATAAACCCAGGCATCTTGACTATGAATTGAACAGAACATCCCTAGGCTGACAGGCTTATTAATTTTGTGCACTGATTCCCAAAACTTCTGGGTATTCACTTTCCAAAATCTGCTTTTGTTTACGGACTCCCTAGACACATCTGCAGAGTAATTTGATTTCCAGAACACTGCCTGTAAACTTCACTGACAAGACTCCACTGGGAAGAAAGAGCAGACCTGAAACATCTGGAGATGGAACTTGTGAAACAAACTCTCTGCCTGAGAACAAACACAACAGTACTACTGGAAACAAGATAAATTCTAATGTACAGACTAAGGAACAACAGACCACTTGCACATCTGCAGATGTCCATGCTGTACCCAGCAGCAGCTCAAGGACTGAATTCCAGGCTCAATCTCAAAGCCCTTCAGCAGCATCTACTGGCAGATTTCCTGTTCCTCTTGAGCTGGCACAGCCATCTCCCAGTACTGCACCAGCAAGCATCTGGCAAGGATTGAGCAATGGGCAGCTTCTGAGTACAGCCAGACACAGCCTCCCTGAACAGGGATCAGGGCTCGTGCTTGTCTCCACTACCATCCCCTCAGTTACTGTCTCCAGTGAGGATGTCAGTACCAGTTCTGACTGCTTGTCTCTGCTGACAGACTGGGAAGATGTTGCCTTAATACCAGAATCTCAATGTGAACAAAATTCAGACTCTGTTCAGCTCAAGGATGACTTGAGTACAGAGAGTTTAACAGTGTTGGAAGAAAAAACAATTTTAAAAAAATTGGCTGTTAAAAGTTCAGGTAATCAGAGTTTGGAGAAAAGTGTAGTACCCATGGAACCTCTGAAATCTGTCATCTACAAAAGTCCTGATACTACAATCTATAATGTAGGAACAGTACAAAGGCAGACTGCAAATTTTTCAGCTTTTAAGTTACCATCTGCAAGGGGAAATTCTATTTCAGCACAATCAGCACTAACTGGAAATTACCCTACTCCTTCACATGTTCCTAAAAGAAAGCCAACTAGTCCAAAAGCATTCCCACCTGCAAAAAAACAGTCTTTTGCTATATATCAAGAGAAAACTTCATCTTTTGATCGTTCCTTACCTTTGAGAAGTTCAAATTTGCCCAAAGTGTCTCCTGTTCTGAACACAGTCAATTTGAACCAGTCTGTAAGAGCTGTGAGAAGTGGAAAACCAACTCCCCCTCTGTGTAACTGTGGTCGAAGAGCCAAAAAACTCTGTGTGTCAAATGCTGGTCCAAATCATGGCAAAGCATTTTTTTGTTGTCCTGTTGGCAAGCAAGAAGGTAACAGGAAAGGATGTGGATACTTCAAGTGGGAAAATGCACTTCTCAAAGAGAAATCTAGTGGTCTCACCCTGAATCCAGATGCTTTGACCTCTCTTGGAACCGTTTCTACTAATTTAGGAAATTCTTCCAACAAAAGCTATTTATGTCTTAGACCCTCTTTGAGAACTTGAAAATGGATACAATTCTTTGTCTGAATCTTAAACTCACTAAGCTTCATGCTTCATCAGGACAGTCAAATGATGTCAGATACATGTTCTCAGAGTGGGACAAAAATGACAAAAATTTCGTTAACTTAGAAATGGAAATTGCTCAAGCACACAAAAATACCAGTAGATCGTGAAGTAACTCATTAATGAAGTGTGAAAGAACAGATAAAACTAAAATTTTAGTATGAGCAGTGGTTGGTACAAATCTTAAGATTTCTGCTTTATCATATGTTTTAAGTTCTTCCTAGGTCAGTCCTTAAAGACCATCTTAATGACATAGATTTTATTTGCACTTTTTTTCTAAATATACTTGTAATGACTCTAACTTTTAAAAGTCTGTTTAGAAGTTGTTGCACTTTTTGGAAGTGATTCTTGAAACAATAGTATTAAACTCTTACTGGGCTTTTTTCTATTCTTGAAGTAACAATAAGTATCAAATGCTGGTGACTCTTCATTAAATACTTTATTTTAAATACACATCACCCATTGTGCTCTTGCCTCCCTGAGCTTCCTATTTCATTTGTATCAGAATCTGCTTTTGCCCTATTAGCTATTAGTGTAGCACTTGGGACAGTCAAATGGTGGGAATTGGATAAGAATGTATTCAAACCTAAACTGTGTAATCTATAATATCTTACTTTATAAAAAATCCTACCAAGTATTTTAATTTTTTTTTCTCCACTCCTGGTGTAGCTCTTTTCTTCTGATCCTCCCAATAACAGTTTTTGGCAGCTATTGAACAAACTCCATCTGTTGGGAAAGGGAAGAAATTGCAATACAATATTAAGATATTTGACCTAAATTTCTACTCTTTCTTAACCTCAGCAGCATAGCCATATTACCACACAACAGTTAACACCCACTGTCTGTGGCAGTGAAAATTCTTTGGGTATTTGATCACTCACCTTCCCAAGATACCTGTATGGAGCAGTAACTTTAACATGGTCTTGTAGCTCTTTCATAATTTTTTCCAGACCATATGAATTGTAGGCAAATGTTAAACCAACAAAGAAACCTAAAGAAGTTATGGAGGCAATGGTTTAAATGCCAATGAAACATTATTACACAATTGTGAGATGTGAAAGTTTAACCAAACATTTGCTGATAAACTGACAGGGCAGGTACAGAAACTTTGCCAAAGCCTGTGCTCAGTATTAGTCTGGACTGTGCATTTCATAAAGGTTAAAAACAAGTATTTGAATGAGAGGAAGAGCTTCTTCTAATGGTGCTTTTGTTATATTCAATAGCTTAGATTTCAAAAGCTCAGCTAATATCCTGTATTTCTAGAAGAAATACTAATTGTTTTCATTATAATTAAACTTCTAAATTATCATGGCCACAGGTCCAAATAATGTTGTTGAGTGTTCTAAAGATAGATTTGAAAGCACAATTTGGAATGCAGTGATGAGTGTCAGTTCCCAATCCAAATCCCACAGGAATGAGGAACAGTCCTTGGATTTTGGGTTCAGCTGTTATAATTGTTCTATAACTTACAGAAATGTTGCTTTATTGAAGTTGACTTATCCCTTGAAACTTGTGTCTGACAATAATTTTAATCACTTTTTCTTGGCAGCCTGAATAGACTTTATTGCTGTACTTGCAGTGTACATTTCTACATTGGTGAAGCAGAACATACAGTTTCTGTCTGTCCACAGCTTTCATGAAAATCCAGCCCAATCTGCACTTTCCATTCTCTCACTCATCACCTGGGGGTTGGTTTGTTCCCCAGCACTCAGTGACCCAGGCTTAGTGGGAAGGAGAACACAAATAACTGGCAGCCAACCCTCTGCTGGGCCTCATCCAGGTCTGTGCTCCTGCACTCTGAGGTTCTTTCTACATTGTACAAATTCTGTTCTTGAGTCCTATTCATTCCAGTTGAACTATATAGTGTTAAACAAACACAAATCTGAAAAACTCTGGTTAAGCTACCCCTAAAGCTTCATTCTGACTTTGTTCCTAATACTTAAGGTTCAATATGTTGAGGAATAATTATCTCAGTGATGCCATTGTAAATTTGGAACAAAATCAAGGTGGGATGAGCATTTGACCTACTGTTTTGATCAACTACATCAACAAGGACTTCCTGCTTTTTCTTATCTGGACAGTATATGTTGCACAAGCATTTGATAGGCAGTTGGAGGAGAACAGAAGATGGTTATGGGAAACTCTAGGGTATTTAGAATAAAATAAGTAAAATTTTACCAATATAATGAAACCTTTGAGGGTCTTGTCTTTTTTGTAAGAGATAACAATCTCTGTATCCAGCTTATGAAATACACAAACAGAACAGTAATGTCCTAAAAAGCTGTTTCTGTTCTTGCCAAACACCAACACACATTTATTTCTTCTTCAAAACAGAATTTATGTAATTTTACAAGTTGTTCAACACACCCAAATTTTTGCTCTTGAAAGCTTTACAGTTTTTCTTGCAGAATTTGTTCACAATTTCTGTTAAGTGGCACTCAAATGAAACTATAGGGCTACTTCTTTACAACTCTGTAGGTGTTAAAACTGACAATGCTCTTCTACCTACCCTAATATTAACTGGCAATTTCCAGCCATCTAATGAATGTGGATATGATGACAAATCCATTCCATGCAAAATGAAACAAGGTAGTCTTTTTCAAATGCTGAAGAGTTGTGTGTGGAGGATGTAAGAAACTGGTGCCTTTTGTTAAAGTAATTCAGCTTTGCTGCCTCTTCACTCCTTGACTTTGAATTACACATTGGAAGCAATTGAAATTCTCATTCACCTATTACTGTCACTTATTTTAATAATGACACAAAAATGCTCCAAAATCTCATAACAAATCTTTTGTGCACTTCTCAGCCTAATACTGGATGTTTGCAGGTTTGTGCAGCCAAATCCAGAGCAGTGTATATGATGAAACTCTTTGGAAGTCAAGTATGCTCTTGTCTTGGAGTACACATTTGCAGCACTTACTCCTTAACTAATGGATTGGTTGTCACCAAGTGAAAGTCATAATTGTGCTGCTCTCTGCCCCTGGTGAAAGAAAAACCGGGTCCAGACCATCCAGATAAAATACTGCTGTTTGTTGCTGGGCTCCCCTCACTTGCCTCAAAGACAAGGTTTGTGTCAAAGTGTGATACCTTATGTACAAATACACTTGTCCCTTGAGCTTATGGTGAAAAAAAGTTCTGCTCCAAGCTGATTTTGCCCAACCCATGTCTGATGCATTCCAAAATGTGTCTTAGGAAGCCAAGTCTAACACCAGAAAAAGATCCATGGTCTCTTTGGTAGGAATAAAGCAAACATTGAAGTATCAATAGATGTGTGCCAGTGAAGCAAATCCATCTCTGGTTGTCTTGGGTAAATGACAATTAGAAAAGGCTCCATTTCTGAGCAGGAGTAGCTCAGGATAGTGAGATCATCAGGATAGACTGAGGTGGTGTTTTACTAGAGGAAAAATTATACTGATGGACAAACAGCAGCACCTCAGAATATGATGTTGTATGAATGAGATTGCTGAGGTTTTGTTGGTCCCTGGGCAGGGACACCTTCCACTATCCCAGGTTGCTCCAAGCCCTATCCAACTCAGCCTTGGACACTTCCAGGGATGGGGCAGCCACAGCTTCCCTGGGCAACCTGTGCCAGGGCCTCACCACCTTCACAGTGAAGAATTTCTTCCTAATATCTAACCTGAATCTGCATTTTTTCAGTTTCATCTTGTAGATCGCATTTCAGTTGCCCTATACAGCAGAGAGGCAGTGAATGCTACCCAAGCACTTCAGCTCTGCCTTGTGCAAATGAAATGTCTGTCTGACAACACAGAAGTAACAGATGTTGCACAGATTACCCAACAATTACTGTCTGACCACAGTCTCACTTGGTACAAAAAGTTTTTACAGTTCTAGTGTATCAGCATTGTGACTACACCTCCTTGAAGTGTTCACTGCAGCAGAAAGAAACTGATTGAAAAGAATTCCCCCAAACAATAAAGCTGATCTCTGCCTGGTCATAAAGGAGACCTACAGTCTGTAGGAGTGACATATTAAACAGCTCTTTGAAATGCCTTTGTCAAAATCCTCCCAGAGGAAAGAAAGAGGAACAGCCATAAAGGGTTTCCCTACCCAGAAGATCACATCACCCCAGAGAAGGCAGGAATGGTAAGAGAACATGACAGAATGGCTTTTGATGAGCCAGTGAACGTGTCAGGAATGTGTAGTCAAGGTCGTCCAGTTTGGAAAGAAAACCATAACTCCCACAATGACTTAACCTGTAACCTATTCTTTTAGTAGGGCATATAACCAATTTCCAGAGCACTGATGGGTATTCCCAAATTCCCCTGTACTTTCCACCACAGAAGTATCCTGGTACATTCTAAGTAGTTAATTGCATTTCCTCTACTACTCAGAGCAGTGTGTAGAAATTCTTCCTCGTCTTTCAAACATGCCCTGACATGCCCAACTCCAGACTAGCACAACAATGCATCAGAATTCTTTCATACAACCCCATCTCTGCAAAGATTTGGTAACCTTTAATTTATGCATGGTCAATAATCCCACTGATGTCTAACAATTGCTGTGGAATTACATGAGCCTCAGAGCCTTTGCAGGAACAAAGCTTCAGACAAGATGTAAATGCTGCCTCCTGCTGCGGTTTTAACTGATAAATATTTCCATTGAAGTCTTATTTTTTCCTGCTTCTGCCGAACTGGATGCAAATAATATACCTGTGGCACCAGTGATGCCTCTCTAGCCGTCTCTTCTACTTGTTTTCACAAAACGTCGAGGAACCAACCTAATTCTTACCCACTTAATGATTCAAAAAGCTCACGAGTTACTGCACGAAGAGGCAGCTCTGATGGACAGGGATGCAGAGACACCTTCCTTTAGATTCTACACTACGACTTTTCTGCCAGCACAAGGTCGCATTTGTCTCAGGCCTCCGTTTATCTGCTCAGAGAACCTGCGTTTCAGCAGGTCCCTGTACACCATCACCCCGCCAGGGAAGCGGCCCAAGCCCCTCTCTCCCTCCTTTGCCGGACGGGGCCTTGCGGCGCAGGGCCGGGGGCTGCCCGCTCCCCTCCCGCGAGTCTCCCCTGCCCTCAGCTCCGGCGCCATTAGCGCAGCCCCAGCCTTTAACCCTGGAACAGGAGTCCGGGGGACAGCGAAGCTCCAAGCAGGGCCGCGAGTGCCCGCGCTCGGCCGCCGCTCCGGGCGGGGCGCTGTGCTGGGCTCTGCTGTGCTGTG
>VXBA01005944.1:158348-172364 GCA_013399895.1 Serilophus lunatus
TTTTTTTTCACTGGTGGTTTTGTGCTCCTAGTAAATACAGCCTTGGTCATAGAGTTCAACTACTACTTATATCTTCTGAATCAAGTGCTGTAGCAGCACTGTGTGAAGTGCAAATGGTATAGAGAGGTAACAAGAAATGTGAGATGTGATCTAACAGGGATGATCTAAACCTCTGCTGCACCCATAACCACGTAACTGCTTGACTGTAATGGAAATATCTCACAGTCTGAACTGACTACTCAGTCCAGGAAATCCTTGATTGTATTTAATCCTGAAACTAGACAGTACTGGCTAGAGCTAGAAGTCTGATCATCAAAAATGATCAAAAACATTCCTACAAAATAATATTCAATATATAAAATTATATATATATAAATATATATATAAAAATTATATATATATATATATAAAATTCACATATTCAAATTTNAATTATATATATATATATATATAAAATTCACATATTCAAATTTTATAATTTCCTTTAAAAAACTGTAACCCTGAGAGTTGGGTTTATTTTTCATTTGAGGTCTAATTCTTCTCCTAAAGAAATAAATTCTCAACTATCATCTGGTTTCAGTAGTGCAAACTCAGATCCATTTAGATTAATGTAATCAGCATTTTGTGCATTTTTCTCTGTGTTTTTGACCTTAGATAATAACATGCTTTGTAGCTGGAAAGCAAAGGAATATCCATTTGAGAGCTTAAGGGTGGCTTTCAGTAATGGCTCTGCAGTTAGAAAAGTAAAGGCCAATCTGACTTCTCCTCTTCTATCATTATATTCAAAACCATTTCTCCCATGTACATTTAGAATTATAGAGAATATATTGCTTTAGAAATATCCTGAAGCACCAGTACAAAAATTGGTATCTTCCACCTTATTCAGAAGGTTGTCCAGCACCAAAGACTGACAGGGAACAGGCTGGTCAGGAGCTCAGCAGCAAAACTAAGCTCTTCCCAACACTTTGTTTCTTGGTTTCATCCTTTGAATGATCCCAGAGCTCATCTTTGGTAGTTGTTGTACAAAGCCCAACTCATGTGTAACAACAATATTTAGCAGCTTGACACATTGTCATTCCAAGCTGTGTCCCTTTTCTGTGACAAGCCTGCAAATTCAAAACCTGTGGGCTCTTGAGGATTAAACTGGCAGGCAGCACACCAGTCCAGTGCCCAACAAAAAGAAAGTTATGTTTTAAAGAAACAGAATATCAGTTGGTCGTCTCAGTAATTCCTCAAATCAGTTATGCAGGACAAGCACACGCCAATGAATTTGAACCCAAACTGGACTTCAAAGGGAGCAAATAAGGGGCTTTATTGTGATGCTTGAAACCCAGGCAATGAAGCAGAGTCAGACTGTTGACCACACAGCAAACAGAAATGTTTTGATTCACTTGTTTCTTTCTTCCTTTGTTTCCTGGTCAAGTTCAGGTTTTGTATCATCACCAAACTGCAATAACGTGTTGGCAAGTCTGACTGGCCCAATGTGCAGACTGGGCAGTCTGTGACTGCAGCAGAGAGGAAACCTTCTGAGCAAGGCCTTCCCTGCTGAAATGAGTAATTTGCACCACTAGAGCAGGGGAAAATCTAGCCAGATTTGTTTAAAGACCAACACAGACCAATAACAAAATCCAAGAATCTTTTGCAGGATTGTATTTTTAACATTGCTTTAAAATCAATTACTTCCCAAGATCATAATTAGGGTTAAAAAATGTATTATTTACATAGAATAAGCAGATTACATGATAAATCTGATTACTTTGCTTCAAAGTGGATTACTTTTCAAAAAGTAACATATGAAATCTGAATGTGCTTAAAAAGAATCAGATTCTGAAATTGTGACCAGATTACATTTTTCAATGTGTTTTTTATTATTGAATTTAAAAATCTAATCCTATTTCTTGTTATTCTGCTCCCAAAATAGGATTACATTTAAAATATCCAATATGTTTTTCCTCTGTTCTGATTGAATCAAGGAGAAAAAATCAGTCTCTCAGAACAAAGCTGTAATACAGGAAAAGGGAAGGGAAATTTAAAACTATGCCTTATGGTTATTGGAATCCTGTGCAGAAAGTGAGGGAAGCCAAAGACAGTAAAATGTTTTCTGAAGACATTTGGTGGGAGCTGGTGCACCATTGTGTAGCCAGGAGGGGCTTATCCTGCTATTCCTGACGAACTATTAATGCTTACCTCTGAATATGTATGCCCTGAGGTTCTTTTCAACCATTCTAGATACTCTACAAGTTGTGTCTGATTCCTGCCTTGCTTGAAAAGGCTGTAGTACTATTTACCTGTGCAAAGCCCACTGCCACCAGTAAAGACATGTGGAAATCATGGTGAGATTCCCCCACACCTGCTCTTCCTTTTCAGCCTGGTAATCTCTGACCAGTGCTCACTGTGGTAACTCTGCCGAGGAACCTCACAGACTATTGATCTTTGCCAGCTGAGGCCTTCAACTACACTGCTGTATCCAAACCCTCTGTTATTGTGACATCCAAGTGTTAACTTGCTTTGTTCAAAATACCATTCAAAATTCAGTATTTCATAACTGTATTGAATTGGTAAAATCTGATTCTTTTTATTAAGCAAACTTCTTGCTCTTGTTATTTTGGATTTTAGGACTGTAAAGGAACCCATTAGGAAATGAGCAGCTGTTGTGCTCTGTTGGTGTTCCACAGCTGATGGGAGCTCAGACACTGATGGTGAGTTCTGGTCTGCCTCTTAAATCTAATACTTGAATGTGATGGAAAAGTTTGGCAAATTACCCCTTCTGTTACTGATCTGTTCAATAACAAAGCCTTCTAAGCATAAATGCATATTGCTTGTGTAAGTTAGTGCTCTTATACTGTGCATAGTAATGTGCAGTTTAAAAACATGCCAAATACTCCTAGCCTTGCATTAAGAATTCCACTCCTGGCTAGTGGTTGGAAGAGACAAGGCACACCTTCAAAAGAAAGTACACCTACACACAGCTCTCATTCTACCAGCAAAAATGTGGATTTTGAATCTAACCAATAAAACTGCTAGTCTGCCATCCATAACAATGCATTTTCAGGACTTGTACTGCCACTGTCCACAACCAGAAAAAAATGTACATGACCACTAAGGGGATGAAAAAGAAACATGTTCCATGTTCTCAGCTTAAGCTGATTTGACTTTATAAAACATAAAAAGCTAGAAAGAAGTCCCCTGAAAGAAATATAATCAGTTATTTTCTTTGTTTGGTATCCTTCGGACAGCTGTGTTGTTCATTCTGACATAGAACAGCAAAAGAAAGGTCTAATTATCTTCTGAGGCATAAGACTGAAGATTAGAGTCTCATGAACACAACAGCTTCCTCCTTATGATCCATTTCTATTTCCTTAGCATTCTGATACATGGAAGAACAGTATTGTCTTTGCAGATATCAGGCAAAACATACAGAGGCACCAGCAGCATTAAAACCTGAGAGAGGTTCTTTTGCAACCTCTTCGTAATGTTTCATTTTTGTAATCTGTATAATGACCCTACCAAAGTCACCATGTCCTTTCCATAGGCTTTGAATGAGAGGTTAAACTCTCAGGGAATAATACATCATAATATACTTGATACAGAATACCTTTTCTGATGCAGGCATTACCTTTCTGTTATATCTTGAGAATAAAATCAAATAGAAGCTGGGCTGCAAGAGGGATGGAGAAGAGGTCTCAAAGGGAAAGGCTATTGAAATAATTTATTAAAAAATTTATTTTTCAACTAGAATATTACAATCCAGTCAAGTACTGACATTAGAAGCTCTGCAAGCACGCTCAAGCATCACATCTTGGTGTTACCTGTAGTTTTTGATGCTCAGGCATTAAATAAAAAGAGATCAGAATGAGGGCAGTTGTATTAGTGAAATTTATATAATGCTAATGGAATGAAAGAAGTTTTGTTAAATTCCAAACAATGCTACATCCGTCCCCACTCTTTATCTCTTAATTCATTCCTTTTGATCTTCCCAGTGACTGTCTTTGGCAACTCTTGGACAAATTCCACCTAAAAAAATAAAGAGAGAAGCCTATAAATTTTTGAAAGGTTAAACAAACACTTTACTCAAATGCATGAAAAACAACATAAACTAATGTTATTTAGGAAGCATCTTCTGGAGCCAGTGCTCTAGATGAATCTTTACCACTGTCTCTTTCAAGTGAATCATGAAAATCTAAATAGTAATTCTCCTGAGACTTATGGAGGGATTTAAATTTCTCCTCAGAAGCATTTACCTTTCTAGGGTATTTATATGGAGCAGTAGTTTTCTTGACATGTTCCTGCAAGTCATGGGTTAAGCTCTTCAGGTCACTGGATGAAAAGTTTGGGGACAGAACCACAAATGCTTTCACAACCTGTAAGGTAAGATCAACAGAAGTGGTCTGACACCATCTACTTTTAAGTGTTGATATACAGGTTACCAGTGAGCAATACTTCTCAGAGTAATGACATTCAAAAGGGAGGAACAGAGAAACCAGCACAATGTAAGAAATGATTGTACCCAGCTTCTGCATGTGTATGTGCAAAAGGGAAAGCTGAAAGCACAGTTTTCCTGCCCCCATTACATATCAAGAGCCTTTGCTCTTACAGCAGCTCTCAGCAGCAGTTAAGAGGAAGAGGAAATAAAAGGTGTCTCTATAGAGTTCTCTCTGTAGCTAGGGGACATTTAGTTTCTCTCTGAAGTTCACAGTGAGGACACTAAGCTCTATTATCCCAGCACAGGACTGTGCTTTCACTATCCCTGTAGCCCAAGTCTAATGCTGGGGCAGTTGTAGTATAACTTTGGCTATACCAAGACAATCATAAATGACAATTTCAGTGTATAGACAAATGCTTAAGAACAAGGGGAAAGTAAACATCACTGTAATGTTCTCCACAGAGAAGACCTTCTTGGGATGAAGAGAAACTAAGAAGAGCAAAGGCATGTAAATGGGAAAGGATTTTGCTTTTTACCCCAAGTACGTTTATCCATTATAGAAGTAGATGTGGTGCATAGGGATATGGTTTAGTGGTGGACTTGGCAGTGCTTGGTAGATGGCTGACCTTGGTGATCTTAGAGGTCTTTTCCAGCCTAAATGATTCCATGATTCTAAGATGACAGGACTGTCTCAGGGCTATACATTATTCAGTAAAGTAGAAATTCCTTTATATTGTTCAATATTTAGACAAAGATGTTGCTTTCCCTTGATCATTCAGCATCATTACCTCTCCTCTGAGGGGATCTGGGCTGCTCACAACAGCTGTTTCTATTACTGCTGGGTGCTCTATCAAGGCACTCTCTACTTCAAATGGCCCAATGCGATACCTAGGGAAAGAATAATAAAATGGGATTTGTTGGGTTTTTTTAGGTGGAATATCAGTACCAAATGTATTTTAACGTCCAATTGAAGAAAAACCCCCAAACTAGAACAAATCAACGACCAACTATAGAAACTGTAGGCATAATGGGGAAGCTGGTTGTGTTAGAAAGTAGGAACATTTCATAGTGGTCATGTGGTAGAGGACTGCTGGGGTTGTGGATACTTCTCCATCTCTCCCTGGGGTTCCTCAGCTGGAGCTCCATCCCACCCTGACAGCTGGGGTCTGCAGTAACAGCTGATGACACATTATGGTATCACATTCATGTTACATCAAATCCTTTCATTATGTTATGTCAAAAATAAAATGTTTCAAATGTTCTTCAAATCCAATAGAGATGTCCTTCAATTTTAGTCAAAAAATGAATGAGATAAAAATCCCTCCTCTGCCAATTCAAGTCTTCATTCTTTGTTGAAACATATGAGATATTGTACAGGAAATAGATACAGAGATGCCACTGATACCACCAAGATGACATTGCAGGTCTATGAAAAGCTAATAATAAAAGCAAGTATTCCTAAATCAAGAGGTCAATATATTAAACATAGAATTATTATGTCAGAAGCTCACCAGGAGCACAACATGTATGACTATGCAGTGGCAGATTTAGAAAGGAAGTATGTAGACTGACCCTGAAGAAATGATGATGTCATCATCTCTGCCAATAAACTGAAAATATCCATCTTCGTCCATAGTCCCTCTGTCTCCAGTGACATAAAAATCCCCACGTTCACTTTCTGCAGTTTTCTTAGGGTTATCCTTAAGGTGGTTTACAAACAGTAGTTTAGATTTTGAGCATGCATTAGCTATAATGCACAGTCTTAAGCAAATTCTTCTCTTCCCTTTTCTAACATCCACCAATTCAAATAAAGAAATTACTGTGGTAATAAATAATAAACTGGTGAAAAATATTCAGCCATTTGAATCACTATGCAATTGGAGAGATTTTGAGGGAGATTGGTGGTGAGGAATAAAATGAAGTCCTTACTACATATTTAGAGAAAAAACCAAGTGGTCTTATAGGTTTGCTTCTGACAGCAATTTCCCCCTGTTGTCCTGGAGGCAGGATATTAGCACTTTTGTCTATGATCTAGAATGAAAAACAACATGTATTTTAGTCCAATGGGAAAACAAACCCCAAACCCAAACAAACAAAAAGCCCCTATGACAGAATTTAAAGAGCAGTCAGCAAACCTGAACATCGTAAAGGGGAGCTGCCTTCCCCATTGATCCAGGTTTAATCTTCATTCCTTTAACACCAGAGCAGATTACTCCCTGTAAAAATGAAAATCAAACCAAAGTTTTGCAATAGAAAATTGCTACATTCACACTCAATTCATTAAATATATTTCTAGCCTATTTCCAAAGCAAGGATCCTATATGTCAGTGCTGTGTGGCACAGATAGGCAAAATCATGAAACTCCATGAAAGAATCCTGTTCCATTATCTGCAAAGAATTCATGCCCTTTGCTAACCAGTCTTCTTCCCTTAGATTCAAACTTTGCCGTTTTGACTGTCGCTGTTACTTGGAATTTGCTTAAGGATATCTGTGGAAATATTAGAGCTCCTAACAGTCCGTGTTTCTGGCAGGTTCTGTGGGGAGAGCCATGACAGGGCCTTCTAGAGGTTTTCAGTGGAGGAGATTACTGAAACATTCACAGAAGTATGAAGGAGGAAACAGACTCTATTTGTTCAAAAAAACCCCTTAAAACACTGCAGAGCAAAAAGGACTCCAAAGACTTAATAGAATATTGACCCTACAGATTTACCAGTTCAGTTTGGCCATAAACTTCATAGATGTCCAACCCAGTCTGGCTTTTCCACTGCTCCATGACTTCTGGGTTAAGTGGTTCCCCTCCGCTCATGCAGTACTTCAGGTTCATGAACTTGTAGCTTCACAGGGAGTTAAAAACAAGAGAGGTAGTACTTAAATTTATTGGGCAAGACAAGGAGCCCACAACTGTAAACAATATTGGAGAGCTGTTTAATGGGACAGTTAGTCCCAGGAAGAGGGGAAAATCTCTGGATCCCTGATCCTTCAGCTCCCGATACAACAAGGACATCGGTCTGTGCTCAACATTATACATCTGAGTAGCAGCAGTCAGAGTTAAGCACACATTAAAAATAAAGTAAATTTTTTGTTGAAGTCAGCTGGGATTATAACTAACCACAGACTGGTTTGCTGAGACAGGGCCCTGATTGCTGACCCTCTGCAACAGGCCAAGTGAGAAAGTACAAGAGGGGAGGAAGAACACTGATTGGCAGTGAAAACTGGAGCAGGGGATGATGAACAACTGCCACAAGAAGTCACTCACTCACAGTTATGCTGACATGCACTTTCTAGGATGAATTCCTTCCCAAAGCATGGACAATTAATGTAGTAATTGAAAATTATGATAATGAATTTAACAGACTCTCAGTTTCATATCCTTGGGGTGGGGGGTTTGCTCACAAGTTCAGTAGCGGAAGTCTCAAATTTCTATGGGAACACATTGAGTTTCCCTATGTTTGATCTTAAATTCAGCAAAACTCAAATTTTTTATGGTGGTCTTTTCTACCATAAGGATAGTGGAATTGTTATATCCATGGAGGATATTTTAAACTAAATTATTGCCCTATTTTGGGTCAAGCAACTAGATATGGAAGATCACTAAAGGTTAGTTAAGGTAAATGAAACCTTAGTAAATAATTTCTTGCCGTACTTGGAGAGATCATTTTGCACCAGCATGCGGAACAATGTTGGAGCACCGACCAGCACGTCAATGGGAAATCTGCAGAGAGTCTGGTGAGTTAACAAAATGAACATGTGAAGCTCAGACAAAAAAACTGCCTTGTGAATGTACAGTAAACAGGTGACATAGAAAGCCTTACTACATTTGCCCCCTATGTAAAAGCACCACAGGCTGTCTGTTGGGTAAGGAACCCTCCTGCAGTTGGTGCAATATGCAGAGGTTCACAGTGTACTTGACTGGACAAAATCCCATGCTAAGACATCTACTTGACACCTGGACCCCACAGCTTGGGGCATGGCCAGAATAAATCCATCTCTGTCTACGTCACAGGGAGATTTTCACTTTCATCTGTGTCAGTGTGGCAGAGAAATGCTTCAGTTTCAGTCTACATTAATACCAATTGATACTGCTTCCAGTCACCAGAATGAGGTGCAAGCAACTGTGCTGCTTTTGAATGATTTTAATTCACTTCCTCATCAACTTTGAGCAAAATGTAAAAATGAATCGTAGGTTTGGCCCCTTTTGTATACATTAAAAATGCAAGTAGGGGCTTTACACAACAGGTAAAGCATCTCAAGCACAACTATAGCCCTTTCAGCAGGTTAACACATTTCCAAGAGTTTTTTTCCTTACATTTAGGATGACTGCTGAGTCAGTCTGTGGTAGATTATGTATAAAGATGCATGATCCAAAAACCCAGGGATCAAAAACAGATGCTACTGAAGTTAGTATCCATCCTGTGTCTGCTGTGTTCCATATTATGTCAGAGGGAGTTGAATCCAACCAGTACCTGATAGAGTTGAAAAAAAAGTGAATGAAAAGATAATGAGAAAATTTGCTTAAAAATCCAAACCACAAAGAAAACAAAAAAACCCAACAAATCCAAGACTTCTGGCAAGATACATGAGCACTGAGCACTCTAAGTTTATTTTATGACCTAGCTCTAGGATCAAAGGACACCTACATGTTTGCACAAATATACATATACAAACCCACATATGTATATCCTACATACATGATGTCAGTCACAACATAAGATAGAGTAAGGCAGAGAGAGAAATCTGAATTTCAGTACAGTGGTTTTCCACTAGGTAGGAAAATAGGGCTGAAGCTGCAGCATTCATAGATATTGATTTGGATACCAGGTATATCAGTTTTAAGATTGCTGAGAGACGAGTGACCTGTGCAATCAACAAACTCTGCCTTTGCTCATCTACACGTCACAAAGCTTTTTGCAGCCCAGTGCGGTATCTCTTGGTCTGCACTACAATATTTCCAGCTGATGGCTGTCCTTTGAACCTTTCAAGAAAGAGGGTAAGAGACATTGGAAAACAGAAACACTGGGGGTGATCCTATTTCCCTAGCAACTTGATGGAGTTTGTACCCTGATTTCAAAGAGAGAAGGACTGAACCTGTACATTGATATTTCTTACTCAGTAATCTTTCAACAGCTACTATGCAGCTTCAATTATCCTATGTTCATCCAGGCTCAAGCCTTCCATACCTTTCACTTAAAAGGGGTCTGAAACCAAGACTACCCTGGGAATGTTGAGTCATCTTTGGAAAACCTGTGGTTCCACTGGTAAAGAAGATAATCATTGGGTCTTGAATCATTGTTTTGGTGCAGGAATGGTCAGCAGGTTGGTTTCTTTAAAAAAGAGAATACAAATCCATGGTTGCTTTATATAGGCTTCAGAATGCAATGAAATATTGCCTGTCTTAGAACTTCTACCCCAAATAAGCTTCACAGAAGATTTCCACCAAATAATGTGATATTTTACTTTATATTTTTGTATTTATATTATAATTTATATCTTTCACTAAAATAATGTGATATTATACTTCCTCACAGACAGACATCCCATTAAAAAGAACAGAATGGCAGCATCCTAGAATGAGACCACTGTTAGCAAACGTTTCTGATATGGATAAGCAATGAAACAATCATGGTTAATGTTGGCATTTGATGAGTATATGTAGTCAGTGTAAATGAGCACTTGTGGAGAACAGGTCTGCTTTCTGCATCGTGGGTGCAATGGCACTAACCCATACTCACTTGTACAGCTCAGTGAGGTTCAGCCATCCCTCCCTACTGCCTTTGGACACCATTAGCTTGGTTTTCAGAAAGTGACACTCAGGAGCCACTGAATCCACTGCAGGAGCCAATTCCTCAGTGGTAATGATGCATGTGGCCTTTGAAGCCTGGAGTCGATAGAGTATGTCTTTGGCTGATAATTGGGATACTCCTGGAATTAAGACAATTCCTGGAAGAGGGATAAAGTTGTGTTGGCATTTGTTTTACATCTGATTCTTTTCTAAGAACCTAAACAAGTAACTATTAGCAAATTGACCTCTGAGATTGATTTGCCCTAGTGTTCCCCAGCCAAAAGTTATACTAGATTAATGCAAATGCTTGTGCTCTCCTTTAAGGAATGAAATCTGGGCCTGTCTGGTGACTTCCATGGCTCTTCCCTGCCTTCTGACATCTTCATGCCTGCTGCATGAGCACCTGGTGGAAATCCCTCAGGACTGCCTGAGTAACTGCTAGCTGGGCCACTCACTGGATTATGACACTACTTTTCCTTTATAAACCATATAAATTCTCAATCCTCTCAACGAATTTATGTAACTTTTTACCAGTCTCAGGTATGCTGACTGACCTGCTCGCATACAAGCCACATTCACCAGCCACCATTCTGGAATTCGTGGTAGGATCACAATAAGTCTGTCCCCCTTTTGCAGTCCACATTCCTTAGTCAGCACATTGGCCACTTTCCGAGATAGGAACCCCAGCTCCTCAAAGCTCCACTTCACTTCTTCTCCTTTTCCATTTATCCACCAAAAAGCAGGGTTTGATGGTCTTTTTCCAGCCTATAAAACATAGGGATTCAAATGCAAAACATTTTCTTCTGAAAGACCATGAAATTATAATGCAAAAAACATCTGCAATTATGGGAGTATTTCACAACTGGCATATAAACTATTATTCCCTTGTCCTTAATGGATTGACATTTGCTATTCATCAAGCTGAGGTATTCTCAATAAATTCTTTTCTGAACCTGAAATGTTTATCAGCCTAATTGTCTCCAGACTCAAGTCTTAGTCCAGATCCTATTTCAGTTTAAGCCTTATGCTGTGCATTAATGCTCCTACAAAATAACAGATAATGTGATATACTTTGCATAGTACTCAAGATATTCTTGATGGAGTTGTGGAATACTATGAAAAAGAAGCAGCAGATGTAGAGAATAAAACAATGGGACAACATGGTAATCTGGGATAACTCCTTCTAGTCTGATTGTTCAAGAAGAGGGGAATTAAATGGCCTCTAACTACAAGGCATGTGGAAAAATGCAGAATCTACTTTAGATCAAGACAATTGAACATTTCTGTGAGAATTTTCCCTAGCATGCAATCTTATTGTTATGTTACCTGTATTTTTATTATGTGAATATTTAATATTATAGTATGCAGAAGGAATAAGATCAGCCATTTCAAGATTAAATCAGTCAAAAGGGATTTACCATTGCTTTTTCTAGCTACATAGGGAGCACCAAAGGTCACAGTCAGCTTTTGTATAATTTCCTAATTCAAATTTGTTTTTGCAACTGATTTTTTTATAAAGAAAACACCCCAACTTAATTCAAAAGCAATTTCAAATTAAAGTGTCTCATTGGCACAGCAAAAGATCATCTACCTTTTCAATCTCTGACCATCTGTCCAGCACATCACTTGCAAAGTTAAAGTACTTTGGTATTTCCTGTTTTCCCCGCCTGATGGACTCATACTGGGAATATACATCAGAGGCAAACAGCCTGGGGTGTCCATGCAAAATCCTATTAGGAGGCTTCAGAGTACACAAGAATTTTAGACTCTGTAATTTAAACAACTTCATGGCAGGAGATGTATGTGGGTGCTGTAGACTATATAAGAATATAAGCAGAATTGTTGCTATGAATCCTGCAACAACAAAAAACCACAAAACAAAACAAACAAACAAAAAAAGGAAAAATAACATTTGAATGATCCAATGACAATCCAGTTCTGAATGAATGAGTTATTCACTGCAGTCACTTAGGCTAGTCATAGCTAAACTAGTGATTTTAACAATCCAATTAAATATGAAGTGCACTATCTTGCTTTGCAAATTTTTAAATTTTTAATTAACTGCTCACAACTCTCCATACTCAGAAACATCAGATGTTATTGTTTGCATTATAAGAAGATTCCTGCTTCTTACTCTAAAGCATTAAGTAGCTGATTGTCCAGTCCTTTTTCTTTTCTGGATGTTTCCAGACTACTTCCATCAAGATTCTCACTGCTATAGCTTCCTGATATATTAATTCACCACATCCATCCAAGTAACCTTCAATGAAATAATCCCTTATATGGGCCCCCAAATTTGATAAAAGATATTTCTACAATTGCTTGCTTAAATGCCCTCTTCCATCTGTACTCACCATAATGGTCCTAAAAGCTCACAAGTCTAATTACCTTCTTTCTTTCCATTGCTACTCTTTTCTTTTTATATTATAATGCTGCTGCTGATTCTTTATTTTCAGCATCCCAGAAGTTTACTTCAAAACTGTGCTCAACTCTAAAAATTTTAATGCTATTTAGAGGCTTCTCGTAAGTGCACATAAAGATTATCAAACAGAGGGAAAAGAAACTGGCTCATGACTGGGAAAAACCACAGTCAGAGCAGGAGCCAGGGGAGTCCTGGAGGATGATTTTAGAACCTGGGTCCAACTATTGAGTTTCCTTTTTCGACCACAAAACTCAATTACTCAGTTACTAAAATCAATATGAGGTTAGGTGAGTGACTCTTGAAATAGAGAGTAATTTTCATTTCTGCTCTAACAAAGAATGAAGCTATCCAGAAAATATGAACCAAGGACAGATAAACTCTTTACCTGGAGATGCAAACCCCGGACGCTCTGTTAGAGGTTTTGGAGTGAAACCCTTCCTGCTTACCGTTTGCTTCTTCTGAAGTAGCAAGGACAGAATGTAAAATGAAACAGACTAAGTAGCAGAAATTCTTTCCATGCAATAACCTTTTTCTTGTAATCATTTACACCATTGTTAATTGTGTGTAATTTGCACCTTAACCTAAAGTCCTTTGGATCTTCTTTTACCTCCACTTTAACCATTTAAGTAGATTACAGATTCATCAATGTCTTTCTCCTTCTACTCAGAAAGAATTTGGAAATGTTACAGTGGAGTTTTTTTAAGAGAATGTATCAATGCAGTGCTGATACACACTACAGGACACAGATTGGTTTTATTATTTTCTCTTTTATTTATATGTATCACAATCTTGTAGTTACTTTTTTTTTTTTTTTGAGGAAGCTGCTCATGCAAATTCCTTTGTATGCCCCTGGGTTGTTGTTTTCCTCTCCCACTCCACTTTTAATTACTTGCATCTTCTGCCCTCCGAAAATTTACAGGTCAATGGCAAAAAGGGGTTTCAATATCACACATCCTCAACAGTGTATGAGTGTTTTCTCCTGTCCCATAGGTTGTTTTTCCCCAATGTTCTCCTAATGCCATGAACGCATGCCAAATTTGATGTGTTATGGCTGGTACTGGTGATGGAATTTTTCTGTCCTTGGTTTCCTGATCACTCTTTTCCTTGTCCTTCTCTTGCCCACTCTCTGTTCCTTAGGACCTTTCTCTGGATTTTCCCAGACACTGTCTTTGGCAGATCCTGAACAAACTCCACCTGAAAGGTAAAGATACATTCTAGCAAATTTTCCAGTTGAAGAAAAGACACAGTTTTATGAGGGCTGGGGGTAAAAAGATGGGAAACTGCACAGCAGGGGCTGGGATGATAAAATGTTGAATTAATGTCTTGCCACTGGAGTAGCATTTGAACCTAAGGTTACAAACGCAACAGGCTCTACTTACTCTTCATTTATTT
>VXBA01005946.1:0-13243 GCA_013399895.1 Serilophus lunatus
AAGTTTAACTTGCTTTTTCCCATGCAATGCAAAGTGTATTTCTCAAAGTTATGGGACAAGCTGCAATTAACTGAGAAATAAGCTTCCCTCTTCAAGCTTTTTAAAATACCAACCTTAACTACAAGAGGAGTCTCCAGTAAATTCAGCTCTGATGCTCTTGGAAAATTCTTCTGAGAGATGGAGTGATGTGTATTGGATTTCAGTGGGCTGGATGCCACCAAAGAAGTGGAAGCTCTGCACAGTGACTGGCAGTTCTCATTCTGTGCTGCAGGACAGGGAGGAACAGGACGAACCACCAAATCCAGCAATCTGTTAAGATGCACAATTTAAACTATGAACATAAATAAATTAAAAAAGTGTGCTGTGTTCATCTGAGGTGATGCAGAACAAGAAATACAGATAAACTCTCACTGTTGGGGTGATGTATCAGGCCCACAAACTAATTACAGGCACTTTTTTCTGGCTATCAGAATCTGTACATCAGAATCTTAATGGTACTCAAAGTTTTAGTTGCAGATATCTCAACTCTGTAAGCAAATTTACCATGATGTAAATCATGTATTTGTATAATGAGGATTCTTACAGCTGAAAAACAATCTCTCGGAATATTACTTCAGGATGAATTTGTTCATAAGTGTTACATATTTTATGTGCAAAAAGCAAAGCCAACTACTGTGTACCTTCCCACCAAAATGGTAACATAATTCAGATAAATTTCTCTCTCTCTTCCCCCAGACATGTAGCTCAAGACCAAACATGGTGAAAAAGGCTGCTTACCCATTAGATTGTAAGATGCTGCTTTTCTGCTCATTTCCTATCCATACTTCTCCAGGTTTGGGCAATACTTTACTGATGAAAGTTGCCCGTGTATGCACATTCCCTGCATTAGCTTGTCGTGTTACTGCTGATAATGCCTTTGACTTTGGGACTATAAAGCAAGAGAGAAAAAGTATCAGCCTTGTGTAATCCAAGTGATGGTTGGTTGTCCATATTTCTGCCTTTTAAAAAATTACCTTCTCTTAAAACCTACGAATGGTAAGGCCCGGCTCTCTCTACAGCCAGTTTCCTTTGAACTGTAGGCAGGGTTTTACTATATTGGTCTAACAGAGAATTTCTGGCAACTGCTCTCTCTCTCAAGTGAGGATCACGATCATTCTGACAAATGAAATACATAAAGCTCTTTCTAATTAGGGCCTAAATTTGCTCTACAGATACAGTAAAATATGTCCACTGCACAGAACCAGAGCAAATTCTGTCCAGCAGCACGCACCAATTGCATCTGGTAGTTCTAGCATAGTGCAAGGAACATTGGAATAATAGCAGACCCTACAGCTACCTGTGAAAACTAATCTGGCACTACGCAGAGCCTTATTCTTACATACTTATCACAAGCAATTTTGAAATGACCAGGTTTTCCCATTTTCCTGAAATACCAATGCTCGAGATGATTGACTACTCAGGGCTCCTGCAAATTATGTCGGACAAAATGATGGGAAAAATTAAAACGAGATAGAAATAAGTTACCTACACACACCTTCTGGCTGGAACAGTTTTCAGTGTGGGACCCTAACCTATCCAAGACCACCTTATAGGTTTGATTTACTGGAAAACTATGGTTTCAGAAAACAGCAAACGTATTAGTGATTACTATTGAAAGTTCATGTAACAAAATATTTAATCTGGGTATTTTGAGAAACATAAGTAAGAATTTATGTCATAAATGTAACAAAGTCATGGAATCAGAGTTTGCACTGCAATTAGAGAAAATAATAAAAAATCTCCCAAGTCACTAACCAAAACTCACTATGTGTATTGCACCTGTGGAGCATCCAGTCTGCTCTCAGTTAGAAAAATAAAGTTGTGTGCAAGACACAACATACATCACACTCTTCCTTCCATAGAAACAACTTACACAAATTCCATAATCTAAACTATACATAACACAAGGATCTGAGGAACTGACTGAAAAGATGGGCTAGTATAAAAGATATGTCTTTACTCTTCAGATGCGAACAATTTTAAGTGGAGTCAACCGTGGTCTGTAACTTAACATAGCAGCTTTGTGGTAGTAAAATTATTCCTAGTTTTTCAAAGAATGATAAAAAAACAAAGCAGGGTTTTTATTGGGGACTACCAAAACTGGTCAGTCACGATTACAGAAACCTACACACTCAACAGGACTTCTGTCCTTACCGTAAGATTAACCTTCATTGACTGATTCAACTGTAGTGCTGGGATATAGTTGGCACGCTGCAGATGGTGGACTAGAAGGAATTCATGATTCTGAACACCAGCATTGCTCTGTAAAAACTTCTCCAGACACTCCTGCAACAAATAACACATTACAAAAATCTGTTATGTCTCTGCCTTTTCTATTGCCGAAGAAACAATTCAGATTTGGTTTCTTTCCCCAGACTTACTTTTTCAGTGTCTGTGAATGGCAGCTTCAGTAAGTCTTCCATTAGGCCCATCTCCTGACAGATTTCGTACATGTGTTTTAACAGATCCTCTATGTTCAACTTAGTCGTGTGTTGCTGCAACAGACCCCAAGCCTCCACCATGCACCTGCAGTTAATTTTTGGGAGAGGGAAAGGAATAGTAACAGTATAACCAAAAAGATGCCCCAAACTCATTGCATTCATTCAAAGATTAAAGGAAATGTAATAGTACAAATGATCGTCATCTGTATTATCTGTTCTCCATTTTTCTCAGTAGCTGAATGCCAAAACACTGGGGTAGGTTTCCTTACCTATTGGACAACAGCACGGTGAGGAAAAGCCGCACTTCGCTACTGCTCGACATGGATGGCTTCATCATCTGTAAGTATCTGAGGGCTCGCCTGTGCTCTCCTTGGCACATCAGGGATTGAATAATTCTCGTATGTTGCCATGGCACGCTTTTGATTGTAGCTGGATGGAAGAGCAGGGCCAGTGAATTCTGCAGACGTCAGAGATCAGCTTCATTACGATATATGTACACACACGCATGCAACACATACAGTCAAAACCTTCTCAAGCAAGGCTGGAGGGGGATTAAACAAACTTGGGTGTCCAACTAAGGAAATACTTGATCCAGGACATGCCGATAAAAATTTTTCAGTATTTGCAGAGAAAACTTCAGTGGGCCACACAGAACAAAGGTTTAAAAGGAGTAATTCAAGCTTTTCTAAGTTAACAAACCTCTGTCTACATTACTAAATAGTAAGTTGATTCTACTGACTGACAGGGTGACAGGCATCAAGAAGAACAGGAATTAGGTTGAAAAGTCACTTCTGCAGTCTTCTGTCCCAAATCTTGCTGCTACCATCATGGTTTTCACATTTTAAAGTACGGCAAGTACTCTTAAAGAAAGTGCTCAACAAATGTGCTGAAAACTTATGAAATTTCAATTATCAAACATTATTACAATTGATTACTCTTTAGTTTTACACAAATTCCTGTCAAACTAGTTAAAGCAAAATTTCAAATCGTAATTTTTTGCTGCAGATGTCAGAGCAATGTTACAAAATAAAGCTTATGTAAGTACACTGTTACATACTTACTTAGTAATCACTGTGATCTAGAAGCCAAAAGCCTTGAATAAGTTTAACGAGACCCCGAGGGATAGCAAAGGCAGTTAGAAAAGACTTGATTAATGTTTTTGGTTTTTTTGGAAAGGAATGCATGATATCTAACAGCAAGTAAATTGTCTGAGTGTTAGTGTCTAACTAAGGTGAATAAATTGGTAAGACCAAAACTGTCACATGACATTTAGCAAATTAATAAGAACATAAACATGGTAGGAAGCAGAACATAGTAACATATTAGTCTTGCCATTTTAAAGTATTATAACCTGAAGACTGCCAAGTCCTAACCACAAATCTGCATTCTGAATAAACAGCCAGAAAGAAACACTCTTGGATTTCTATAAGACAATCAAAAAGGCCCAATTTGAGTTATTTAAATACTGCTGTTATAAACTCAGGCTCCAGCTTTAGTCAGTGGAGCTACCAGCTGGACATTCAAATTACTTGAATGTCCAATGCTTAATTATTAAAGCAAAAAAATTCTACAGCTCTTTTGTAGCAAATAATTTCCATACCCTGAAAAAGAGGAGAAAACCCTGCTTAAATTATGGTACCCTTTCCTAAAACTGAATGATTGAAACTGGATTTAAAACAGTATGTGGATCCTGCATTTGAAGTGTCATTTTACCTTTTTGCCATCTGTTGTCAGGGACATATTCTAATAAGACAGCTGGGAAGTACAACAGTTTTTAAACTCCTTGCTCTCTAGGCTCCCCTTTCAGGTTAGCTGACAAACAACAAAAGCAAGCCTTCATTTTTGAGCAGCTTAAAAATTAGGTTTCTGCCCAATGACTGTGCTCTTCTTCCTCTTTGTTATTCTATGTGACTGCACCTTTAACCCAATGAAAGCACATACTATTAAGTGGGCTGAAAAAATGAATAATTTTTGCAAAAACCAGATACTGGAAAACCACTGTTAGGAATCCCTTGTGCTCTGAAGCAGCACGTTTCAGTGCACCATTCTAAGACACAGTAATTCTCTACATGTATGTATGCTTAAAAACATTAAAAACTCGTAAATTTTGAGAAAGACTACAAGAGGTTTTTATCTTCAACATTTTCTCACATCAGAAAAGATGGTTCATGCAAGCAGGGGTCAGGAGGGTGCCCACATTTGCATGTGCGCAAGAGGTGGCTGCAGAGTGATGAGCCGTGGGACACCTGGGTCTGCGCGAGCAGCGGCCACGCATTGATGGGATGCAGGAGGTCCCAGGCTCACACGTGGGGGAGAGTCCCCGCCTGCGGTGGAACTGGCAGTGAAGGCAGAGGTGTTAGAATTCATGAGTGGCAGGAGGAGCTGTTGCGTTTTTCTGCGGCAGCGACACGCCAATATTCGCGCGGATGGGCGGAATGC
Organism: Serilophus lunatus; assembly: GCA_013399895.1. Lineage (NCBI taxonomy): Eukaryota > Metazoa > Chordata > Aves > Passeriformes > Eurylaimidae > Serilophus > Serilophus lunatus. The sequence continues at coordinate 4,920 of VXBA01005946.1, forward strand.
CCATGGTTCAGTAGGGAGGGGACACATCCCCATCCCCGCGTGTGGATCCTCGGCGAGACAAGGGCACACCCATGTTCGGGCAGGTGGCTGGCATGCCAGCCGCCCGCCGAGCCACAGACACAGCTGAGCACTGCCCGGTCAGCAACACACATGTGCCCTGTACACCAGGTTGTGCAGCTGCACAGTATGGCCCATGAGACACACCTATGCACAGCGCAGTAGCCAGCACGCCAGCTCACTGCCAAGCTGGGACTGTGCAGATGCCCTGTACAGTGGGAACCATGCCTGTGCTCTACAGGGCAGGGAGCACACTCGCGCCGTGACCATCTGGGGGTGCGCGCTGGTCCCCTCGCGAATAGCAAACAGGACCGCGCGCAGCCGGGTCGGAGGCGCGACTGCGCTTAGTGGATCATGGAATGGGACCACGCTCCGCACATTAGAGACCAGGATCGCAGGCTGCCAATAAGGGAATGGGACTGCGTTTTGTGGTTTGCAGGATGGGGTCGCGCGCTCCAGCGGTCTATCAAGCCGGGGAAATATTCCCAGTTTACTGGGCAGCAGAAACTGCGGCTGTCTCTGGCCGTAATCCACTCAGATTTTGGTAATATGTCAGTGACTAGGCAGTGCAAGCGGCGCTTCCCAGCGCTCTGCTGGGAACCAAAGGCACTCAAGAGATGAGGTCCGGCACCTCCCATGAAACCCAAACCCACTCGGTCCCCAGCCCCATAACAGCCCCCACTGGGAAAAAATCTGTGCCCTGAGATCTGGAAATGACTTTAAAACAGAAAAAGTGCCCAAAGAAACTGGCCATGAAACAAAACCCACTTCCTGGAGTTGTAAGATTGAATTTAAAAGCAAAACTAAAACGAGTTCCCGCTCCTTGTCCCCGCTCCGCTCCCAGCCAGCATGGTCAGTAAGCAGACGCAGAGAGTGAACGAGTCACAAGACAAAGGAATTCACAACTGGAAAGGCAGGGAGCGGGGGCGTCAGGGGAGACTCTGGAGATGAACAGCTTAAAATCCCACAAGAGAGGCAAAAGGCAGAAAGACTGAGAAACCACACCACCCTGGGCCGGGGCCGTGCTGCTCTGCACGCTGAACTGCGCAGAAACAGAATTACAAGTGCGGTGAGTGCAGCTCCGGAGGGAAAAAGATGGACAAAAGGTGTTGCTTGCTGGAAACAGCAAGTGCCTATGGGAATTGTATTTTTGATGGGACTGGGGCTTGGACTGGCTATAAATTTAACTTTCTGTGAAAGCTAGCGAGCGATGCTGTTCTTCATTAGGAACTTTTTACCCCATCAAAGGGAATGGATTCTAACAGGAATGGCAGTGACCCTGCAACACCTCCCAGCACCCGAACACAGGTGAGTATACGGGGGCAGGTGAGGGAGGGGGCTCTGGATTTGAGAGGGAGTTGGCGTGGGAGCAATGCATTAATTTGTTTTTATGTCACTACTCATAATAACCATTGGTTTTATGGCTATGAACAGGGAAGTGTTGAAGAGGAAAGCCTTTTATTTTCTGGCATGAGTTTTTCTCTGGTCGTGGTTAAGAAAAACTTTGAATGCTAATATTGTAACACTAATTTGTGTTATAATGAGGCGCAGGCTGGTAACACCACAGGTAATTCAAAGAGAATCTGAGAGAATTGTAATTCCTATCCAACGAGGCTGCTTTGAGTGGTACATAGCAATTAACACAGCTCAGATAACATCTAATTCTTTGTGTCAGAGTTCTTTTTCAGGTATTACTGGCTTAGGTGATGGCTCAATGAAAGCATCTTGCCGTGGAAGGATCCTGACAACTGGCAACAACTGGGACGAAAGTAAAGATCTCCACAACTCACTGAGCTTTGAACAGCGATTACAGCAGTTCTGCAACCCTCTCATGTTCCCCTGAACTTGGTTATCGATTCAGCATGTCTGCCAAATTTTATGAAACATTTTGATAAATTTTTCTTAAAGGAAATTAACATTAAAACGTCTTTTGATGTGCTAAAATTTTTGAGTTTTATATTTCAGTTTAAGACAGGACCTTAGTGATTGATTGTTAATACTGTCTTAAACAGTGGCTTTTTGACTGATGTTTCAGACCTTGAAGTTTTTGAAGAAATCTGGTCCTTTAATAAGTGAAGCCATTCATGACAGCTACACTAGATGTCTTGCAGCTGGCTTGCTGTCTCCAAAGCTGGAGTTTGAGTCAGGTGAATGAATGTTGGGGAAATACATGCCTCTTCTCTAATGGGACTGTCGAGGCTACAAGACATGATCATCTGATTTTTATGAGATTTGCAAGATGCATTGAAAGGCAGTTGTTGACTTCAATGAGTAGAAGTAAAAGTATTGTTAGATTCAAACAACTGAGTTTGACACATGGTTCTGTAGTACGAAATTCTATGATTTGTTTTTAAAAAGCATGGACAAAGGCCATGCCCAAGAAAACTCACCAAAAGATGTCGGGTTTTTTTCTTCACTTCTTCTCTGAACTTTCATTGTAAATATTAGCCTGACCAACTTAACTGATACTCAGGGAAAATTGATCTTTTCATGTCTGACATACGGGTGCATCTTACCTCATACATAACTTGTCCAGCTGCTAGGAATTTTCTGAAATGAAATGTTAGCTGCAACAGATGTAAACTCACAGCATTCCCTTCACTGAAAAAAGTATACATTAGGAAATTTGATTACAAATCTTCTTTACAGTCCTCATTATCATTTTATTAGATCTAGGATGGAATTTACTCAAGAGCATGCTCTTGTTGAAAAGAAAAACACCACTTCCCAAAACATGATAATTGGTCACATGTAGCCACTAAAACACAAAGAATGAAATTTTGGCACTAACATGTTCAGGGGCAAATGTTAACCATACCATTGGAAAGCTTAAATATGTTGTATGGACCTAAAATTGTTGAAAATAGGTCTTAACTGTAAATGTTCTCCATCAAAACTTCTTTGAAGACAAACTTCAGAAGACTGTCACTCTATGAATGGCCGGGCTTATTAAGTAGCTTGATGAGGCTGAGAGAGAGAGGTGTCTTTCTCCCCTTGGCAGCAAAGTTCCAGTCCCTCTCTTGAATGCACTGCACCCTTCCACACTCTGACTTGATTTCTTAGCCCAGCAGAAAACCACTGACTCGTATGCTGCACACTGTTTTCTGCAAGGAAAGACAAACTGGCGCAAAAAGGCTCCAAAGACTGAAGCTGTCACAAGGAAACCAGCAGTATTTTCACCTCCTTCCTTTAGGGACAGCTGTATGTGAACAAATATTTTTTTAAAAAGCAAAATCAGTGACTTATGGTAATTTTTATTCACCTTTGTTGTGTAGACTGAACAGCCCATAAGTAGCAAAAATTGCAAAGATCACTCTCAAGCTCTTGAAAGGTAAGAGCACAGACAGGAATCCTTTTTCCTCCAAGCTGAATGTAGTGTCTACAGATTTGAGAAAAAGAAAAAATAAAGCAAAGAAAGGAGACAAATTAGTGAGTCAAACAAGTGACTACTTTTTATGCAGCAGTCAAGAAATGAGGAAATTTCTGTCTATCAAGTGCAATAACCCAGGTTTATGTCCTTCTCTGTCTGAGAAGGAAGAGAAATTATTACTTCAGCTGCCAGGCAAAAGGCTGTTCCTATTGTTGACCCCTACTTCAATATTGAACTTAAAATGCAGCTAAACTGAACAAATGTAGAACAGCACCTAACAGAAGGAGTTTCTCATTTCTTTACTTGAACAATTTTCCTCGTTTTTCTGAACCTTAGTTGTACTTTCACAATCTTTTCTTGACACTTAATTATGCCTCCACTGTCTATTTATAGATCAGTAGGTTTTAGTGAGTCACTGTAGATTTGCTTAAGTAAACCCCGACCTGAATTTGGTAAAATATTTAAAGTGAGATTGCTCTTTAAAGTAATCTCTTAATTTGTCTATTGCTTATAATTTTACATATACTTTATTCTCATTTCCAAGACTTCCAAGGAGAATTTGATTCATAGGCATTCTTGCCATGGAATAAGTCAACCTGCTATTTCCATTGAGGCTCAAAAGTGGGAAAGGATGTATTATCAGCACAGATCAGCTATTGACTTTTCATATCTCACCAGTTTTATCCTGGACACTTTAAAGAATATTATCACAAAATTCACTTTATTCATACTGAATAGGGCATACCTTTCAGTGTATGCCGTAAGTGCAGAAACTGGTTCTTAAAAAATACTCTCTAAAACCTGTTTTATCAAAATACACCATTGCCTGCTTTCACTGAATACTATTGAATAGAAAAAAAATAACTTATAAAAATCAGATCTATCGCAGCATATTTTCCACAATTCTTCAATTCATAGACACAGTAAGGAAAACAATCCTAGTCCACTGCAGAGAAGGTGCTCCATTTAAGCTATGTATGACTTAATATTTATTTCAAAAGAGGATTTCTGAACATTCTGAGGTTATACTCAACATTTCAATCATGGAAAAACGTTCATACTTAACATACTTCCGGAAGCAAAAAGTTGGACACTGCATCTCTGAGCATGGCCAAGTAGAAAGGACTACTTAGGCTCTCTTCAAGGCTTTCATATTTCCCAGTGACAGGCAGCCGTCAGAAAAACCCACAACAAGCTGATTGCTTCTGCTTATGTAGCACAGGGTGGATACTGCTGTCCCTGAAGGACTTCGTAACTGAAAACAGAGATGCCTCCCTTCTCTCGTCACAGCTTCTCTTCTCTGTGGAACTTCAGCAGGAATTCTAGTGACAACTTCTAGATCTGCACACATAAAAGCAGGCAATAAATGACTGTTAGGCCATTTGGGTTGCATTTTAAACTGAAGTAACAACATATATAATCTGATTGTACCGTCCTAGGCAAAATACCCTTTTCTGCAACACCTTGTTTGCTATTTCTGTTTCCATATCTATTCAAAGAACAGAAGGACCCTCTGTTTGGACAGGTATTCTCACTCCTATTTCAAAGCCAGGTACACGTGTGACCTTTGCAGACCAATTCTTCCTGGACTCTGAAAATCAGGAGTTTGGGCCTCATGGTAAAGATGCTTGAAGGGACATCAGCTCCTGAGGCCACTCTTGCAATAGCTAAAACAGTCTCTGCAATCTGAATACACAGATTATGGAGTTCATTCATTCAAAGGGAGGATTTTTTAATTAGTCAGATTTACTTTAAAATACAAGCCTAAAGTTTGCCTCTAGTCCATTAACGGAAACAGAAAAACACTCCCAAGAAATATGGTGCTACATCCAGTTGTCTTTGGAGACCCCTTAACCAGAATCATCAATTTGGTGGCATCAGGGATGGGGACCCTCTGAAACCACAACTGTCCACAAAACATACAGGCCTTGTGTGCATGGTGCTGTTAGTCAGAGGATCCAGGAAAGAAAGACAGTCTATATACAAGCTGTACAAGGGCTAAAATGGAGTCCCTAATGGAGTTATTGCAAATTCATTTGGTTTTATAGTCCACAGATGGTTTTGGTTAATACAGCCAATAGACAAATGGAAAGGTGGTCATGTGTCACTGTCCCACAGCCACAGGACAGTCACAAGATGATGTTTACATACCTAAGACATTATATCATAGTCTGGACACACTGTATTCATAATTTAGTATGCTACATCTCTCCCTTGTCTTTTAGTTAAATGGGACAGGTGAATATTATAGAAAAAAACAATTTCAGCCAAATTCAAAATATCCTTTTATTGGGTTCTAAATTCCACATAAAAATTGCCAACCTTGGTTTGAGAATTTTCTGGGTATAAGGGATTTTCTGTGTATAATACAAACTAATTAGAAAGCCAATTACAAAGCCAATCAATTAAATCAATAATTCTCTTATTATTCCAGGGATAGATAAGAGAGATAAGATTACATTTCCTAGGGGTTCTTACTCTTAAAATACCTACTCAGATGTTTCAAAGCAGGTGCTTCTGTTATCTAAGAGGAGGGCCATTTTTCCTCTTTCTCTTAAACAAGCTAAGCACTTAGCCTAATTATCAATTTTTATCAAAAAGGCTTAACATTAATTAATAACTTATCAATAACTGGCAATATCTCTTATATATATCTATATGGTACCATAACAATAACAAGCCTAACTTAACAATGCATAATCAAAACAATACATAATTAAAATAATACTTAACTTATTCTATTTATATTTATCAATATGTAATCCCTTATCTCTTATCTATAAAATTTAGCAATTAAGATTTGAATCGAAGCAAAGGCAAAAAAGACCAATAAATAAAACAAATTCAACAGTTGGATATCCAATGCATGAAAACATAAAACATAGAATCCAACATAAAAACAATAGACAACATAAGACATAGAAAACAATCAAAAGACATATTCCAATCTCAGTTCAAATCAATTCACACATCACAGGGCTAAGGTTTGTTTTCTTAAAAGTATTGTTCTGTTTTTAGCAGTTCTTTTATGTATTGAGAGTCTAAAAAGTCTCTAAGGAGAGTCACATTTTCGTCTGGAGCAGAAACATGTGACATATCACCTGATATCCAGTTATGTGACTCTGCAAAATGGTTCAAGATCTCCAAAGCCAGTTCCTAAAAAAAATCTTATCAACATAATCCAAATTAACTCTAAGAAAAGCCACCTCTGTTCATTCAGACTTTTCTTCCCTTTTTTCTTCTTATTGAAAGCTCTTTACAAAGTAAAGCTAAAAGCAAAACCAATACAAAAACAGTACAAAAGATATGCCAAAAACACTTAACAGAATACAAAAATGTGTTGCAGTTATACATCATCAAAACATATCAGTTAAATAATCACACATTGCATTAAACATTATAAAGTATGAGCTCATATATCATACTACAATATTCAGTTTTATTAATAGAAAATCTTTTTTCTTCATTTGCTGTGTTTCCACTGCAAAACAGTCCCAAACACAGCTATAAGAACCTAACATATGAAAAACAGTTCTGTGTCTTTAGAAAGAGTTAAGGATTCTGCAAATTATTTCTTCTATCTATGTTTTGGTTGCTGCTCTTCTTTGTTTTTCTTCTGCAAGGTCATTTCTTTCCCTGTGAAGAGAAGGGGGGAAAGAAAGGAGGGGGGAGAATGGATTGCTTCATTTCTCACCAGAGAAAGAAAAAAGAAAAGGGAAAGGGAAAAAGTTTCTCAAAACTTAATAAACACGCTCCTTAGTCTCTGTGAATTAGCATTTATGTGTTATACTAAATTAACATATCAAAACAAACTATCATCAGTTTGAGTTACCAAATGTAGCCCTAGCACTAACTCTGAGCAGACTCCACTGCACCCTCCAGGGATCCCAGGGTCTCCCACTTGGCACACAGCCTGGCACAGGCTGGGCAGCAGGAGCCTCAAGAATAGCAGAGGCTTGCATTACTTAATATATCAAAACAGAAGCTATCAACAGTTTAACAGTGAAGAAAAGTTGTCCAAAAGTTTTCTGCTGCTCCCAGCAAAAGCAGAAGCTGTTCTTGAACTTCTGCACTGAGCAGCAGCGACTGCTCACGCCTTGAAGCTGGGGGCTACACGCCTCCCCTGGTGGCTCCAAAGTCAGAAGGAGAAGAGAAACAAGGGAAGTCCAGTGGAATTACAAAGTAAGAGGAGCCACAGCTTGGCCTTGGAGGGATATTGGGCACAGATGGAATCACATAGTCATAGAGATGGAGCAAGAGCCTTTTTGTCCCTTCCACGTGTTGATCATGGGGGCCGCCATCTTGCCAGCAACATCATCAACATCCTGCCCACTCCTCTCTGGAGGAGAAGAGAAGGGCTCACCTCTCATGATGTCACCTCCTTCTCATACCGGAAAAGATGGATAGGCAAGAACCTTCGCCGTCTTGGCCTCATTACTCTTGTCTCTGAAGCCATCTCCCAGGTTCCAGGTGGGTAAACTGGGGTGTACTAAAGTCCCAGAACCAAAAAACCGGGTCCTTTTATAGCAGAGAGATTGGGGAACATGCCCATGCTGGCATGAGTCAGCACAATGAAATTAAGCAGCCCTTTTTGCAGGCACAAAGTTTTGGCCTCTGGAAAAGCTCTTAAAAGGCATCTCATCTCCCCTCTTGCTGGTAAAAGTCCCTTAAAACAGCTAGACAAGTAGCCCTGGCTTTAGAGAAGTCCTAGGGCTTTGAAACAGTCAGCAAGCCAGCCCTGGCTTTCTGAAGAAGTCCCAAGAGCCAAACTTAAATAAGGAGCAACAGCTCCAGTCCCAAAACAGTCTCTTATCCTAATATAGGGGTGCTATCTCTATGAAAGAGTAGGGAATTATTCTCAGCCGGGTTACCTAAGTGAACACTCACTAGGTGCTGA
>VXBA01005947.1:0-48808 GCA_013399895.1 Serilophus lunatus
GTTGAAAGATGATGGCAAGAGGCTTAAAAAGCACATCTGCCAGCTCTGTCAGTACCCTAGGATGAATCCCATCAGCTCCCATAGACCTATGAGGATCTAAGTGGGACAGCAGGTCTCTAACATCTTCCACCTGAATCACAGGGGGGCTACACTGTTCCCTGTCCATATCAACTAGTTTGAGTAACCCCTTGTCCTGTAGACCATCAGTTTTTCTATTAAAAACAAGGCAAAGAAGGTATTGAGTACCTCTGCCTTTTCCTCATCTTCAGTAACTATATTCCATTCCTTATTTAATAAAGAATGGAGATTGTCCTTATCCCTCCTTTTATCATTAATGTATTTATAGAAACACTTTTTATTATCTTTAACAGAGGTGGCCAATTTTAGCTCAAACTGAGCTTTTGCTTCCCTAATTCTTTTTCCACATGATCTAACAACATTGCCTGTGTTATCTCCCCTTCTTTCCAAAGGCGGTACATCCTCTTCTTTTTCCTTAATTCATTCAAAAGCTCCTTACCCATCCAGCCATCTGCCCCTATGGCTCATCGTACAACACATCAGGACGGCCTGTTCCTGCACCTTCAAGACCTCAGCCCTGAAGTACACCCAGCCTTCCTGGTCGCCTTTGTTACTAAGTGCAGTCTCCCAGGGTACTCTACTAGTTAATTCCTTAAATAAGCCAAAGTCTGCCCTCTGGAAATCCAGTGTGGAGGTTTTGTTAAAGCCTCTCCTTGTTTCACTATTTATTGAAAACTATTGTTTCATGGTCACTGGATCCCAGGAGCCTCCAACCACCACATTCCCCACAAACTTATTTAGAAACTATAATTTACAAATTACTTCATAATTCCTTCTGATGTGCAGTCCTACATATGTGCATTCCCACCTCATGGTTAGTAACTTCTGGGACAGCAGCATTTCACCTATCCAAAGCCTAAATTGTCACACCCCTGGTTATCCCTTCATGGCTGCTAAAGGAGAAGGTAGGGCACATATATGTAGGCATGGATGACTTCTCCTGGGAGTAAGGACAATCTGACAGTTTGAATGCCCCAAAATATTTATTGTGACTTCTTATATCAACTCCATCTCAACAATAATAATCACGTACACCAATGCCCACTCAAAACTCAAAATGCAAATATGGTAAAATTTAGGTAGGTTTTAGCACCTTCCTATACTAGCAAAGTATTTTGAGCAAAAGGAAAGATACATGAAAAGTCCACCATAACTCTGCCTATTAACATTCAGAAATGTTATTATCCTTTTTCTGATAAAATGTTGCTAGAAATTTAAAATCAAAATAACATTCAAATATTTGTTTTTCAATTTGCCAGATTTTAGAATAAAAAATACCACAATCACATGATGATCCTTGCAGATACAGGCAAGTTTCTACTAAAATACCAAAATTAGTAGATATTTCTTTTCAATAACATTTTTGTTTAACTGATATTTTGATCGGACTTGCAGACAATTTTGTGGTGTAAAATGCCCACTAATTACCAAGGGCCAAAGCCTGATTCAGAATAATCTGTGAGACTGAGAGAACAGCAAGAAGAAGACTGGATGCCCAAATTGCGTATGTCAGAAAATAATCTCATGTATCTGGGTGTTTAGTAATGTGTTCTCTGCAACTACTTCTGTGGCAATAACTAAGATACAAGCTTGTGTAGAAACCCTCAAGTGCTTTACCTTCCTTGGGAGGCTGTACTTGGAAGATCCAAGCTGTCAAGGTAAAATCGGAAATTTTTCTACACTTAAATTGGGGCAGACAGGATTTACAGCATCAGGAATATTGAAATATTGGGATTTGAGAACAAATGAACAAAATCCTGCGTGTTTTTATTAGGAAATCGCTGTGAGGAATTATTGCAGTTTTATGAAACTTTAGACTAAAACTGTGAATGTTTCTTATGTTATTTACTAATCTTGGTAAAGTGCTGAATGCCTTGAAATCTTATTAAAATGATGGCTGTTTAAACTTCTTTGCATGACTCGAGGTAGCTTCATACTTCAGCCTGGAAACACAAAGCAGTTTTCATAAACAGCTGGAGCAATCCCAGAGATGGTTCCTATGTTGATTCTAGCAAGAGTTCATTCAAAGATTTAAGGAAAAACAGTGGGAACAAGTAAAATCACATATTCAAATTTGCTGCTTCTTTTTCAGAACAAATAAATCTAAAAACTCAATATAAAGTAACGGAAAGCTGTAATCAGAAAAATATCTGAAAACCACCTGCCTCTGTGAAAATTTAAAAAAAACAGATGCATGCCTCAGTTTGGATTGGCCATACACTGCTAGAGTCTGAGTTGAACTACAAATGAAGGCAACATCCCTTGGCTTTGATTCTGGTGACCATTTTAAGTTTAACCCCAGTCTATACAGGTCTATATACAAGTTTAAATAAGAGCTGCTGCTACACACCAAAAATAATCACTTCTCTGTCTTCACAATTACCAATCACCCTCACTATAGTGCAGAAACAAGTATCCCCATTTCAGTAGCAGGCCACATTCGTGAGCAGATTGAAATCTTCCAGTAGATCCTGCTTCTAGATTTGCCCAGAATCCAATGAACATTTTTTATCAGCTCTTCGATTCTACTGAAATTCCTCCCAAGGCTTTATGTCCACTCTGTCTGAAACAGCAACCAGAAGAGAAAAGACCAGAAGACCCTTGCACAGGCTTATGTGAAACAGTATTTCATCTTTAGCAATCAGAATAAGGTATGATCGAAAGCTGCAAAGGTTAGAGCTGGACTTCCCTCTCCAAATGCATCCAACATGCTGTTCAGTAAAACTCTGCCTTGCTGGCTTTTTCTATAATCACCATCAAAGTTATGCTTTCATTTTTCTGTTTTTCTGAAGTAAGACTCCAGAGCAGCCTCCAAAGCAGGCAGGACCTTCACAAGCCATTCACTACCAGTTTTCCCCTTGCATTCTCCATTTGCCACCCACAACCTCTTCTCTCTCCTCATTCTGTTTCTTGGCAATAAATCATTCATCGTGTCAGCCTATGAAACATCTTTTTAAAGTCTGAGCAGAGCTGGCAGTACTGTCATGCTGGGAAGTCCTAATTAGCACCATCACCTCTTGCAGTCAGCAGGAATGATGCTGGAAGAATTGGTGCTGCTGTGCAGTGGGTGGGGGAGAGGGCACATGACGCTTTACTCCCCCTCATTTCTGGCTTTCTGGTGCGGTGCCCTAAGCAGCCCCTGCAGGGGAGGGAAAGTGCCTGACCCTCCACAAACTACCACCCTGCACAGAGAGAGCCAGAACTTTGATCATGTTGGAGCAGAAGGTTTGTATAAAACTAGTAGTCAGTGACCGGTTCTGTAGAAAGCACTGGTGGAGATGCCCATGAGTACTGGTAAGCATGACAGGGGCATCCAGAAACAGATCCCTCAGTCTGTGAAAAACAACAGGGGAAAACAAAATCAAGCTGATGAAGGAAAGAGGAGAACACCAAGAAATTGTGTGAAACAAAAAAAAAGCAAAACCAAAACAAAACAAAACAAACCAAGACAAACTAATGTTAATATCCTAGAGGAAGGTAAGAAGAAAAAGAGAAGATACAAACCTGGAAGGAGAGGTTGACAGCACAAATTTTCAGGTATACACAGAAAAGAATGGAAAGATAAAACACATATAGGCAGAAAGGAAGAATGTAGGAGAAAGTAATGAATAGGCAAGTGTGTGATGCAAAGTGAAAACAGCCTGTGTTCAGTAACCCAAGACCAGAACCATGTAAGAACTGATGCTCCAGCTGGGATAATCTCAGCTCTCCCAGGGACCAGATAAGCTGTCATGTATGGCAGGAAGAAAAATCATGTAATAATGACAGGTTGGTCTTATTCTATCTCATGGTGTTGTACCCTTGAGAAGCATTTCCACGCAAAAATTGCATAGGAGAAGAATAACTTACATTTACAAAATCATGACATATGCTTTGATCCAGGCAGTACAATAAGCAGCTTATCAGAGTAGACATCAGCCTGTTTAATATCTGCACTTTTCTGGTACTTTATATCCCAATGGGAGTAGGAACTGAGTCCCTACTGGGTAGTGCAGTGGAAAACACTGTCTTCATTAACCACAAGGACAAGGGAAGGACAGGTATCTGGGCATGGGGCAGCAGGGACAAGCAGCAGGAAAGGAGATGTTGGAGCATAGGATGCTGGGCAGTGGAAAGTATCTGACCATGGTGCTGTGCCTTCAGAGCTCGATATGTGATGTGCTAGAAGGGCTTTCCAAAAACATGTTATTTATGGCAAAGGATGGTTTGGTCTTGCTTGATCTTTGCAGCTTTCCCTTTGGATCAGGGCACAGTGAGCCACTGTACAAGAGTGGAGCCCAATCATGCTGACAGAAGTTCTAGCACTTCCAGTGTTGCCAGTGGGAAACAAGTCTCGATTGCTCTGCATTGTGAGTCTCTGGCCTAAGAAAGCTGCCTTATGCTACTGAGCCACACAAAGGAAGCTGGAGCTGCCCTGTATTAAGAGTTGAATTTTTTGAGCTCTGGGTCATCCAGGCAGATGAGATAGGCCTGCATATCCTGTTTGCTTATCAAGTACATTACACAAGGGTTGGTTGTTTGGGTGAGAATTTCTGTTAATTTTTTTGCAAGATCTGATGGCTACAAGATGTTTATGTGAAGTTCTGCCTGTGTCAACTGTATTATATATTTTTTCTTCTTTCCTCTACCCAATACCTGAGATGGACCTAATCTGCTTCAGAGAACTGAGTAGGACTGTTTATTCCCACAGCATTCTTTTTGTTACCTGCACAAAAGGGTTCAAAAGTAAATAACTCTAGCAGACAGATCTTAAATCAAGCTCTCCTTAGTCTACTGCAGCTCAGATAGTAAGTTGCTGCTGATTAGTCTCATCTGCCATATCCAAGAAGGAGAGTTCAAATGGGAAGAGGAGCAGGAAAAGGGCAGACTTCAGGGGAGATTGAGAGAGATGTTCTTGCTCAGCCTATAACTAAGCAAAAGCTGAATGGTGAAAAGATAGCTTTTAACAAATATCCCTTGAGGAAGGGGAATACCAGTGAGTGAAAAGAGATATTCAAACTGGAAGGCAGCTTTGGAACAACAGCAAATGGTGATAAATTGGCCTCATACGGTTCTAGGATGGAAACTGAATTTTTAACCACTGAAGCAATGAGGATGTGGAACTAGCAAAACTATGATCAAAGAAAAGCACCTAATCTCACAGCATGCATGTTTAGGAATATCCCTTCTATCATTAATTTATCCCAACAATTTAAACTCAAGGAAATAAAGAGGGTGAAGATGAAGCTCTCCCTCTAAGTCAGTAGGGGGAAAAGTCCAACAATCTTCAAATAAAAAATAAAATAAAATAAAATAATAAAATAAAATAAAATAAAATAAAATAAAATAAATAAAATAAAAATATCTGACGAATTACATGCGCTCACGACTCCTCTGCTACAAGGCAGAACTGAAGGAGGCTGTGAGCATCACCTCTTCATGCTCAAAGAGAGTACGAAGAACCATGAGCTACAGGCAGAATCACAGAATTAACTAGATTGAAATAGACCTTTGAGATTATCAAGTCCAACCTTTGACCTAATACCACCTTGTCAACTAAAGCACATTCAGTCTTTTTTAAATGCCTCCAGAGATGGTGACTCCACCAGCCCATTCCATGGCCCAATCACTCTTTCTGTGAAGAATTTTTTCCTAATGTCAAGCCTAAACTTTGTGCTCTTGTTCTGTCACTGGTTGCCTGGGACAAGAGACTGACCCCCACCTGAGTACAACCTCCTTTCAGGTAGTCGTAGAGAGTGATAAGGTCTCCCCTGAGCCTCATTTTTTCCACATCCCCCGTGGGCACTGCTGTACAAAAAATCTCATCCTGAGCCATGTGACATGACCAAGTACCTTCTACTTGCATTCAATAAACAGCTCTGAAAAATCTGCACATGAAGTAGAAAGCAGGTGATTCTCACTCCCTTTGTTCACAGTGCAAAGTCTTTGAAAGAGAAAACAGCTGTAAGACACCTACAATAAGCCTGGCAGACAAGGCTCCCGATTTGCCAAGTTGCTCACAGGTTGGCAGAGCATGGCCAAAACATCACAATGAGCCCTTCTCTTGGCCAGAGGCTCAGGACAGACCTGCCTCACCTGCACTTTCAAACAGGCACCTCAAAATACCTCTGACATCTGGAGGAATGACTCACCATGAGGCAAAAATAGACTAGAACAAGGCAAACAGTTGCTGTCTGTAAATAACAAACAACCAGAATTGCTGGAAGTAAAATGTTGAATAAGTAAGACCAGAAAACAAATCTCCTCCACTCCGTTCTGGCCTCCTGGAGAAAGTATCCTGTTTTCTGTCCATCAGCAGCTTTGCCTGCATGGTCCCCTAGGAAGGCCCCCACCTTTCTATCATCTCAGAAGCTGAAATGTGGGTCTGCTCTTCTCCAAAGTCCCCTGGTCCATACCTGTTTGCTGACTACCCCCCTTCCTCTCTGCCCTGTCTTAAACTACTCACACTTTTCCTGGGTGAGCCACCTCTTCCCATCCTCAGACATGGAAACTCAACTTGTTCACCCAAGCCAAGGTAAATAGACACATCTGTCTTCCAAACTGCCATGCCTTTTTTAACAAAATAGGTAGAACATATTTTACACAGACAGGTATGAACATTCCTAACCTCATTTTCACTCACAATTATGGATTCAAGGACTATTTTTCCCTTGGGCACATAATCTTCCTAAATCAAAGAAATTGAAAGGGTAATATCAAATAATGTGACTGCAGATCCAGAACTTGTTTGGCATCTGTTGTATTTAAAATCTTTTTTTTTTCTTCATAGTTACATTCATAATTCATGATTAACTATTCTTGAAAAGTCTTTTTTCACACCAAGAATAATAAGCTTGCATGGAGATACTCATTACTGCTTCCAATCCTTCTGCCAACTGCTCTTGAATTCGCCCTCATTCTTTGTAAATATTCGAAGGGCAGCTATCACTGTAAAAATCCCACTAGGCTTTCCCTGTTTGTCTTGGCTAGGATACTTGTGTTTATGAATGCAGCTAAACAACTGCTTTAGGATTATAAAATGTCCTTGATATCTTTCTGCTGATAAACTCAATTTTTTGTACTGGGAAGAACATAAAAAGGACAATGCCAAACTCCCAACCCAAAGTAGTTTCTTTTCATAGTATCATTGAATCATTTAGATTGAAAGAGACCTTGAAAGTCATTGAGGACAACTAGCACTGCCAAATCTACCATGTCCCCAAGTGCCACATCCACCCATTTTTTGAAAAACTCCACAGATAGTGACTCAACCACTTCCCTGGATAGCCTGTTGCAGTGCTTGACAACACTTTCTATGAATAGTTTTTTCCCAATATCCAATCTAAACCTTTCTTGGTGCAACCTGAGGTCATTTCTCTTGTCCTGTCACTGTTGCCTGGGAGAAGAAATCAATCCATCCCCATCTGGCTACAACCTTCTTTCAGGTGGTTGTAGAGAGTGATAAGGCCACCCCTGAGCCTCCTTCTCTCCAGGATAACTACCCCTCATTAGACTGGTGCTCCAGACCCTTCATCAGCTTCACTGCCACTCTCTGGACTCGCTCCAGCACCTCAATGTCCTTCTTGTAGTGAGGGGCCCAGAACGAGTGTGTCCTCACCCATCCCAAGTACAGAGGGACAATCCCTGCCTTGGTCCTGCTGGCCACACTATTCCTGATACAAGCCAGGATGCCGCTGGCCTCCTTGGCTACCTGAACACATATGCTGGCCTAGGATTATGATGTCTTCATTCTGCTCCCTGTCCCTGTGTTCCAGCTCAGGAGACTGTGTATCTGGAGAACAACTGGTGTTACTATTGAAGACTGAGACAAAGAAGGCATTAAGTCCTTCAGTCTTGTAGTAAAGAAAAATGTTATTAGCTTGATTGTATTAATTCTGGATGTTTCTGTGATCTTGGAAAACTAAATTCAGTGTCCCATTAGTTGTAAAAACCATTATTAAAATATATGAAATAACTATAATTCAATATTATGGGTCAATGTTGCAGAGACAGGCACATCAATCATTTTTAAAGATGCTCTCTATGCATCTCTGTGTATCCATGGACAAGATCATAACAAGATAATCGGTGACAGATTGATATTTATTTGTGTGGGGTCCTGCCAGCCTCCAAAGTATGGTAAGTACTGGCTGACTGTTATGATGAACAACATACCTGCAGAATATGGAACCAGTTTATCTCCAGATGCTTACTCAATAAGTTGTAGGGTATCTGTGTGTTATCTACACATTCAACATCTGAATGTTCCAAGGCTCTGTGTGAATAGGTGACAACTTTAGAAGATACTCCAATGTGGAATTTAGTCTCTGTTTCTCTTGGCAGGAGCTTGGCTGGAGGCCCCTGGGAGAAATCCTTTCCCGGCAGAGTCTCCAGGCTGAAGACATCACCTCTGAATTTTTCCCCAGGACAGAACATCTCTGTTTCATCCTAGAATGGAGCTATGATTTTATGATGCTCTTTCTGGTAGTATATTGTACTGAGACAAAAAAGGCTTCCTTGGAAACCAACATCAGATTATTAACACTGTCAGCTGGGTAATTTGTTAGGGCACTTTTGTGACCTCTAATAGTGTTCTCCTGCTCCAGACTTGCATTGTCTGATCAGAGGCTACAAAATATCAGTGTTTCAAATGGACCTTCTATTTTCAGCCAGTAATGCACCTACCAGTGGTCTTTGCATTTACCCTGCCTTCTACCTCCATCAAATTCAGTAGCATCTGCAGTCAGCACTGGGTTCTGCACTACTTCTTGTATATATTTCAAAAGGGAAAAAGTAGAGTCTGTGCAAACAGAGATGTGGAGTGATAAAGTTGAATTTTTTGTTGTTTTTTTTGGGGGGGGGTTAGTAGTTTTTGGGGTTGGGCGTTTTTTATTTTTGCTTAAACACTACAGTTGCAATCACACTGTGAGTGCACAGAACATTTTTACTAGCAACTGACAGCATGTGAGTTAAAGGAAGAAACCTCATGAACAGGACAGCAGACATTAAAATTTTATTGTAGTAGCTTTGACTTATTACTATCTATGGAAGGGGAGATGCTTAATCTAAGAACTGGAATTGATTTGTTTTATATTATCCTTCAAACTGGAAAAGTAGTTTGGAGTACCAAGATTATTATCTCATTCCCAGAGTGCATATAAATGTCACTTTCTGAAAGTCAAAGTTGAAACTGTAAACCACAAAAATCTAATTCTGTTAGTATAACACCTATTACAGCCACATATCTTTATATTCTGGCTATTACTGTTACACTATTAGTTTGTAACTTCCTAAACATCTGCTGTGTATTCAAAATACAAAAGAAGATGAGGTGTCTGCCTTGGGCAAGCTCTACATTTAGACAGATAATAAATCACACTGGGAATAGAAGGGAAGTGTATTTAAGTCTGGTCATGAGGGAAAGAATGCCCTGATGTATTTTAACTGATTGGTTATAACCCACTGGTATAAATACTATTTTGGAATAAAAGTTAACAGAGGAAGTCACTACAGAATGCCTTTGAGAAATGGCTATTCATAGGCAGTGTGTCAGTTCACTTCTGCAAGTTGCTCCTCAGTGTCAGTGTGTATCTATGTATATATGAAAGGAGAATGAGACTTCTTTTTTGATCCGGGACATCCAGAAAGAATAGAATGGGAGCCATTAACACTCTTCATTATCTTTTGCTGAAAGCTGATACATAAATGTTTTTAATTCCTGTACCAAATACCAAGGCTTATATGTGATGACAGGAGATTTAAAATAGCATTTTGAGCTTTAAGCATAGAAATGTCACAAGATCTTTAAAAGTGCTGCTCCTCATAGTGAGACAGGTAACAGTTAAATGTTTTTTTCTGTAGCGATTAAGAGCTCTTCCTGTCACCCATCTTTATGTAATCCTACCACTACACAGTGGTAGGCTGCTAGTACAGAAGCATGTAAATCACTTCTACAATGCTGGGAGAATGAATCTGAAGTGTGTGGGAAGAAGTGCTATGGAAAGCGTATCTCACAGACAATCAGAAGAAGGCTGCGCAGGAAGGTAGAGACAGGGTAATGCTACCAGTGCCCCAGAATCCCAAAACATGCTGGTGAGCTCCCATCCTAGCTTCTGCAGCATGAGAAGTGGGAGACAATAAAGCTAAGGGCACTTTTTCATGGTTAAAGTCTGCTCTTAATAACAGCTTCTTTGCTGGCAATTTAGGCTGGAGTTAGGAGAAAACTTTCACTTACCCAGACAGAATTACATAAGGCTTCAGTTTTTTTCAGATCACTTGCCAGCTCCAGACAACAAATGTTATCTAGAAAGGTCTTACTAACCCTCACAATTAAATTGCAGACTTCAGATTCTGGGACTATACAGCCCATGCCTCTCCTAAGAGTGATGCCCAAGCAGTTATCTCTCAAATTAGTGGAAAGAGGTGAGAATGGATGACTGTTCTAGGCAGTTAAGATGGCACAACCCCCACACAGGTCCTCTAGCAGTTTCATGGCTTTGACTTAATATCAGAGAGTCTGATCTGCCTTGTGGCAAAGGTATCCCGTGTGCCACGTGCTATTTGCAACCTCTGGAATGTATCAGGACGAATCCTCATACAGCTTCAACACATCCACCGGGGAGGTTTCCAGCATCACATTTGCTGTGAGAAGGAAGGTCTTCCTGCCCAAGCCCACACCTATGCCTACATCCTTCCTCCATTCCCCCAGACCAGTTGTTTCAGGCTCTAGCAGGGAAAGGCTTCACTCATAAGGATGTTATCATAGCTCTCAAACATTCTTGAGCTGACAGAGCAGCTCTGTGGTAGCTCTCACTCCTCACTGTTTTAAGCATTCTCCTTCACTTTTTATTTCTACCTTAGAGAGAAAGTGTGGCTTGTTTCTCAATGAAGCCTCGTGAAGAGGGAAGGTACAGCCAAGGCAAGCAAGTCTGTCCCATTCCTGGCTTTACTTTTGATATGGTGGGGATGGCCCACAGTCCATGTGTTCATCCCAATACCCCATACATGGAGACTCTCTCTCCCTGCCATGTTTTGCAAGAAGAACAGCTAGCAGCCGGCTCCTGCCTGAAACCTGTATGAGGTTGCTTTCCAGAAGGGATGGGGAAACTGGCCAGCAGCATTGCAGAGAACTATGTAGCCGAGGAACACTTTAAATCTGGAGCCAAAGCTGACTTCTAAAGGCTCCTGTTGCTGTGTGGTGTATTTAGCAGGCTTCAAAACACCATGGGAACTTCTGTGCCTGTTTGTCATGCCTGCTTCCCATGCTCTATTGTTGGAGCCCAGATGATGTAGTAAATCCAAGGAATGCAATTTATATTTCTTTAAATGCTATGGCATAAAATGTAAATACTACTAATATTTCCCATATTAAACTAACATTTTTTGCATGAAGGTCTTAACACTGTGTGGAGTTTCGGTCAGCACAATACAAAAAAGATACTGAGCTATTAGAGGGTGTCCAAAGGAGGGCAATACAGGTGGTGATGGGCCTTGAGAGGAACTGTATGAAGAGCAGATGAGGTCACTTGGTTTTCTCAGCCTGGAGAAGAAGAGACTGAGGGGAAACCTCATTGCAGTTACAACTCCCTTGTGAGGAGAAGAGGAGGAGTGGGCATTGATCTCTTCTCTGTGATGACCAGTGACAGGACTCGGAGGAATGGCCTGCAGTTGTGTCAGGGGAAATTTAGGTTGGATATTAGAAGAAGGTTCTTCCCCCAGAGAGTGGCTGGACACTGCAACAGGCTCTCTAGGACAGTAGTCACAACACCAAGCCTGATGGAGTTCGAGAAGCTTTTGAATAATACTCTCAGGCACATGGTGTGTCTCTTGAGGATGGTCCTGTATAGGGCCAGGAGTTGGACTTGATGATCCTTGTGAGTCCCTTCCAACTCAGCAAATTTTGTTATTCTATTCTGTGATTTGGAGATCTGGCTCTGACTAATGTCATGAAGTTCTTACTGTGGAAATTGCTTGGCTGGGAAGTGCTTGTCTGTGGGTTATTACAGTATGTCTCTATCAGGGACAACAGCAGTCCCTTGAGTTCAGCATCTGTTTACTGAAGATAGATCACCTTGGGAAAATTAAGCTGGAAGAACAGAAAGGACAGAAGGAAAGCAGAAAAGCTTCCAAGAACAAAATTAAGAGATTCAAGGACAGGGTGAGAGTAGGAGGTAAGAAAGCTGGGAGAGAGGCTGCTAGCATTGAAAAGAGAGAGCAGAGAAAGCAAATCACAATCTGCTTGTGTACCTACACAGAGACAGAGGGACTTCCAAGGGAAGAGCAAGCTGTACCTGTGGGTCACTGCATTGGGGGGGGTGTCTTGCTCTGGGTGCTCAATCTGCTGTCTCCCCAGAGGAGCAACCTGCACAGATTCAGAAGCTCTGTATAAAGCTGCTTCATTTGCTCACAATTAGTTAGACTTCAAAATCTTTTTGAGTGGTGATCTATCTTTCTTTGTTATCCTTTCATCTCCTTTTAGAACTGCAATTCCAGGAGGAGAGGACACCAGGCCAACAACAGAGTTGTTAATTTTGATGATGCCCTAACCAAGCAAAACAGAAAAAGTCATCATGGAGTGGTGTGGGTCATTGGCCCTTCACAAGTAGAAATTGCATGTACTCCTATCAGTCAGAGCTGATTTATGTTCCTTGATCTGAGGCTTGAAATTCTTTTCTCTGCTTGTCACAACAGTCTCCCCCAAGGACAACAACAACAAAATTAGCTGTTTCACGTGAAAATTTTTTCTCTGGCTAAATGTCAGTGCTGTGAGAAATGGTGACTAGAGCAGTGGTGAGCATGATGCCTTAGCTGCCAGGCTCTGATAGCAGCTCCTGCTCCCCCCCCAGGTTCAGCCTGAGCCTTCTTCACTAGCCTTGGCTTGTTGTGCATATATGAAAATCTGCCTTAATCCAGAAGCCTGAGACATTTCTGAAGGTGCTTTTATCTGTAAAGCTCATAGCAAGAGTTCATGGATTAGTATGACTTTATGGGAAAACTCTCTTAGGTCTCTTCCTATGTGTTAATTGTAACTGGAGTCTATTTCTCGGCTAAGCTTCAAGGTGCACTTCAAGCAATAAAGGTTTGTAGGTAAGTAGAGAAAACCATTAACAGAAACAGGAGCTACAGGATGTACATTTACATGAAACCATTAACAGAGGCAGCAGCTAAAGAATACGCAGCTTTTAGATATATATATATTTGGATAGGGTCATGCACGGGCAAGTCACACAGCTGAAGCGTAAGCTCTCAAACCCTGTGTGAAAAGGAAAATTTGCAGGTTTACTGAGAAAAAGAGAGAGAAAAAGAGGCCTATAGTTTTGGAATGGAGGTCTATTTTGTCCCCACTCCCCCACTGCCGAGTGTGCTCTGGATGGAAGGATAGAGGTGTCAGTGCCACTGCACAACAGCCCCTGTCCCCACTGCACCCCCATCAGTCCCTGAAGAAGTCATGGAGGGGAGAATGCTGGAAAGCAAAGAATGAGTCTGAGGACTCAGAGAATTAGTAGTGCAGGAAATTTCCTGGTAAGCATGAGGTAAATATTTGATGAAAAGCACAGAGTTGCCTCCCACTCTCAGCAACTGTATCTCACATTGAATTGTCTTTAATCAATACTCAAGAGCTATGACATGCAGAAATCTACTTCCTCAGCTTCATTTAGGATTTGCAAGACAGTCTTATCAAAATAGAACTACTAGGACTGCAAAACAAACACTTAATTAAAGCTGAGTGTTTCTAATTAAATTCAGTGGGATGAACACATTACAATGAATGTCATTTCCAATAGTGTCCCTCGCATGACAAAACAAAGCAGCTGCGAGTGGCACACCCCACAGAGCACCACCATGCATGTTCACACGATGATTTCTCTGAGAGACATCTCCAGAAGCTGTTGAGAAACCATGAGCAGTGTGGCCTCCTACAGCAGCACTCCTGAGCCGTCACCGCAGCGCAGTGGCAATGGTCACAGCTGGCACTGTTTTGCAAGAGAAACTGCATGGAGCAAAGAGGAAGAAAGGGGAAGTAATGCAAGGATGCCTTGCAGCTCCAGCTGAATTCATAAAGATATCTGCATGTCAGTGGGAACCCAGTATGACTCGAGTAAACATGGTAGTTTGGTAAAAGTGGTAGGGTACAGCAGTTAAATTTACCCAAGTGTCCTTGTGTGAGAGCTTGTTTTCTGGAAGCTTGGCCCTCTAGACTGTACTTCAGGGCCACACCAGGCACAAAAGTTCATCCTGCATGAAAACTTAGGGCAAGGACTAGGAAATTATTTGCCCATACAGAAATTACATTAACTTCTCTGAGCTGTTTCATGACTTGTTTGAATACCTGTAACACTGGTTTCATTTAGGTTAGAAAATATCTCTAAGATCATCAAGTCCAACCAGTAGCCCAGCACTGCCACATTCATCACTAAACCACATCCCTAAAAATTAATCTACACGTCTTTCACGTCTCTCCAGGGAAGGTAACTCACCCACTTCCCTGGGCAGTCTGTTCCAAGGTTTGACAACCCTTTCAGTGAAGAAATTTTTCCTAATATCCAATCTAAACCTTCATGGCACAACTTGAGTCTATTTCCTCTTGTGCCATGCTGTTAAAAATCTAGTTGTCTGAAAAAAACCAATAATACAACAGGATGGTCCCAAAACCTAATTTTAAGAGATGATAACCTGACAAGAGGCAGCCATGCACATGGGGAGTGCATCATATTGTCCAAAACAACCATTTCCCAGGTTTAGTAAATCAAATCTCTGCAGCCTGTACTAAGGAGAATGCAAAACCGTGAGTCAAACAAGCCTATTTAGTGCACTCAGCTGAAACCATATATACATCGTTCTCAGAAAGTAGGGGTGTGTTCACAGACTAAAAGAAGTTATCAGGTGCAGAGATGGCAACAGAGTGTGGGGTGGTAGATAAGGTCACAAAAGGAGAGACAAGCTCTTGGTGGTTTCCTGGAAGATCCCAGCACCTGTGGAGCCATTCCCAGAAAACTGATAAGCCCCTGTGTGAAGCAGGATTAACTGAAGAATGGGGTGATATGGAAATAACACCAGCCTTCCTTCCAAGACATCCTGGAGGTGTGAAGTCAGACACCAGACATGAACCTTGGACCTCTGTCTGCTCCTTTTTCTATCCCAAACAACAGTCTAACATCCAAAAAAATTAGTTTATTTGCCTGACTGTCACTCCAATTTGCCTAAGAGAAAAAACAAATATAAAAAGAGATTAGAACTGAGAGAAAAACTGGGGAGAAGTTCCATCAATATTCGTGGAGGGAACTGACAAGTGCCTCTCTCCACTTGGGTCACCTTGGGGTGAGTGATCATTAACTAGTTTTGTTTTCTTTTTTTACTTAATACTTTGCTTTGCTTTAGGATGGGTGTTTCCTTGTTAAGTTTTGTTTTGCTGTTGTGTTTTGTTGTTTAGTTTTGTTTTGCTGTTAAGTTTATTTTGCTGTTCAATTCTCTGGTATGAGTGTTTTGCTCTAGTGTGGGTATTTTCTGTTGGTAAGATACTGTGGTTACTTTGCTCTAGTATAGGAAGTTTTGCTATTAAATGGCTTTGCACCTATAGGTGTATTCTGCTGGTAGGTTGCCCATGCGCTGTATATGTATAACATGGTCTCAGTGTATTTTTGTACTTAAAACATTATCAATGATGATTTAAATCCTCTTAAATTGTCACCAGTTGCTATTAATAAAGGTGTTATTTCAGGAACTATTAGAGTTTGTGAACTATATTAGTTCGTGGCATTGCAGCGCTGATAGTTCTCATCGATGGACAAATAACACATGGGGGGGTCACTCGCTCTTTCTATTTACGTGTAGTCCCTGCAAAAAGGTATCAGACATCCAGCCCAAATTCAGTGAATCTCTTGGTGAAGAGTCTTGTTTTAGGAGATGCTAACAGACTGTGATCTTTAGTCTACTGGAGGGAAGGACACTGATAGCACAAAAAATATATTAATGCCAATAGGACAGAAGTTCCTCTTTTTCTGTTCCTTTTCATGTGACACAGAGGAAGACCTCTGGGGGATTTCCTTCAGGAATCCTTTCAGAAAAATACCTGAAAATACGTTTTTCAAAAGAACAATCTGGTTCTGTTTGTGAGATATCGACGGCTAATCCAGCATTTGGAGGAATGAGTTAGCAGTGAAGAAACTGATAACAGCAGGATGGTAATTTCAACTCTCAAACAGGATCTCAACAGCACTTGAAGCTGTATTTCTTTCCGAGAAAATCACATATTTTGGAGAAAAACAGCCCAAGGTGCCAGGTGCTCCCCTAGGACCAGTTTTAAGCCACTTGTAATTGTGGAGAAACATGTTCTGGGCAGTTTGATCTTAAGATGCTTTTTGTCTTCTCTCCCTGTTGATTTTTTTGTCTTTTTCATTGTTTTGTGGGAAAAATTCCCCTTCCTTTTCTCCTGTCCCAAGGCTTCTTCTGGTAATGGCCAATAAACAATAGGTCCTAACCACCATGGCCGGAGCATGTGGTGCAGAGCATTATCAGTGCTGATGAGAGGAATTAGATGTGTTGAGCAATGCTACCTGTGACATTTATCCCTAAGACTCATGGCTTGTGATGACCAAATACTGACAGGCATGGCCAGGGGACTGGGGAGGACTGCTGACGCAGTGGGATCCAGCACTGGCTTATCCTGTCAGGTACAGGCTTGGCTATCATGTCAGGATTGACAACAGTATGATTCATCCTGCCTTAGCAAACTGGAATGACTGGGGTGATTTTTTTAGGTCCTTACAGTCCTATTCTTCCACGCCTCACAGTTGTTATTTCCTTCTCTCCATTTTCCCAATAATGACAATCCTACTTCTCACTGATCACCTTAAGCTGCCATATTTCTCTGTGCTGTATTGAAACTCCACTAAAATCAAGCCTCTGCTGATCACTAACTTGCCAGCAGTGAGACTTGACAAGTCTGCTGTAGTTGTACTGCTGAAAAGACTTGCAGCAAGATATATATAGGAAGTCAATATGTAGAAGAATATTGTTACTGGAATATTGCACTGGAAACAGATTGCAGACCAGAGTAATACAAAACATGGAAAAATAGTCATTATTCACACAACCATATATATATAGCATAATCACCCACAGGACTGTCAAATGAGGCCAAACCCTGTTGCATTTTTGGCAATCAGTAGGCAGTGATGCCATGCATCCCTAGAAGGAAGACAGGATTTGACCCACAACATCACTGGTCAGCATGGGATGAGCCTGATTGGAACTGGGATACTTTCAACTCTTCCCATGACCCTGTCCCCAGAATGTGTCGATCCATGACCTTTATCATCCATGGCAAATCTGGGAGAATGCTAATGCAGTTTGTCTCCCTTATACATTCCCTCACAGACTCACAGAATTGTTGAGTGGAAAGAGACCTCTGGAGGTCACCCTGTCCAAGCCCCACTGCTCAGTCAGGGTTACCCAGAGCAGGCTGCCCTACACTGTGTTCAGATGAGCAATTCTTTCTCATAAGTTTATTAATTAATTTTTTTCCTTATATTTGAGTAGCGTGCTAAGCATCTGGGGAAATGTGCAATGATGAAGACTTGACAAGATTAAGGAGAAAATGCCATAAATACTTTTTCTTATCCAGTCACATGGAAAACATCAGAAAATATCTGATAGGCAGCAAATTAAACAAAAAAGGCACAAACACATATGCAAATACACAAATACATAAAACATGGAGGACAGGGTGTGGGAGGAATGTCTTAAATATCATCTAAACCTGACTTTCACTAAGCAGAAACTGAAAACATCATTGATGAAACACTGCAAGTGTTGGGCCTCATATCTCATCAGATGGGTTTGACTGTTCTTTGACCTTTACCTGCTCCAGACCAATCTCTTTCAGGCTCTCAGGCTGATGCTTTATTTGGTAACCCAAAAAGCATCAAAAGACTTTCCTGAAGGGTGCCTTGTGGACATTATCTGGAATGTTCCATTATTTTAGGCATCCCTCACAGGATCTTGGCCCAAACCAAGTGATGCTCTCCCAAACAAGACCAACAACATGGGAGTTAGTGCTGTCCCATCAGACCTGCAGATGCAGCCTCACTCTGGCCGTGAGATGCCAAAACTGTATGTACCTTGGCTCTCAATTAAACAGCTCCCTCTTTGCATCACCACCCTGCAGCATCAATGACTGATCCATGCCACAAATGCAGAAGCTGGCAATGTGGGCAAAGCTAAAATTTGACTCACTGTATAATTTCTTTTAGGAGGTACAAACCTGCTTATAATGAAAATTGAACATTCAGTGACTCATAGCTCCATTGTTTATAGAAACATTCATGGTCATGGCATTTATTTGCACAATAACATATACAACCATGGTTATTTTGAGCCAGATAGAATTATCTTGGTTATTTAGAGTGGAATAGAATTACCTTAATGAGTCCTCTTGTTAGGACTGCCCGAACAATCTTACCTTCTCTACAGAACAGGAGCATTTCACACTTACAGACCAAAATAGGTCCCAGTCAACCCACGAATTCCAATTACAGACTTTATTGGTTTGGGCAATGCCTTGAGACTAAGCCATTGAATAATATATTAGCAAATTGCAGCGGTAATCTTACAACTATGATCAAAATTATTTCCTCTTATGTATTTATTTCCCGCCATGTTATTTCCTTCAAAACACAAGGTACGATACTATCTCCTCTTTCCCAGTATATTATTGTAGTTCAAGACTGTTTATCTTTCCTATCATCTATTTGCACCTCAGAATATTGCTGAAAACCAAAACCTTTGGGGGTTTTATGGAAGATAATAATTGACAGAGAAGAGTTTTAATTTAGAGAATTATTAGTTTGGGCAAGACAACATCAGCAATGGCATGTTCTTATTCAAAAGGGCTGTTATAGACCCAGTGGAAACGCGGCAAAACCAGGGAAGCCTAGATTTAATACTATGAAATTGTGTCTATGGCCTTCCTTACTGAACCTCTCTGAATTTCCTGCACGCAACTGGAGTTCAGACCAACACTGAACCGTTGAAATGTATTTCTGGACACTTCTAATATTTATGCCATGTTTTACCAATGAAGTTACATTTCAACTAACACAGTTTTACTTTAAAATTTGGGGTTTTTTGAGCTTGTTAGTATGATATTTCGGAAACAACTTAGTGAAAAGGATAATATAAATAAACATTTTTGCCCGGGTTAATTAAAAGATTTTCCTTTTGGCATATATTCTTTCATAGATGAGAGAAAATTCTGTGGCTTTTTAAGAAAGATGCTAAAGGGAATTACTTCATACTTTGCTTGTCTTATGGTTTGTGTAATACCTTTTTACACTAACCTCAACAAGAAGGAACTCTTGGAAGATGTATCATAACGACTTTGAAATTTGTTTCACATGAATCAAAAATTCATTTGAAGTCTGTTGAGAAATTAAATTACGGATGTTAATACAATTTCATCTCGTTATCCAGTACGCACAGTTCTTTGAAACTTAATCAAGAACAGGTATTGAATTTCTAAAAATGGATGTCATTTATTAGCAACTAAACAGAGATTTTGCTTTAAGTTACAGTGGTTTTGCTACCTTTAAACCCACCATGAAAAGAACTATAGTGCTTTGATGCACTTTATTTTGCCTAATATATTTTCACATGTTTCTCTATGTGAATGTTAACAAGGACGACCCTAAAAGCAGAATTAAACTGTCTTGTCCCAGCCTAAAGGCAGTGAGGAAACAACCAGCTAAGACAGCAAATCCCTCACAACTTCCACTTTCTGGAGACCCTTTTCGATTTACTGAAGTGAATACATACCGGCAAACATCTCAACAACATCAGAATATTTATGCCTGCTCATAGTGTCCTCCTAGTACTTGCTTTAAGAGGCAGCAATGCTAGGAGCAAGGAGAGGAGCTAAGAAGGAAAAGGGGCATGCAGTGATAGGAAAGACATTGTTCAGAAAAAGGATATTTTAGAGGAAAAGAAGGCACACCAAGATTTATTATCAACCATCTGAGAATTCAATACTTCGCTACAAAGTTTCAGTTTTGGCATATATAGTACAGTATGTTGTTTTTTTAAAAAGCCTGGGATTGAATTTTGCTAAGTGAATGGAAGCTCCACATGGAAGAAATCAACCCCTTCCAGTAACATCCTCAGAATCCACGACCTTCTTCCCCAGCTTACACTGGTGTAACGAGAGGTCAACAGGTCCTAGCTGATGTCTCTTATACGTATTTATATTCTCCTGCTATAACACACTAACATCGCCACCTTCCAATGAAGTGGAAGGACTTGGAGTTTTTTTCCTTAGATGGGATAATGTGATAATGTGAAATAGGGATAGCTAACCCATCACATGCAGAGGATATGCCACTTCTCCTCTGAGCCCCAGAGGAGCAAACCTGAACACAGGAGCCACTGAAGACACTGTGCTAAAGTGTGGGGAGAAAGATCAAGCTCAAGAAGAGCTGTTTGTAACACCACAGTGTGAGACACACTTGGCACAGGCGAAGATCAGATACACAGTAGGCTTTTTGGCACTGAAGTCCATGCAAACTAAAAATAAATTCCCTGAGCGCTTTTCACCATGCAGAGGCAAATCTGTCATCCCAAGCAGTGGGTCTGACAGACCAGATAAAGCAGATATGACAGAGCTAATGAATCAAGATGTGAAGCAGGTAATTGAAGGCCTGGCCTTGATTATCCAAATTACAAAATCAAAAAGAGCTTTCATGCTCTGGGTTTTGTTGTTGTTGTTGTTGTTTGGTTGGTTTTGGTTTTTTTTTTTTGAAAAGCATCCTTTGCTTTGCAGAGGGCAATGAGGGGATGAACCCACCACCTGAACAATTATCTGCCTCCCAAGCAAAGCCATCAGATACATAAAGTAGAAACAAGCTTATTTCAGGTACTGGTAGCTAAGAGACATAAGACTGCATTCAAGATCTGGTACTCCTCAGAAGTGACCTGCAGCTGGGAATCTATCAAGTGTTTGCTCAACTGTGACAGCTTTGGAACCATTAGCATGAACCATTTCTGTTTCTGGAGTTTCTTTATTATGAGCCAATACATTTTAATGCCATATTCAGGATTCCTCATCTGCTCTAATTTCCGGGATGATTCAGGACTAAAACTGCACCTAGGAAGTCCCTAATTAAGTCTAGTATCTTGTGGTTAAACCTGAGTTGATCCCCAGGAAACCACCTTCACAGGTCTGAAGGCAAGATTTGCTACTGAGCCAATGCCAGACATATGGGTCATATGTCCCTATGTATACAGGGGATGAAACAACTTCAAGCACTTTCCTATAGCCACACGTAGAGTTTAACCATCACCATGTTCCCCAGCATGGGTTCAGTTCCTATTAGCCACACCAGCTGTTTTAAGCTGGTGCTCTGGTAGCACAGGAGTCTTCTCCTGGTGGAGATGGAAAAATCCTAACATCACAGTTTGTGGAGGTGCAGGAGAGAAGACTGTAGCCATATGGGCACAAGCTGTGCTGTCTCATGACCTCAGAAGAGGAGAAAGAGAATGAACAGATAAACAAATGGTAGCAATGCAGCGGCTACAGAGCAGCCACAACTGTTGTTATCTATTTCTCTTAAAACCTAGAGTTCATCCTCAACAGTGTGCTTGGGAAACCTGTCATTATTCACTTCTGGATCTTTTGACGCAAAAAGTGAATGACTGAACTTCTCCCTCCTGCCACTTTCAGGAATGGCAAAAGTACACCATGGGGACTCCAAGGACTTTGAAAACTCATCAGCTTCTCCTTTCTTCTGGCTTCAGCACTGGACAACAGAGATCTGGCAGCAAACCCAGGAGATTTGTGGGGTAAAACTTGCTGTGCATCCACCAATGCCTTGGTCTCCAACATTCTTTGAGGACTTCTTAACTTGGGGCTAGAGTCCTATGCAATGTACATTATCTGCAGCTGCAGTCTGGATGTTACTCGTAAGTCCAGGAGAAGGATATTGTGTATCCCAAGGGAACACAAGTTAATGAAGTGCAATCTTCCCCTCATTTCTTCACATAACAGGTTCCATGAATTCTATTAATCAATAGCTGACACTTGTATAGCTGACACTCTGCAGGTTTGGAAAAGCTGAGTGGTTGTACAGAAGGTGAAAATTATACTAGGTCACAACAAGGTTATTCTAATTTACTTTTTCCGGTGTTTGCAGAATTGGCTTCCACTTCAGCTTCTCCCTCAAGTACCCCAGCTCATAGCTTACACTAATTAGGCTCCTAAAGAAAGATACAAGTGCAATTTGAGTGCAGTACTATACGACTGCCCATCAGAGATGCTCCATTCTACCTTATTGCCAGTGTCCCCGCAAAGGGAAAAGTGGTGTGTAAAACATCCCAGTGCAACAGCACATGCACCCATCTGCTTCCTCAGGGAGCTGACTCTGGATAAAAAGTAAGTGTTTAAGTGTTTCAGTGGCCCCAAAGCAGGAAGGGGATGATCAGCACCCACCCATGGGGTCATCAGGACAAGGGGCTGGTTTCCAACCAGAGCAGGGGCAGAGAGCTCTTCTCAAAGGGATGAGCAGGTTTCTTGGTGTCATTTCCCTCCCATGGGTACAACTCATCACTGGTCATACCAACCCCTGAGCAGGAGGAGCAATTGGCCCCCTGGGGGAGCTGGTCTCCACCTCCACGTGGGAGGGTGCTGCATCATGCTGGCCAGTGGCCCTGGGAAAAATAACTCCTCAATCACAAATGGAGAATCACAGGAGATGCTCCTACTATGTAGGAGTAGATGTCAAAGAACAGCTGAGCAGGGGGCTGGGGTTTATTTTTGATTTTGCAAAGTATATTTGCCTTCCACATGATCCTCTCATTCTTCCTCTCACAACATACGTAAATAGAGAGACAGTAAATGGCATACTTGGGTCCCAACAGACTGAGCCACAGCACAGAGCTGCTGCAGATCTCAGTGCTTGCTGTAGCTGTCTTCACAGACATGTCTGCACTTCACAGAGACAACATCTTCCTTTTCCTTAGACCACAGGGCAAGGACAAGTAGAGCCCACTGGGTAATCTTGCAGGCACTTTCCAGCCTGTGCTGCTTATCTCTGCTGGCAGATCCGTGCACGGCACAGTCCAAGACCACCACACATCTGACCACTGAGGAAAACCTCTGCCTGCAACAACTCTTTGTGGGTGGAATCATGTTTCACTCCTGGAAAATTTACTGGCTAACCAAAGGCTCTCAAATACAGTTTATGAGCCTGTAAACGCTCCCTGCCATGAAATGGCCCCAGGAGCCAAGGATAACCTGTGTAAGCTTTACCACAAGCCTTTTAACAGGGGAAGTGCTCGGATGCAGTGCAGGTTGCTCCAAAGGGGTTGTAGGGAGGGTAGCTGTGAGCACAGAGAGGCTGAGCACCTTCTTACAAGCACCACCAGCTGCCTCCAGCCCTAGACTGCCCTGGTGGCACTCAGGCCAGCTGGCAGCTGGACTGCCCTCAGGGTTGGACACAGCCCTGGAAATACTTCTGCCCCTGATCCAAAATCTCTTACCCTCTGATGGTCTTGTGTTCTTGGTCTTTCATTGCAAGAACTAGGCAGTTGTGATAAAATTAGGACAGCTGCTGCTGACAATTAATAATCTCCAGATAAGGCCTTCAGGGTGGTCATTGGGGAAAAAAATGAATGCTCTTTAATCCAGCACTGTAAAGTCCCCCTGGAAATTTCTGCTAGCCTTCAGCCTTCTAGCAGGCACAAGGCTGTCAAGGAAGGGGCATTTCTGCAGGTCTGCTTGTAGGGCTGGATCCCCACCAGCACAGCACAGCACAGCCCAGGGGTTGGCATGCTCTGCCAATGGACTGCTGCTTACGGGTTTATGGGGTTTTTTTGTTTTAAATCTGTGTTTGTTCTAGTGTAGTCCAAAACACTGCTGGCCCTCAGGAAAGGTGATTATCTGCTCAGCATAGTACAAACTCTACTTTCATCCTAACTTATTCTCCACCTCACCTGTTCATAAGTATTACTTTATGAAGAAAGAACGGAGAATGGGACTTTATAACTGCTTAGTACACCAAAGCCATATTTCCAGCCTCACATCTATCAAGCAATCACTTGGTCCGATGCTTCCAGTGGCTCCACATGATACTGAAAGAGAATAGACTTAGATTCAATGGTAGGAAGAAATTGTTCACTGTGAGGGTGGTGAGGCAGTGGAGCCAGTTGCCCATGGAACAGTGGATGCCCCAGACCTGGAATTGTTCAAGGCCAGGCTGGATGAGGCTTTGAGCCACCTGGTCTAGTGGAAAATGTCCCAGGTCATAGCAGAGGGGTTGAAACTAGATGATCCTTAACATCCCTTCTAACCCAGACCATTCTGTGATTCTGCGCTTCTGTACTCACCAGCATCCTGGGTAAGGATCTACCTTCCCATCTTTGAAGTCTATGGAAGGTGCTTCTCACCCTAGCCACAGCCATCATTCTGGACAAGCAGCATTCGTGTTGAACATCACTGATGCATGTGCAGTTGTGGTAACCTTCAGTTTTTTAGCTCCACAAGCAAGAGTAAATGTTTTTTGAGAAAAAAATGCTTTTCCTACTCCTAAGCAAACATTGACCTTTTCCTGCAGTTGATGTGAGAATAACCAGATCCTGTTAATTCTGGCCTACACTAAGCATTAGCATCAATGACACAAATAAAACAGAAATGGCAGCAATTGGACTCTGTTTTACAGGCTTTGGAACGTAAAAATACAGCCAGCATACGCTAATGCTGTCACTTCCATCGGATGGATGTAGGAGAGAAAGAGATTTTCTTATGCAGGTATCATACCACAGAGTATGGCAGCACTATGAATGAAGTAATTTAATAAACACATTCAATTCTGTAGTCCGCCTAATAGGCTGTATCTAACTTTTTTTTCCTTTCAAATTGAAAGAAAAAAGAAATCAATAACTGATAGGCAAGTCTTTTCTCACAAGGCAGAAATAGCTCTAAACCAGTACTACTGTGCACCATGGATTTTATCGCTGCCCTGGGATCCTGCAACCAAGATTGGAACAGCCTTTACTAACTAACCTGGCTTAAATTCATTAATGGAAACTCTTCTCCATAGCTAGCTAGACAAAAGGAACTCATTAGCTGAGATAAATCTTAAAGAAATTCTCCTGCTTTCCTGGAGCCCCATTTAATGCCCTTTCCTCCTGACAGGCCCAGCAACCCAGATTTCCTCCTACCTGCAGAGCTGAAAAGTCTGCGAGAGAGGCAGATGTTGGAGAAGTTTCCATGCATCACAAGGTGGCCTAGATGTATGTCCCTACACACAGCTCTAGTCTGGAGGAGTTGCCTCACTGCTGCCACTCTCTCAAGGGACACCCGAAGTCCTGCTCCATGCCATGAGGAACAAAGTAAGCCTGTGCTCAGAAGAAGTTAACCCAGTAGCAAATAAACCACTAAAGTCCAACAGAAAGGCTTTTAAATGCTAGAGACCTAGTAATGAAACATTCAGGTTGCAGAGAATGATATTTTTTCCAAACCTGTAAATTACCTTACCAAAGAGCTCTAAAGCCTTCTGTGACCTGTCTGCCCAGGTTTGCCCACATGCAAAGGCCCTGCTTTCAGGAATGAGAGTCTCTCCACTGAGGAGCTGTGGCTTAGAGCAGAGGGATCTTGGTTCTTTGTATTGCTACTACCAAGGGCAGAGTGGCAACAGCCATGGTGGGGCTGAAGCTCTCAGGGTTCAGATCTTCTCCGGGTCTGCTCTGGGCTCCTCATGTTTAACACTAGCCATAAATTTTCCCAGCTCTTGTGATTTTCCAGGCCCCCAAAGCTGCTTCTGCCATGACTTCCAAGTGAGCAGATGGTAGCACTGGTGTTATTATTCACTACTATTATTAGATATTTATTAGTCAATATTTGTGCTTCTCACCATCAGGTTCATTTCCCCAGAACTGGGGTGATGAAGACCCAAAGAAAGTTTTTGCAGGACATGAGTAACCACACAAGTCTGTTGATGATGATTATTTTTGTCACACAACTGCTGTAAATGAGGAGTGAAATGGCTGCCACTCCCACTGTCACCAGAACATCTTTTGCCTGTCATACTTTTTCTGCCTAAAGTATGTCACGGTCCTCAGGAGCCCCCAGCCCTTCCATGACTGGTGTCAATCTTCCAGGATGTAACAGACATGCCACTTCAGGCTACCTTCAATCAATCATTCAAAACTGCCTGTGAAGCAGCAAACGAACTATCCCACTCTGGGGACCCTCCGTGGCAGAGACCAGAGACATTGACCACCATCAGCACACAACAGGCCCTGGACAGGCTGTTTGGTAACACTGCTGCAGAGACAGCACAGGTGAAGAGCCTAGACAACCTCCTGCATGGTAAGGCCACCAGCTGTGGAAACGATTCTTGCATAAAACAACCCAATTATAATCTCTTCTGAACCATATCTGTGTGCTAAGGACCAGTGATGGGGAGACAGGCTTTCCCTATAGCTCTCAATAACAGCTTAGACTGCAGTGCCAGAGGCACTTTTTTGATGTTGAGACTACTAACACTTCTCCTGGATCTGCCAATTGACAAGGAGAAAAAAAGTCCCACCAGCTACTCTGCTGTCCACTCATAGGAGGCTGTAGTATTATTTCAGCACTCTCCTCACTAAAAAGGGTAACATAAAGGTGACCTGAGAGAGGACCTTGTTTGAGGGGCTCAAAAAACCCACACCAGCCACATGAGTGTGCAGTCCACTCCAAGGCCAGTTTGGGGCCAGTAAACATGGTTCAGCATCTGGCCCCAGTCTGTCAGCCACATGCTTCACTGCAGGCCTTTCCTCTGGCACTGGCACTGCACAGGGCTTATTACCAAGAGAAAAGTCCAAGCCAGGCAGGACTTCGGCACAAGCTACAGCTGAAAGGTCACAGCATCGCCATGATAGCCATGACACAGAGTGGACAGAGGAGTGATCGTGCTGAGCTCCTTATGGCATGCCAGCAGCTTCATTTCTTCAGTAGCCACAGAGTAGGAGTTGTGGCATGACATTTAGGAAAGGCTTTCAAGGACAGGCTTTGGGCAGATCACATTGAAAGCCATCCAGCTGTCAGTGTGCCTGGCACAGATTTTTTTTCTGACATTCACTGGGCACTAGAGGGACAGGCACCAAAGCTGATCCCCACTGATCCCCACTGAAGAAAAGAAAGCATCCAAAACAACTTTACATCATTCTGTTGATCTCTTTTCATTATCTGCTGCTGAGGACCTCCCCATGCCTCTGCAGCAAGAGGTACTCACTAAAGGAATAGGCACCACTGAAGCCCAAAGGTGGCCTGTGGCCGTGGCAGGAGTCAACACCTCATCCTGGATGCCTGGCTGGTCCATGCAGCTCTCTTTGGCAGCTCTCCACCTACTACTACAAGCTTACTAGGGATACCGAAGACCATTCCATTGTGAGGCCACTCCCTGAGTAACATTAACCAGACTGTGGATTACAAAAGGGATTGATAATATAGATTTGTCCCCATGAAGCTATGACCAGCCACACCAGAGCCAATACAGTAATGAATGGTGCCAGCAGAGCAACAACAGTCCTGAGGGAAGGAAGGACATTTGCCAGGTAAGCCCTTCAAGCAAATTTGTGAAGAAGGATCTGCAGGGCAGGAGCCCTTGGTCAGCAGCATTCCAGAAGCAGCTGTGATATTGGCAGCACTGCTTCCTGTCATGGAAATCTCATGCCTGTCACTCACAAATCCTCTTTATTTCAACAGAAGGGTCAGAATTCCCAAGCTTGTCCATCTGACTCACCCAGCCAAATACCAAAATTACCATTGAAAGCAGGTATGTGTGCTACACCACTGGCCAAAACCAGCATTCCTGAGATTTACCTGCATTTAAAGCTCAAAAAACTTATAGTTTAAGATTTCAGTTAGCAGAGCACAGTTCTAGCCTCAGGACTTGGGCAGTCCTGGTTCCTCGAGCCAGATTACCATAACCTGGTATGGGAGAAGCCTCTGGCTGTGTCACTGCTGTCATCTGTGCCCAGGTGGCGACCAGCAGAGCAGGGCAGGCAGCCGCCAGCAAAATAGGACTAGCATCTCTTGGTAGCAATATTACAGTGCCCATGTTGCCCTGGTTTGCTAAAACCTGACGCTGAACGGCTTCTTCTCAACTCAGCTGGTGTGTACGTGTGGTGCGGATGCATGTCTCTGTGTGCCAGGTGTCCACTTCCCTATGCATGTACATAGTTTGCACATGCTCGTGTGTATTTCTGCACAGTGTACTGCGGACAGCTGGCCCCAGGCACACAAGAGTCCTCCCGGCAAACACACACAGCTACACATAATATTAACACATCAGCATCTCTGGCGACTGACTCCCCCAGAAAGAGCTCTAGATAATATAGCAACAGAAACATTAGTATTTTCTGACTCAAGGGCTCCACCAGGAGGAAAAAACAGCCTGGATCATCCCCATCGGAAAGGTTAGAGGAAAGACAGTCCTCCGGAAGGCTGGCGGGAGACTGGCAGGGAGGTCACGTCTGCTCTTTCAAAGCTTTCATCGTTCAAAGACAAGGACGACAAACGTGGCAGAAGTGGATTAGCACAGTGTCAGCCTGACAGGGGCTGCCACAGCTACAAAGCTGCTGCCATGCACATAGCATCCTCACCTGCTGCAAAAATCTTACTAGTCCAGTAACACTTAGAAAGAGGTTGCAAATTGCCTTGCCTTCACCCACTTTCTTTGCTTTCTCAGCAAGGGCTGTGAGTAGTCACTGACCTAGTGCATTCCACAGTGGCTAGAGCGCAGGGCTGGGAGCATGCTGGCCACTTGTGGCTACTCATAATCAAGGCATGGTTTTTGCTGGGAGACACATCTGCTTGAATGGGAACAGTGGAGCTGTAGCTGACAAACTACAGAGGCCATTTTGGAATTTAAAAGGTGGGACTCTACCCATGAGCCTCAGCTTGTATTGCGGCCCCTAGACAGGTTTCTGCCTATCTGACTATTGCAGATATTGTCTTCACCATGAGACAAATCCCTTCAGAAGCATCTTCTTTCTCCTGCTGGCTGTAATGGAAGTTGCACACCAACTTATACTCCAACATACAGCACATACAACACTGAAGGGATGAGTCACAACTTCTGTTCCACAACCGCCCCTATCAGGCTTTTTTGAGTGTGATGGCCACAGCGTGAGCCAGACACAAAGAACCAGATCCACCTTGTCCACTAGAGCCCTCAGAGGCACACTGGGTTTCTGCCCAAATCCCAGCACTGGTGGGAGAAGAAGGGACCTTCTGTCCTTTGTGCCTCTCAAGGAGGCACAGAGAGGCAGCAGGAATAAGACTTTTGAACTGGCAGCCCTGAGGGCACCGATACCAGCAACTGTGGAGGTCTGCCAGCTCAGACCCAGCTGCCCAGGGCTGAGCTGCAGGCAGGTGCCTGGCTGGTCCCAGCTCAGGCAGCTGAACCCCAGGATGCTGTGCCCATGCAGCCAGGGTGTCCCTGACCCAAGAGCATGATGCCCTTGTTATATCAGGTGGCACCCACTAAAAATAGATTTTTGGAATCTTTCTTCATTGAATCTTAGGGACTCCCAAGAGATTTCTCCTTGAGCCAGAAAATTACAGAAAAAGCCTAACAAAACAAAACAGTTACTTGTTCCTTAGACTGAAAACCCTATTCCCAGCTCAAGAACCAGCAAGTCAAGAGCTCCCAAGGTAAAAGACAATGCATGGAGCACTTGTAACTCTCCCACAACCCAAAAACTGAATACTGACTTACTCTGTCACAGACCAATTTTCTAACTGGATTTCACAAGGAAGCATGTAACTTGTAAACGAAGGCATGGTTCTCTCCACACTCTAATTTTATTGAAACTACACATACATTTTACACACAGTTTGAGTGGGAGCTGCTGTACCAGACTTTGGTATCTCATATACATTTACAGAACCTGAGCATATTGCAGTTTCCTATTTGAATACTCTCCATACTCAATTCACAACACTCAAAACAAATGCTTCATAGTACTTTTAGTGACATGTACTCCATTACTCCAACAACAGACCCATTTGCGATATTTTCTCCTTCTCCTCTATCAACACAGTATTTCCAAAAGGTGCTGGATTTTCCTCTCTGAGTTCACAGTTCTCTTGCAGCTGCAGGACATTAGTGAGGGACACTGGTTCCAGCTTTTCTCTGTATTCTCCAGGTTCCCATCTGCCTTTCTCCAAGTACTTCATGTCAAATAATGCAGGTCTTCTCCAGAAAAAAAAAAAAAAAAAGAAAAAAGCTGTCCTGTTTTCATGCTCAGTACATATTCACGATCTTTTACAGACACCAGTCACTTTTGCTGCTTATTTTTTCAGCAGGGACAACTGTTCACTAAGAACTATGCTAAGGCAGCAGATCTGTTTCATGAAACTCAGGTACCCAGGGCTGTGGCTGATCTGGGCGGGCAGAGAAGTAATACTTACACCACCCCATCACCAATAACTGTGGGTATCAGCTCACCTCATGCCAGGCATATCGAAAGCAGCACAAGATGTTTGCAACAATAAAACTTATAAAAGCTCCTTCACATAATGCTGAACATCATGAAAAATGCTTGAATTTAATAAAGCAGAACCCTTTATCCAGCTCTTATACACTCACTTCATCTTAAAAAAAAACATGAACATGTCTATTTGCAGATAAACACCTACAACTGCATAGTATCCCTTCCACCCCAAGTACCACTGCAACAAGTGAGCCATTCTTCAGTTGCTCTGTTCTCTGTGTCTGATGTCAAAAACTACAAACAGTTTTCAGGCACACAATGGAACACACCAAAAACCAAACAACAGTCCTCTGTAAGATACTGCTAAATCCACACTACTTCAAGGTTTGTTTTTGAATACCTTCTTTCAGGAGCTCTTCTGTGACAACAGTTCAAATGGTTCACACTAAACCCACAAGCTTGATTTTCACACATTATTGGTGTTTCCTTACAGCCCCATGTTTATAGCACCTCAAGGAAAAAATCCCTTGGAATGATACGCCTTCTCACTCACCCCATCAATGCACAAGTGGAATTGAGAAGGGGAGAATATCAAATCACCCAGCAGGGCAGAGGGAACACAGATAACACTCAGAGCTAGCTCTTCCAGTGTCAGATGCCAATTACAACCCACCACAACTACAGATTGCTTAGTAAGGCACTTGGATCAGTGAAGCAGGGAAAAACAGGCAGCACAAGCCAAAGAACTACAGGATGTGGTTTTCCTCTACTATTAACAGGTGTGCCGTTTCGAGGACCACTCAAAGTCCGCTGACTTGCTCAGTAACAGCTGTAAGACAAAATTCGCATGAATTTGAATTAAACACCTACCAAGAACCATCAGTTTTTCATCAGAGTAAAAACTTTTTCAGACAGAACCCAGGATAATAAGGAGATCAAACTTTATTCCTGGGTTTAATAAGATTTTATAGTTCGGACTTTATTAATATCTTCCCACATTCTATTATTACTTTATCTGCAGCAGGATGAAAGAGCTTTTACTCTAGATCCAATCTATAAACATGAAAATAATTTATTGCAACATTTATACATAGAGTGATACCTCATCTGATTTTCAGATTAAAATACTGTAACAGGAGGTAAATATGCTTTCTTAAAACACTACGAAAGTCCTAAAAAAGTAGTAGTATCCAGGTCATGTTTAAAGCCAGCAATGACAGCAGATGAGTCAAGGGCATCTTGAAAGGGCCATCCTTTTACAAAGCCATACAAATTTTTTAAAAAGGATTCCCCTTTTTCCCCACCCTCCCCTGAATGACACAGGGAGAAATGTATGTACTCCTCTAATAAACAACATGAAAACCCAGGAAAAAAATCCCAGTAGGTTCCGATTCCAGGTGAGGAAATTTAAGCCAATTTCACAGTAGAAAGAGAGATGAGGAGAGGGAAAGAGTCACCATTCATTTGCCAAATTGTCAAAAATCCGCATCCAGAGTGAAGACATTGTCCATTGTTTCTGCCATAACAGCAAAACGTTGATATTCCGAAACCCGCTTCTCAAAGAAATTTGTTTTTCCTTCCAGAGAAATATTCTCCATGAAATCAAATGGATTTCCTGCATGAAAGACCTAGGGAAGGAAAACATTACACTGGTGATTCTGATAGGGAAATAATACAACAAGTATTTCTGATAGGGAAATAAAACAACGAACAAAACAGTCAAACCATTTCAAACTAGACCACCCCTGGCTGCAATAAACTGTAGGATCTATGGACACCTATCGAAGCAAATTCAGGTCTGTCACTCCCAGGAGTTTGATCCATGGTGACGTTCACCTGTGCAAGGAGCTTGTTATTCTTCAAGGACTGCAACACTTGAGCACAAGCTTATGCTTCCCCACTGTAAACCTGCTGAGCAGCTGAAGAGAAACAATGGCCTAAATTGTTCTTGTTCCCTTAAAGAGTGAAGCATATATATTAATACTGTGGTTTCAGCTGTCACTCCCAGGAAGTCCATGCACTAAATTTGACCTGCACCCAGGCACAGTAAGAGAGTGCTTTGTGCCGACAGCTTTCCTGGGCTGCACTGGCAGGACAACATTTTGGGCAATTGCACCTCTTACCTTTGAGAACCCAAGCTCTATTAGCAACCGGTCTGCAACAAATTCAATATATTGCTTCATCAAGGCGCAATTCATTCCAATCAGACCTACAGGTAATGCCTCTGTTAGAAACTCCTAGAAGTTAAAATACAGATGACAATTAGATAAACTAAATTTAAGAAGGAAAAGGAGAGAAGACACCTGTGTTTCACAGTAAAACAATTTATGATGTTCCAGGCTCCCCAGGCAGTAGTCTGAATAAATAACTTTCATCACTAAACTTTACAAGTGTCTTCTGTTTTCAGTAGTTGTTTATATCTTCCTTTATTTTTAGCATGTTTTTCTGGAAAAGGCACAAGGATTTTTATTACTGCCCCTCCTATCTGCCTTTCCCCAAGTCCTTCAGCTTAATCTTCAGTGTAAACTTAAGTTTCAACTTCAATAAAACCTACAAACCAGACTAGTGGGAGCAGGAATAGATCCAGAAAACACCAGTTTTCATTGGCTTCCAGCCATTATAGAACGACAGAGAGAGTGATATATATGTGTGCTGAACCCAGTCACATCTGTTTAGGCACCAGTGCAATACCTGTTTGTGAGACAAAGCTGGGACATTTGTCATCATCACAGTAGTTAGATGACAGCAGAAAAGGAAGACCAAACTAAAATTCTGCCAAACACACAGCAGTGCAGAAATTTGTACCTGAAGATGGATAACACTTAACCTGACATCAACTTCAGAAAGAGTAAGAATCTAGTATGGTGCATGTGGACAGAACAGACCCTGCCTTTTCCAAAGGACAAGCAAAGATGTATATACAAGAGGAGAAACAATGGTCCTGGAAGGCCAGAGATAAGCAAACTCCTCTCTAAGAGACAGCTGCAGTTAGACTACTTGATTGTTTGTAAGTCCCTTCCAACTGGAACTATTTTATTTAGTATCAGGTAAGACAGCCTTTCTTCCTTTCTGTCATTAAGCTGTTACCTTCAGTTTCTCTCAGTTGCTTGACAACTGAATCACAGAATTAATTAGGTTCATTCAATCTATGACTGAACACCACCATGTCAACTACATCATGGCACTAAGTACCATGTCCAGTCTCTAAACACCTCCTGGGACAGCGACTCCACCACCTCCCTGGGCAGCCCATTCCAATGTTTAATCACCCTTCCTGTGACAAAATTCTTCCCCATGTCCAACCTGAACTTCCCCTGGTGCAGCTTAAGACCACATCTTCTTGTACTATCACTTTTTACCTGGGAGAAAAAGCCACCCCCCATCTGGCTACAACCTCCTTTCAGGCAGTTATAGAGAGTGATAAGGTCACCTCTGGGCCTCCTCTTCTCCAGGCAAAACAATCCCAGCTCTCTCAGCTGCTCCTCATAGGACTTGTGCTCCAGACCCTTCACCAGCTCCATTGCCCTTCTATGGATCAACTCCAGCACCCCAATGTCCTTCTTGAAGTGAGGAGCCCAGAAATAGACACAGGACTTGAGGTGTGGACTCATTAGTGTTGAGCACTGAGGAACAATCACTGCCCTGGTCCTGCTGGCCACACTATTTCTGACACAGGCCAGGATGCCATTGGCATTGTTGGCCACCTGGGCACACTGCTGGCTCGTGTACAGAAAGTCTCTGATTCTTACTGTCATCATTAAGGTAGAGTATAGTAAAATGCATCATGAATCCAGCCTAAGCCAGGTATCAGATATGGAATCCCAAAAGTTGGAAGAGTAATTTATTAATTTTCACACATCAGACTGGTTCTGTGCTGCCCACAATGCTGTCACAGCCAGGCTTACCTGCTCAATTTCAACAGCATTAACAATGATCTCACGAACTCGCTCTTCTGATGGTCTGTTCACTAAATAATGGAACATTAGACAAGCAAAATCACAGTGTAGACCCTGAAATAAGAGAACAATGAAAAAAACCCATCAGTTTTCCCCTCCTGCACATAGTTTGCTCTTACTCTGAGGCAGCCTCATTCAGGCTGAAGCTTCCTAGCCTCCTGCTTCTTTGACAGTCTTTAATGTTACCATATGTAGTGTGCACTTTTAGTTTATAACCCAGTAACATCTCAAATCCAACACATGCCATTTGTGTCAAAATAATACTCAGCATACATGTTTCTTAGGTAAAATTTTTCTGAGGGCTGCGCTACTGTGAGGGATCTTACACAGAGCTCTGCTTGGTCTCTGCCTCCTTTCGGAGATGATTTTGCAGAAAGACTTCTACATCGAGACCTGCACAACTACCTATGAGTTAAAATAGACTGTTTACCTGCTCTTTGTTTTGAGATACTTGGTTTAAGTTCTTTCAGTAGCATTTCCTCCCTTGCTTCTCACAACAGAAAGGAAGACTCAGATTAGTCACCAAATCCAATCTTAATAAATCATCTCTGCTCCAACTAATCCCACTTTTGCATTTCACCCAGCTATGCTGCAGAGCCTAGTAAACTGTGCTCTTTTCCAGGATTTCCAGAAAAGCCTCCAGCCATCATCAGGAGATGAGTAATCTCTCACAGACCGAGAGGGAATACCAGACAGCTACTCCAAGAGGTGCCTCAGCTTCTATTTGACTCGCCTGGCTACAGCTTGAGCCTCTGGATTCAGC
Organism: Serilophus lunatus; assembly: GCA_013399895.1. Classification (NCBI taxonomy): domain Eukaryota; kingdom Metazoa; phylum Chordata; class Aves; order Passeriformes; family Eurylaimidae; genus Serilophus; species Serilophus lunatus. The sequence goes on from VXBA01005947.1 coordinate 35,248, forward strand.
AATACTCACCACTGCCAGACTAAAGGAGCATTGTGCTACTGTCTTTCCACTCAAAAGCAAGGTGGTCATTACGGCAAATAAGCACCATTACAGCCAATAAGCACAGGGCACATTCAGAGTGAAAACCAGTTAGAAGGACTTGGCAGACTATGGACTACAAGAGAATCCAGTACTATTTTTAACCAGGGTCAAAACAAAACCAAGATGTGAAAACTTTTTTGGAAAGGCTACAAAATCCTTGCGATTCATGTCACAAAACAACCCTAAAATTCAGGCAATATTCTCCCCTCTAGAGGTAGCCTCAGCTGTCTCCTGCAAGGCTTCCAGTCGTCATGTCCAGGGCAACATCACCAGCAGAATGCAAGACATGCCTGGCTTCTCCCAAGAACTGGTGTGCTCTGCTGACTAGCTCCCACTAGCTTTGCACCTTTAAGAATCTGAGAGGCACCAGCTCAAGAACAGCCTGGGAACAGAGCCTGCAGCTCAAAAACATACTGACCGTTAATCATTTATCTGTTCAGGTGCATCAAAAAACAGTTTGTGTGGCTTTCCTCTGTGGATTCTTTATACTGCCTCTGCTTTTGTAACAGCATTTCCTGGTTTTCGATGCAGGTGCTGTGTGCACCAAGCCAAGCCTTACCCTTTGTAACAGCACTGCAGTTGGAATTATGCCAGCGGAGCTCAAGAAAAATTCAGTCTTTTGGTGCTCGACTCTGCAGAGAAGTACAGGTACACTCATTCACCTGCAAATGATCCTTCTAACAAACAAATCCTTCCTAGCTCAAATGGATCAGATCACAATGGCTCACAGAAGACACAAGGAAGGTCACAGCTGGACAACTGTTCATGTTTGCATGCTGGTCATACCACTTTTTTCAAGCATCTTTTAAAGACATATTGTAAGATGTCTCCTTTCAAATCAGTTTATCTAACCTATGAAAATTACTTCCGTTATGACAAAGTTCTTTACCCTTTTAGACCAACTCTGCTAAATTACAACCACCAGCATGCTTATACTGCATACAAAACTGGTCTTTCCACTTTTTCGGTGCTGACAGCAACATAAGTAGTGCAGTGCACAAGCCCCAGCTGTAAGCAACGGCTGCCAACTGGCAAGAAGCAGTGAAAGGAAAAAGCACTTACCAGCATGTGGCCTGCCACGTTCAGTGTGCTGACAGGCAGCCCCTCAGACCCCCTCAGATCTTAAAAGCTAAGAAGCACTCCCCTCAAAGGCAGATCTGTTGCTGCCCCTTCCCAGGAGATTCTACTGCTGTGCAGCAATACAAGAACAGAAAGAAGAGTGCTATTTGCTGCTTCTACAGTGACCTGCCACAGCTGGCCCAGGGTTGGATGCAGACAGTTGCCTGCAAGCTCTGGGACACAACTAGGAGCAGGTGGGGAGTGCTACAAGGAGACCACTTGAACCTGCCTGAAGCAGCTGAGGCAGAGCAAGGCTCAGAGTCACACACTAGCCAGATCCATGCTCCAGCCAGCCCCCACTGCAGTTGGGGACCATGCAATTCCACTCCATTTCTTGAGTAACTGGGTCTTTGCCTGCCTTCACAGCACAGGAAAATAAACGTCCCCTTCAATCTAAAACAACCACCTTTTTGAAAATATTATATGTATTGGTGTGCTGGTTTTGGCTGTGGTAGAGTCAGTGGCTGGTATGAGCTGTGTTTTGGATTTGTGCTGAACACAGGGTTGATAACATAGAGACGTTTTCGTTATTGCGGAGCAGTGCTTACAAAGCACCAAGGGCTTTTCTGCTTTTCATAGTGCCACACTGGCAAGGAAGTTGGGGGTGCATGGGAGACTGGGAGGAGACACAGCCAGGACAGGTGACCCAAACTGAGCCAAGGGATATTCCATACCATGTGACATCTTATTCAGTACATGAAGTGGGGGGGAAAAGAAAGAAGGGGGGGGATGTTTGTTGTGATGGTGTTTGGCCTCCAACACGACCCCATCACGTGTAATGGTTACCTGCTCTCTTGGAGATGGTGTTTGGCCTCCAACACGTCCCCATCACGTGTANACCTGCTCTCTTGGAGATGGCTGAACAGCTGCCTGCCCATGGGGAAAAGGGAATTAGCTCTCTACTTTGCTTTCTTTGTGTGTGCAGCTTTTGCTTTCCCTCTTAAACTGTCTTTATCTCAATCCATGAGTTTTCTACCTTTTATTCATCTGATTCTCTCCCAGATCCCACTGGTAGGGGAGTGAGTGAGTGGCTGTGTGGAGCTTGGTGGCTGGCTGGGGTTAAAGCACAATAATTGGAATATCAGTAATATTTCTGATAACTCCCCTTGAAAACAAGTATTTCTGCTGAGGGACCCAGCAGCATGTAGGCTTTAAGTTCATTAATACTTTTTGCTGGGTAGAAAACTGGCTGGATAGCCAGGACAAGAGTGGTGGTGAATGGAGTTATATCTTGGAGGACAGTTAGAGGTGGTGTTCCACAGAGTTCAGTTATGTTTTATACTCTCTATATATGTTATTGCCCAAATGGCCAGTGCCATTTAATATCTTTATCGATGATCTGGTGAAAGGGATTGAGTGCACCCTCAGTCAGTTTGTAGGAGATACCAAGTCTGGTCAGAGTGTTGATTTGCTCCAGGGCAGGAAGGCAGAGCTGGACAGGCTGGATCAATGGACTGAGGACAGTTATATGAGGTTCAATAATGTCAAGTGTTGCCCTTGGGTCACAAGCCCACGTAATCTACAGACATGGGGAAGAGTGGCTGGAAAACAGCCTGATGGAAAAGGATCTGGGGGTGCTGGTCAGCATCAGCAGAACATGAGCCAGCAGTGTGCTCAGGTAGCCAAGGCCAATGGCAGGCTGGATTGCTTCAGAAATAGTGTGTCCAGCAAGACTAAGGTAGTGATTGCTCTCCTCTACTCAGCACTGACAAGGCTGTATCTTGAATCCTGGGTCCAGTTTGGGCCCCTCACTTTAAGAAGGACACTGAGGTACTGGAGCATGTCCAGCTAAGGGCAACAAGGTGAAGGGTGAAGGGTCTGAAGAAGAAGTTTGATGAGGATTGGCTGAGGCAGCTGGGGGTGTTTAGCCTGGAAAAAAGGAGCTGCAAGGGGGACATTATTGCTGTCTACAAGTACCTGAAAGAAGGTTGTAGCCAGGTCCGGATTGGTCTCTTCTCCCAAATAACAAGTGACAGGACATGGGGGAATGGCCTCAAGTTGCATCAGGCAGGGGTTAGAAGGGTTATTACAAAAGTTTTCATAGAAATTGCTGTCAAGCATTGGAACAGGCTTTCCAGAGAAGTGGTTGAGTTACCATCCCTGGAGGTATTTAGAAGACATGTGGATGTCACACTTGGGGACAAGGTTTAACAGTGGACTTGACTGTGTCAGGTTAACAGTTGGACTCAGTGATCTTAGAGATCTTTTCCAAACTGAATGATTCTATGATTATATAATTATAGCTAGAAGTCTGCTTCTTTCCCCTTTCTCTGTCAAGACTATGGGTTCTTCATGAATATAATTCTGCCCTTTCCCCTGGAAATTCCTTTTTTCCCAAAAAATATATAGGACATGTCACATTACCTCATCTCTGCTAATAAGTTCATTGGAGAAAGTCAGTCCAGGCATCAGGCCCCTCTTCTTCAGCCAAAATATAGCGGCAAAGGATCCTGAAAAGAAGATGCCTTCCACTGCAGCAAAGGCAACCACTCTCTCACCTGTTTAACATAACGAGTTCTTTTGTTAGATACAAATTACTGTACTGCTCCTCAGCATCAGGCAGACTGATCCTGGAGAGAAGCAATCCCCTTTGCAGCACCAAGTGCTGTATTTGACTGCATCTTTCAGCTGATCATACAGGGTCTACAAACCCAAGAGCACTCAACCACAGGCAGCCCCAGCAGAACTGAAGAACCAGGGCACCCACTGAAACTGCCGCAGGTCAGAAGCAAAACAACATAATTGTCCAATGTGGCCAAAACATTAGTACTCCATTATCACTTTCTCTTAAAAGGCAAGAAAACAGCTGTGTAACTGACAGACAAAACTGAGAGAAGACACAATCTCCTATAAATTAAACAAAAATCCTCACACTTCAATTTCTGTTTGTTGAATCAAGATAAAACCATATTCTTACAAGAGTGGAAGACTACAGAACATAATTCATCAGGACACAAATGACTACTTACATTATCCCACCTTTCACCCAAGGAAAGCACAGCAGTATTGGTCCCAGTTCTCTACAGGTGTGTGTTTCTTCAGACTATATGACAATCTGTCTTAGTGAAAACACATGATTCCATGTACACTACTCTGAAGAACTTTACAAGACCCTTGGGTATTTTCTAACATCAAGAGCCTTTGAACTAAGTGCTGGTGCCTTTCCCCAGTAAAAACTGGACAGAATTTTGTTTAAAAAAAAACAAAAAAAAAATAGCCAGATGTCCCAATTCCTCTCAGAGATACATACACCAACTACTGGCTCATCTGAAGAAATTCAAGTTGGGAAAAAAGCATGGAGAGTAACACAAACTTAAAAGTATCACAAAAGTTATTAAGGAAAGAATTTTTCTGGCAACACTAAAAAATCTCCTAGGTTACTTCTATGAAGGAGTAGAGAAAGGATGTTCATACAATATAGGTTTAATGAAGCACGAGACTGAGTATGAATTTGAATAGAATGTATGAAGTTTGGGGGCAGGGAATGGGAGGGAGAATAGCTCCTACACTTTCCTGAAATATAGAGGATGTTTGGCTTAAAAAATTCACCAGAGCCCACCCACTATGCATTTCAGCTACAGCACACCCTTCAGACTCTACGTTGTAAGCTGAATGCAGAACACTGGAAAGGATGCCTTGCATCATGCTGATGGGAGCTGAGACAGTGTTAAGAGTTCTGAAATGAGATACAAAAACCAGGAACCTGGTTCCAGTGGCAAACCAGAAACACCAGAGACAGACAGAGGTTCTCCAACCTTTTTGTCCAGGCTCAGTCATGACTCAGTTACAAAAAAGCTCTACGGATTTGTCTATGTGAACACGAACACAGAAAACACCTGGACTTGCAAGACTTCAGCTCTCAGTTCTGCACACTGGAGTACAAAATAGGAGCCAACTGGAAGAAATAGTCAAAACTAGAAAATAAGGTCTACAAGCAAAAACTTAGGAAATTAGGGTTGTTCTGTATAAAGACAAAAAAAAAAAGAACGGAGAAATCCATAAGCATTTTTCCTAACATGATTTAAGGGGCACTGCCATTACTACATTTCATTAGCTGAAGAAAAAAACATACATGCTCACCAAAAGTTCATTCTAGTTCTTTAGTTAAACCAGAGACCCAGAAACCACTACATCTGTAGAGAATTTCATTTCACATTCCAAGGGTGTAGCTTACTCACAAAAGATTAGTTTGTGATATGCAGCAAAAACAAGCATTTAAGAAGCCACACACCAAAAGTGGATTCTTGGTCTTCAATCCACTTCAGAGCCCAGTCTGCTTTCTTCTTGACACAAGGCATTGTTTCAATAGCATTAAATAAGAAATCCCTATAGAAGAAAACAGAGACAAAACATCAGAATAGTTGTTTCTGTAAATCTGCCCTGGTTGTCCCTTATGGCTCCACCAAACAGAGGATCTCATTATGCAAGGCTTCGAACTAATCCAAGAGACCGTTCCCACCCCAAAAGGCCAATGATCTGCCCTGGTTTTGGCTGGGATAGAATTAATTTTCTTCCTAGTTGCTGGTACAGTGCTCTGTTTTGGATATGAGAATCCTCTTGATAACACACCGGTGTTTTAGTTGTTGCTAAACAGAGTTTACACTAAGTCAAGGACTTTCCAGTTTCTAGCATCACCCCACCAGTGAGCAGGCTGGGGGCAGAAGCTGGGAGGGGACACAGCCAGGACAGCTGATCCCAACTGGGCAAAGGGATATTCCATACCATATGATGTCATGCTCAGAATATGAACCCTGGGGACAGCTGGCTGGGGGCTGCTTCTTGGGAACTGGCTGGGTATCAGTCAGCAGACAGTGAGCAATTGCACTGTGCATCGCTTGTTTTGTGTATTATTTTTATCTTACTTTTCTGTCCCATGAAACTGCCTGTATCTGAAAACAAGAATTTTACTTTTTCCCCCAGTTCTCTCCCCATCCCACTGAGTGGGGTAGGCACTGTGGTGATTGGTTGTGTGGTGTTTAGCTGCCTGCCAGGTTAAATCGTGACATGATCTCTGACAGCAACGGCAGAGAGAGGCAGATGTGCAGAAAGCAAAAACCCAAGGCCTCAGAGGACAGGAGCTGCAGAGATGGGAAGGGAACTCAAACATTCCATCCCAGGAGACCCACCAGACCACACTGCCTCTCAGACTTCAAGCCAGACACCTCAATCCTACCCACCAAGCCAAACCTCATCTTGCCCAACTCCACAAAAGGAACTGGACAACTCACACTCACACACAGACTGTGTACCCATGATGAACACCTGAAAGAAAACCTTGCAGTCCTCCTACTGTCTCTAAACAAGATGCCACCATGGGAAACCAAGCTCTGTCTGACCATCACCATGGTGGAGTCTCTGAAGTAAAGTGCTGGTTTTCAAACAAATTACTGTTTAGATTAGCAAGTTCTTCAGACAACAAAGGTGACTGGGCTCTCCAAAGAAACCAATCCTTCAAAAATATGCAGTTCAAGTTGTATGAAAAAGCAACAACAACAAAAATGTCAGTAGGATGCAATACATTGATTACTGTATATTAGAAACACCAGTTACGCTCAATTTTGTCAGGCTTATCCTTTGCTGATGTAAGCGCAAGAACCACAAGAGCATAATAATCACAAAGAGCTTGTCTAACCTTTTAACAAAATTTCATATAGTCCACAATTCCTGCAAATATTTATATAAATGTTAACTAACCTTCTGACATTCTCATGCAAGTCTGTTGGTCAGTAATGTTCCTCTCCATTTTGGGGGTCAGGCATACAGGCCTTGAAAACTTTAAGGAACCTTCCTCAACTTCCCCAGTAAGTCAGCATGGAACAGAAGACAGCTGCTGCTGCCCAACAAAGGTGCCACTAGCCTAGGTGACAGATTTCTCATGGGTCTGTAACACATACAGAAATTTACCTTTTCTTGGGATCTTTGATGTAGGTATCAATGAGCAAGCTGTACATCTCTGAGTGAACATTCTCAATGAGAATCTGAAAGCCATAGAAACAACGAGCTTCTGGGATCTGCACCTCCTGACTAAAACGTGCCACCTACCAAAACCAGAAAGCATGATAATGAGTACAGTAAAACAGCTCTGCATGACACTACTCCAAGCCTATCAGGGGAGACAACAGATCTCTGCCACAGAGACTGGATGGGAGCAGTTCAGTCCTACTTTGTTCACAGATACATCAATAGCATAAGTGTAGCGCAGAGGAAAAAAAGCAAGCTAGCTAGAAGTAAATACCTCTGCTGTGCACATCAGATAGAGAGCTGAAGTATGAGGGCACACATACATAGGAGGAGAGAACAGCAAAATATTGCAATACTAAATATTTCATATTGAACAAAGCCTCAGACTTTTTGTTGGTCACTAAAAAAATAAACTGTATGACATAAGACATGTTCATGTGATACATGCACATATATTCTACACATTATAGACATTTGAGATTTAAATTGGACATTTGCAGACAGATGCAAACCTGCTATCCTGTGGTGAGATATTCTCCAGCCCAGAATAGATCTCAGCATGAAGATTTCCCCACCTTTCTAGCAGCACCCACCCATATATATTAGCAGCACTTAAAGATCCTGGGATGCCATTCAGTGAGTGCAAAATGGATTTTACCAAAATGGACCACAGAGATCAAGGCATAGACATGGTCTGTATTCCCTACCTCTCATTTAACATGAGTACAGAAAGAAACATGGCATTCTATTAATTCATTTGGAAATGTGCATCAACACAGCCAGGCAGGGGCTGGACTTAAAAACAGTTCCCAGACTGATGTGATTTGGAGTCCTCATGACCACAGTTGACCCAATTTAACTTAAACACTACTCCACGAAGAACAAACTGCTTGTTCCCCTTGACAAAGGCAAGATGGAAAGAAAGAAAAAAAGGTACTCATTTAATAAACCTATGTGTTAATGTGAGAAAGCCACAATGAGTAATAAAGCTAATAAAATGAGTAAGATTTGCAGAGCACTTGAATGCTTTCTCACCAGGTTTTCATTTACAATTCCATCACTGGCTGCAAAAAATGCCAGAACATGAGAGATAAAGTATTTTTCATCCGCTTTAAGCTTGTTCCAGTGAGGAAGGTCCTTTGACAAATCCACCTAATGAAAAGACAAAAGAAAAACATTATTACTCTTCTAAGTTCATCATTCTGTAAGAACAAAAACAGCCCAGGCAAATGACCAAGGCAGAGTTTTGGCATTTGCTCTCAAATCTTTTTATGTAGAGAATTTCAATACATGTGACTGTAAAAGACAACAGAAACACTGCAGTACTGCTGTGTCCCTCTGCAACAGTAACACCATGTGCTTCTTTCACAGCTTACACTTTTGTAATTAGGAATAAAAATTAGTGTATATTGAACAAATCAATCAGATTTTGAAAAGCATTAGTGTCTTTTTGTCACGAGGATGAACGTGGACCAGTAAGTAGAGCTCACTCTGGGACACTTAAACTTCACTTGAAATAAATGCTGATATTCCAAGAAAGCTATATCCAAGCATGCCAAAAGATGGCCTGAAGAGACTTCGCTTTTGGCAGGTGTTCAGCCTCCACCCTGTTGAAGAAAGGCATGGAGCAAACTCTGTGCAACTGCTCGTCTATCAGACCAAACTCTAGCCATGGCAGAAAACCACAACTTCTTTGCATGGGCCTTTTTTGGTTTGCTTGTTTGAGGGATTTCTGAACCATGGGAGCAGTTAAGTAGGGCTAGATATAAAAAAAAACAGAAGGTAAAAACTTATACATGTGTATATATAAACATGTATTCTTATATGTATGTCTATAAACACATACAAACCAGTTTCACAGTTAACTTTCCTGTTCATTTGAAAATGCACCAACAGATGGTAGGACAGCATAAGAAGGAGCCAGTAATATAGTAAAAGAGAAATACTGATGAGGCGGGAGTTCAGATGCCTTTTCTTTAATGCTTTAAATCAACCTTGCTGCAACAGGGCAGCAAACCTCCCAGTCAGGCAATAGAACAGCACCTCTATGAACAGCTGCTCCTCATCATCCCAGGACACTTTCTCCTCTATTTAGAACCTGCCAGTGCTTTCACCTCACTCCTCTGCAGCTGCAGACCACTGCTCACGAAAGAGCAAAGGCTACATAAGTTTTAACAACCAGCTTCCCTGGCAGGTCATCTCTCCAAAGCAGTGCAGAGTTCAGAAGCCTCCAGTGCTGTGAGCATAGCCAGCCAAATACTGCTGGGGTCTGGCTAATCAGCAACCTCGGGGACAACCTTACAGCTGGCATTATAACACAGGCTAAGCATCTCACCAGAGCAATCAGGGGTCACTTAGAAGCATTTTTGGCAAGTGTCTCTGATTCTGGAAATTAGGTGCCTAACATTAAAAGAGAGTATTCACCTGAAATTGCCCAGAACACCTTACATGGGCAAGGATTTATTTGCAGGTTCAGAGACTACAAATCAGAGCTCTCAGACTTAAAATATCTCTATAACCAGAGGAGCAACCCAGGATACAATTAGACCTCATCTTAATCCAAACACCTAAAACAGCTCTGCCAAACCACCTTGTGGAAGCAGCTTGCTTTCTACTGTACATGAAGGGAGTTCTGCTCTTGTTCTACGTAATTAACTCCAATCCTTACAACACAGAAGCCAGCAGCACGGCTGGGAAGAAGTACCAGGACCTCAGTAGTCTGAGCACCTTGTGCCAACCCACTGGCCCCAGGTCTCACCTCTTCTGCTGTCCAAAAGGAGGCTTGAGCCTGCTTATACATCTTCCATATGTCTGGGTACTGGATAGGGAAGATGACAAAGCGGCGGTGATTTTTTCTGAGAAGAGGCTCCTCATCAAGGTCCAAGCCATTTTCAGCAGCACTTGGTGAGGAGCTCTGAAAATAAAGCACAGTTCTGGTTAAGGTTACTACTAGTTATTCCTCCTCTTCCCCATATCTGAAAAATGTGTTTCAAAGGCCAATGATGTTACACAGACACTCACCTGCCCTGTCCCTGGGGTACCTGCTCCCTCAGCCTCCATCTGTTCTCCTGCTACTGAGGCAGCAGCATTGACTGTCCACCCAGTTCTTTCCAGCACAGCTCACACCAACCACACCCCTCCCAGCTGTACCAGCACCAGGAAGTGCCCAACACCTGCGTGCCAAAGACAAAGCCCTCCAGCACCACAAGGAGGAGAGAGGCAACATCAACCCCGGGAGACACCATCAGCCACTGCAGTACCACGCACGGGGACGGCTCTGCAAGGTTCAATGTCCAGCTTACCTCCCAGCCATTTGCTTTGCATTGCGCCATCGGGGCCTGGATGGATGTTCTTAAAAATGCTATGAGATCACAGGAACTAATTCCAATTGATAGAGAACCCTGTGTCACTGCGAGTCTCAGCATGGAGGTTTGTGTGTATGCAATCTTGTGGCGAGCAGAGGGCAGCCCACACACCAGAGCGGGTCTGAGGCTGCTCTGCAGGCTGGCTCTTCCTCAACTCCCAGTATGAAACCGTGTGCCTCTCTCCAACAGCTGGCAGCAGGAAAACATCTGCCTGAAGTCAACCATCTCCATCCACCCTGATCCTCCTGTGTGGGCTCCCAGAGGACACCCCTGAACAGCTTTTCCTCAGAGAGCTCCCAACCCAGCGAAAAGCAGCCCAGAGAGGGCACTCTATGAGCAGGGCCTTCACTTCACCTCCAGCTGGGGATATCTACTCATGGGATCAATTCCAGGCAGCATCCCTGCCAGGCATGCCACCAAGCACCTACTGAAGACAACCACTGTGAGAGCTGTCAGGACAGCATGCTGCAACCTGTCCAGAAGGGCTGCTGACTCACACTGATCACCTTTAGCCAGCAGGATGGCTTCTGGGTTGATTCTGAGATCCCACTGACATTGCTGTAGAGAATAATTAACCACAGGCAGTATATGAGGTATACTATATTTTATATATATACACAAAATACAGCATAGAAAGGGAGCTAAACGTTTTGAATACTACTGTTTCTGCTCTCCTAGGAGATATCCAAAGTCCTTTCCCTACTCACAGTCTGCTTGTGACAACTCACGTAATAGAAAGTCATCTTTTACTTCAATTTGGAAAATATCCTCAAACAAATAATGCTACTTAAAATTTAAAACCCAAACAAAACCCAAACACACATGCATATTGCATAGCTGGCATAGATACCACAGATTCCCAAAGAAAATATATCAGGAGGCACAGTCTAGGCTACGATTTTACCACTTTTTTGTATTTTTAAGTATTAATTACATGAGACAAGTTTTGCAGCATTATCTTGCAGAGTCTCTGCTGAAGATAATGAGGGTGCAAGACCTTTTCTATCTCCCAGGACAAAGAGATGGTTGCAGTAACTCACTGGAGGTGGGAGAATTTGGGCTCAGCAGGGATGACACCTTGTGTTAGCACACACCTTCTCAGGGCCTGCCATGCAGCCAATATCACCATCTGCTTCTGCATCAGTCATCATCCTTGATAACAGAAACACTGCAAAAGTCTTCCTTGTTAACCAGCCACTGCTGGTTCATGGACAGCTTGTTGTCCACCAAGACCCCCAGACCCTTCTCTGCAGAGGCCCCAGCCTGTACTGGTGTATGGGATTATGCCTCCCTAAGTGTAGGACCCTGCATCTGCCCTTGTTGAAGTTCAGATGGTTCCACTCTGCCCATCTCTCCAGCCTGTTGAGGTCCTTCTGAAGGGCTGCACAGCACTCTGGGCTATCACACATTCCTTCCAGCTTCGTGTTGTCAGTGAACTTGGTGAGGAGGTATCTGCCCTTCATCCAAGACTTGATGATTAAGTCAAACAATCCTGGGCCCAGTATCAACCCTTGGGGGACACCACTAGTGACAGGCCACCAACTAGACCCTGTGCCACTGATCAAACTCTGCCATTCAGCCAGTACTGAATCCACCTCACCATGCACTCATACAGGCCATGCTTCCTGAGCTTGCCTAGGAGGACATCATGGGAGTCACTGAAGTCCAGGTAGACAAAATGTAGTGCTCTCCCCATGTCTATCCAGCCAGTTATCCCATCACTGAAGACATTTAGTTGGTTAAGTTTGAATTCCATTTGTTGAGTTCATCAGCGGGACACACTCCATCATATCCCACTTAATCTGCAACTGCTAGAGACAATCTCTTCTGGTGATGACAATAAACCAAATGGACAACAAAGACTGCTCAGCAGTACTAAACTCCTTCTGTTAATTTCAGAATCAGCAATCTAGGAAATAATTAACGTATATGCACACATACAACCACCACTCCACTCCAACAGCTACTGGGCTACATGTCTAAGTCTCACAGTCACATGTGCTGTATCAGCTGTAGCCAGGGAAAAAGCTAAAGGTGATGTGGCACATACCACACCACGATATGTGACCATGAACCCTCACACATCCCAACAAGAGGCTGCATGTGCATCCCCATGAACTCCCAAATCATTCAGGCCAGCCCTGGGCAGCACAGGCCACGCCAGCAGCAAGGCTGGGAAGACCACCAGCATTCCTGGGAGGGACGGCCTGCAGCGCACAGCATCGCCTGAGGAACACGGCGCCGGAGGGCTCCACACGTCCAGGGGGATGCACTGGACTAACTCCCGTGTGCCTCTTCACCGCGGGTGTGGCACGTCGCTGCTCAGGGGGAAACACTAAGAGGTTTCTTAGGCTTGTGTTTAACGTGGTGCACCTGATTTTGGAAACTTGAGTACTGATGAGACCCAAGGGTTTGGGAAGAACACAGGGGTTTCCCTGCCGTGAGGACACTCTACTCTCCCACACCTCATCCTGGCTTAGAACAGTTATACTGGGGAGACACTGGAATAGAGTTCAGACACCGGCCAGGGAGAAACACTTCTGGTGCACAAGGCCTGGGAAGCCAGGTCCGCCACCAACACCCACCCCCGCCTCCAAGGCGCTGGGAGCGGAGGGGACCAGCTCCACCTTCCCAGCGCCCGGCAGGCGCAGCTCTGCGAGCCCAGAACCTCCGGGGCGGCAGGGCCGGCGCTGCCCAGCCCCGCATCAAGACACCGGCGGCCTCCGGTGGAGGCCACCACCCCCCGCCAGAACTGACAGCGCTCCCCGACTGCGGCTGCCGGTCCGCATCCTCCGCGGCCCTGCCCGGCCCGGGCGGGACAAGGGCTCGGCCCCGTGCCCTTTCCAGGGCTGTCCGTGTCAGCAGCTGCCCCGAGCGGCCGGCGGTGCCCGCGATCCCCCAGACGCGACCCCGAGGTGCGGGAGGCCGTGAACCCTGGCCGGGCAGGGCTGTGCCGGTGCCGCCGCCGCTCCCGGAGCCCCCGCCCGCTCGCGGCCCCGCTCAGCGCCCGGCCCGGCCCGGCCCGGCCCGGCCCG
>VXBA01005947.1:48825-138730 GCA_013399895.1 Serilophus lunatus
CGGCGGAGGACTCGGTGATTACATAACAGGGACGCCGCTGTGGCGCTCGCAGGGGGTTGTCAACGGCCCATGAGTGCAAGTACGATGTTATTTTTTTCTGTCCCTTCTTGCAAGGTGACGCACCTCGCCCAGAGCTGGGACCATCAGAATCCCGTGGTTTCCTCTTCCTTCCTCATCCCGAAGTTGGCCAGGCCCTCGGGCCACTTCCCTGTAAACGTGCGAGTCCCTTACCCAGACAACCAATCCATAGGAAACAGAAAAGGAAGGCCTCACAAATGGGTACAGCCGAATTTGTCACAAAGACCTGAAATCAAAGATGCAAATCTAAACACCAGTGAGTAAGAACTAAATGTTTTTGAGCATCAAGATGCACAGCATGTAAGCAGGACTGGCCCACTCTTTGGAAGCCACAAGGAACGCCTGGAGCCCAGGGGGGTCCTTCTAGGCGGAGGAGGAGGTCACGGAAGCCTGGTGATCCTCAGTGGAGATGAGCCCATAGAGACTGTGCACTCTCCCCCTGACCACTGCCCAGTGCGCCCCAGTGCAACTGCTGGCCAAACACCCTCTTAGTTCTACCTTGTTAAGAATTTTGTGGGGTTTTTTTAAAGGCATCTGGCTTTAAAAAAAAGTGACTGACAGTGACTGACACCTCCTTTCTCTTTGCTCCTAAGCATGGGGAATCAGGCCAGCTGGGCTCCTCAGGACTGCATCTGCTTCCTGCAGCTTTTTTATGCCTTATGAGAGAAGCTCAAGCCTCACCAAGACAGGGGGAAAGGAAAGTTCAATGGAAAGATCTGTGCAGAATGGCTAACTAAGCATGAGAAGAGTTTTAGTTTTCTTCATATGGAGTTTTCTGAGGACCAGAAACACCTGCCTAAACAGGTTACCAAAGAGCGCACCAGGAACACACAAACTAACTGAGAAAAGGTAGTTTCACACTAACAATCTGCTGTTACCCAAGTACTGCCCTTTCTGAAACAGCCTTTTAAGTTTTATTACCTAGAGATACCTATACAAGTTGCTTAATCATCACATCCAACAGCTCCACTCGTTTTTACACTGACAAATTCTACTGGCATCTGTAATACAGAATGTGCTGGTGGTTTAATAGGAAGATGCACGAGTTTCTGGGCCAAAACCAACACGCAGCAAACTATTCGTATTAAATGACATCAACTTGCTGATCAGTTGCTTTAGCCCCCTCACCTGTTCATCCTGGCTGCTGTTTCAGAATCCCCCCCAAAGCAGGTAATGTCCTGTTCTGACAAGATTTAAGAACTACCACAAATTAATATAATTAGCAACAGAAAGGAGTTAAATTATTTGGAGATAACTTCTTAAACTCACACCTGCCCTTTTGTCAACACACAGCAAGCATCTACTTACATGGTGCCTAAAGATTCACATACAAAGGAAAAATACTGGAAATATACCCCAAGGATTAACAAAATAAAAGGAGTTTGCTGTACTTGCACCTCCACAAAAATCCATCAACTTCTGTTAGTTTTGTTTTATAAAAGTGAATTGAATCTTGTACACCACACTGAAATACAGAAAAACACTTGTGGAACTGTAAAAGTTTACAAACAGAATAAACATACACACGCAATATAGCATTATACACAGTTTTGCAAGATTTCAGATTACTCAGTTGTACCTGCGATGTCCTACTTAGAGCAAATTCCCTGAGGGCAGCCCAGTTGCTAGGTATCAGGGGAGCTGTCCTTCCCTGGCCCCCACAGCTCCCTACCTGCACTTGATTTCAACAAGCCTATGTGCTCAGAGTTGTGGTGTTTCTGCAGGGGGAGGGACTCAGATCCACAGGATCACATCTGCTGTCTTGATAACATGGCACAACTCCCAGAGGTGCAGGACCCTGCACCAAGGAGGGGAGAACAGGCACTCCCACAGGGTGGCCTATGGCTCTGCAGCAGCTCCTTCACTCTGCTGCAGTTTGCAGTTAATGGAGGTGCAGCAGCAGCACAGTTAGAACACTGCTGGACAGACACAGACCTAACAGACTCTCTAGCACAGGTTTGCATTCCTAAAGCTTGCTCTTTCATGGAAAGGCAAACTAAGTCCCAAAATTTTATCTACTTGAGCATTCTGCTTGAACTGTAATGCCTCTTTCCTCCCTCCCCAAATTGATGTTACTTTTCTGGGGAATACTTAGCTGGATTTAAAAATGATTTATAAATAGAATTTTTATATGAAAATGCCATTTCAGGCATATTGAAAAATTTTCATTTATAAATTAAAGTCAGATCTGCTTTTCAGCTTAGCACTGTTCAGTGTAGGAAAATCAATTTATGAATAATTTCAGTATGTCCAAAGCATAAAATTTCCCTAACTCTCCTTGCAGAGACACCTTAACATAGGCTGTGGCAACAACCTATTTTCCAATAGGTGCTCATGACTACAGTACTCAAGCATATTTATTTATGTTAGCTGCCACTGCCACTGGACAAAGGGAAAATGTTTTGCCGTTATGGAAAAAAAAAAAAAAGTCTTGAAACACCTGGGAGCGACTGACTGCCTCTTGTTATACTTAACAGTCTATAACAGCAACTTGTGGTGATAACATACAAAAAAACCACCTTTATATTAAGCCATTAGAAAAGGAGGACAAATAGCCTCTCACAGGATTGTGTTTCAAACAAGATATTTATCCAGTTATCTTCTTAGAAAACCCCACAAAAAATCCTTAAAACATATATAAAAAAAGCCACTCATGCTTCTTAATTCAATAAATCTGCTCAGTAAGACACTCAAAATAGCTGCAAATGAAAACCAGAAGAGCAGTTTTCAACTAGCAAAGGGCATGATCCTAGGAAGTCCTGCCAGGGAACAACTACCCTGTGATGGAGGCCCGACTCCAGTGTGAAGCCTCTTCGTGTACTCCCCACACAGATCACATAGGGAACTTCCAGTACCGAGTTCAAGGACTACAATCACTAATACTTTCACATGACCCATTCACCTACACATCTTAAATGTGTGTGGACATTCATTCCTGAGGATAAGCTAATGCTGCAAGTGCTGAAATCCAGCGAATCCAAACTTGCAGAACTATTTGACGTTAGTAACAGGTCTGACAAATAGACCAACTGAAGAGTTCAGAAAAAAAGGTCAAATCCTACAAAGCTTGAAAAGAGAAAGGGAATCAGAGCTACTGAGCAAGCCATCTATAGTTTGCCCTAAGGAGTGGAAGCAAGAGAAATGCAAGTGTCAGTGAAGTGAGGGTACAGAGAGAAGCAGCTCAGAATGGCAGTTGCAGATGCACACAGAGACATGATCCACAGGTTATAGAACAATATAAAAAGGGAGTTAGGCCCAGCAATGAGCATCTGAGGAGAAGGTTACTACAAACCTACTGAACAACTCCCCACGAGCCATGCTAAATTCTGGCTCCCCGGAGAAGCCAACCACATGGGAGATGGTAGTGATGACTGGGGAACTTCTCCCACCTGTACACCAACTACCAAGGAGAGGTGCAACTCTGCTCCCTACACACTTCTCTTTGGATACATGGAAGTCAACTTTTCAAAAACAGCAGGTCTGTATAATTTGCACAATTGCATACAGATAAATATACGAAGAGTTGAGGAAAATTTCCTTTCCTCTGCCTCCCTGACTGCTGCTGTACAAAGCTATTGCTTTGGGTTCAAAAATTTACCACTTTATAATCACTGCATGTTATCTAGTCACCAAATTACTAACTTGCAGAAAGGAAAAGTCACTCTCAAACCAAAGAGTTAGGAAAGGCCACTTGATGACAAGTCCATACAATATTTCCTGGAAAATTATCAAAGCTGGAGCAAGCAATTTACCTTCTGTGTTGGACACAGCTAGCTGTTTTGGAACAGAAAGCAATGCCAAGAATTAGCCAGGAAGTTAGAACTGTGGTGTCAATTTTTCCTAGATTCAGATTAGGGACTATTCTCTCTAGTAGTTGGTCGTAACATTTTAGGAGTAGCTACCTTTATCTCCCTCTTTCAGCAGTTAAGAACAGCTAAAGATTTAGACTACTAAAATAGTGTAAACATTACAAAATTTTCCTTTAACTAGTTTCTTTACCACATTTTAAGTGAACTAACAGAAGGGCTTAAGTCAAAGGGAGAGGAGGTGTATGATTTTAATAAACATTTTTCTTATTAAAATCTTGATATAGTTTAAATACACCATACAGAGGAAAAAAGCTATTTATAAAGCTACATACACATTTCCAAGTGAATGACGACAGCATAAATCATTCTAAATTCCCTCTCTGCTTATCAGAATGCCTTATGTGTGTATATATGGTGAGCTACTGTGGTATCTGCATAACTTTTGTCTAGCTATACATTACAGGGCTTAAAAAATGTTTAAGCTATATACAGAAATATATATACATATAACATATATTTATATGTTATACATACACATACACTTATATACATATACACACAATACATATATATATACACAGTACTTTACATGTATATAAGGCCTTTCATCCAAGGGCCTTGGATACTTTTTAGTACATCAAGCCTCACAAATCATTGTGAGGGAGGGAGCTTTATTTTACAGACTGTAGATTTGATGCCTATTCTAAACAGTTTCTTTTGTTGCTCTCTACTAACTTTACACATTTCTGTTAGAGGTGGTTTTGGTTGTGGAAATAATCACACCAGTTTGAAATCCAGGCATGCTGCTTTGCACCTTGGTAACTTACTTTTAGTGTAAGAGAACAGCCACAGCAGCATGAATTTACACTAAACACCTCTGTCTAGATTTTGAGGCTGTACTGCTTTTTATTTTTAATTGATAGTAGCATAGTAAAACCTGATATAGTTTTGAACTTAAGATACACTGGAGGTCACAACAGGAAATCTCCAACAAACTCCAATCCTCGTACATTGAAACTATCCTTTTCTAGGATGACTGATTTGGAGAAGTATTAGCACACGCAGAAATAATTCTACATCTATTTATTTATCTGCAGTTTAACTACACAAGCCTGAAAGAGTCAGCCTTATTTGGAAAGCAGCAATTTGGCAGCTGGTGATGAGAATTTGTTATACTGTACTCCATACCTCTAGCAACTAAAGGATGAAAACAGAAGCTTTTTTGAAAAACAGGTGTAAGTAACTTCTGGTCATCCTCAGACTAGCTGACAGAAAGGAAACCCAGTGGAGCTCTGGCAAAGGTGAGTTCCACTCAGATTTCGATGGAACATTAGTTCAGCTCTCCCCAACAAAAGAAAAAAAAACCCTACTAATATGGACTCCTGGGGTTGGAGAAGCAAGAAAGAGGGAGAACATCATCAACACAAAAGCTCTTACCCTTCAGTATTTCAGTCTGCTATGCTTTATGAAATTTGTTTTGACACAGAAAAAGTAGCTCCTTCCTTTATTAATCAATTTCTAATTCTCAAAAACCTTAGGGAAAGAAGCCTTAGGGAAAAAAAGTCCTAGGTTATGGTCAAAGACTGCCCTCCCCAAAAGCAACCAAGCTCTTCAAAATTGAATATACAATGCAGTTTAAGAATTTTATTCTAACCTAATTACCTTGATATTTTTCAGAACAAGCCACTTTTCCTTCAAACCAATTCTGTGAAAAGAAGGGGTTGCCTGGCCCGTTTCTTTCAGGATTCTCTGCTAACTGTAAAATGTGGGCTGAATGTCTTCTGCATGTCAATTTTTCAGTTACAAAATTCATATTTTTAATGAACAACTATGTTTAGTGTATGCTGACAGCTGAAGTATAAATGGCTAAATAAATAAAAACTATTGTTTCTTCAGTATGACTTGGTATTTTGTCTGTAATTTCTTTATTAAAAAACTGTAACAAGGTACTTAAAAAAAGGCTAGATACAAAAGAAGTTAAGCGACTCACGAACATTAAAGTTTTCCAAAAAATGTATCTTCAATAATCATGATCTTATAAACATTTTACAGTTACCAGAAAGTGCCCAGGCTGAGTTTACATAGTTAGATAATGTAATACAAGTGTTGGGTTAGAACTGGTAGTGGAACAATCTCCTGACTGTCTGTTCACTGTAACAAGGATACAAAAATGTTGATTGTGAACTATGAAATACTGTGCATTGGCCTCATCATATATGTACAGGAAAAAAAAACCAAAAAACCCCCAAAAACACTAAGGTACAGATTACATGCAAAATATTAGTGATGGTATTTGATGCACCAGAGTTCAATGCAATAGAACAAAAATTGCAATGAAAGTGGTTTCTTAAGTGAACGATCCCAACTCTGGGATCTGAGCTGTCAGGAACTTTATACAAGTTCAATATACATGATACACAACTGCAGCCAACCACAAATTAAACACCATAAAAAAGAAGTTAAAAACACAGAACATACTTAATTTTTTATTTCGAAATTCCCTACTCCCTCTATACAAGAACCTTTGCTGAAACACTTTCCACAAAGGCAGCAGTGAATTTTCAGAGCATTTTACATATTTTCCCTCAGCAAAAAGATAAATCACAGTGTAAATTATATTGTTCTGCTGTCATCTTTGGCTGGGGTTAGGCAAAGGAGGTGTTGACTAGCAAACTGCTGCAATCACATATTGCTAGTACTCCTTAGGCCTTTACATAATAAATTTAGTACAGGAATGTTTGCATTTAAATCTTTGAAGTACCACCAGGGGTATGACAGCATTAACTTTCATAAACTTTTATAGACAAATGGAAAAATCTACAAAACTTAGCTAGTAATATTACACAGCAATACACACTTTTTATACTCTACACAAAACCAAAATTCTTGGTCTTAATGGCGAGTAACAATTTTTGTTTCAAAATCTGCTTAGAGGAATAGAGTGGGACATAAAGGCGAGAAATGCAAGTGTTTGCTGTAGGAAGATGTTGGTCATCTGGTGGCCTTATTGTGATGGATGGCATAGGCTGGAATCCCTCCTCACTGGCAGGCAATGATGGACTTGAGGTCCAAAAGTAAACCTGAAAAGAGAAGACACCATATAAAATTACACTGCACAAAGCTGAAATTCATACAACAAGTTGTGTAGGAAATAGGTTAAAAAAACCCTGCACAGCTCACAGCAAGTTTGCTCACACTATGTTCTCTTCAATATGCCAACTAAACACTGTAGTCATGCTACATGCTTCTTCACTTTCCTTCCTCAACTGTTCATTGTTATGGTCAATAAAAGCAACACAAAAATTATCCTGTTTCAACAAATCCTCAGTAAATAAAACATCCTCAAATCATCTGGGAAGGTGGTGACTGCAATCAATACAAAATGCATCAGAATCTCTCACAAACCAGTTAGTGACTAGTGTTCTATTGGTACAGACAAAAGGCAGCACAACAGAGAGCATTTGGTTTATTGTCAATTGACAATTTCATTGCTGTGAAATACTGACTTGCAGAGCTGAGTCACCACCAAAGTGTAACCATTGATACTCCTTAAAATATGTGCTCTACAGTTTGCACTTTTCAGAGTAGTCCTTGTTTCCTTTTAGCAGACTGTAAGGGAGAGATAGCTCTTGAAGTAGTAGGAAGTTAAAAGCAAACAGTTTTAGAAAGTACACAATGAATAAAATTTACAGGTAAGTTTTAAAAAATGAAACCCCCTGAACAGTATCTTGTTTCATGCTTCTCACCACCTACTCCCAGAAGGCTTTAACAAGGAATGTAGTACCATTACTGACATCTTACACAGAGGACACACATATTGCCATCAGAGACACAGAAGCCAGATGAGTAGATGATCCATGAGAGAACTCAACTTCAAAACCCTACTCCCTTGCAACACTTAAAAACAACCATGCAGACTAAAACTGTGCTTCCCTAAGAGACTTATGAATATGCCTAAGGACACACCAAGCTTACTTTCAGTTACAAGAAGATCTGGGACTCCCAACTTGTTTACAGAATGGACAGTCTAACCCAACCCTACTACTCTGCTCTGCTTTCTTAACTCTCCATATACAAAGCCTCCGCAGGCAGACACAGTTAAAAACAGTAATGATGCCACAATTACTCCAATTCTTCTGCATGTTTCCACTGGGAATGGGCAACTTACTAGATCTTGTCTTTCTGTCATGCTCATCTTCTCAACTATGGACCAAAACCAACGCTTGAATTGCAAAAGCTTCTCAGCATTTTCTCCTGTGTGAAATAAAAGCAATACAAAATTCAGCTGGTACACTGGACAGTAACATTAAGACATCAGCTTTGCATGTGCTGCAAGTCAGATCTCAGCTACAATTGCATTCATAAAGTCTGCATATTGGAGACAATTTCAAAATTAATACATGCACCTTTGAATGCAAGACAACTATGACATACCTCAGTGCAGCTTCCACCTCTCCCTCCCAAAAAGCTCAATTGCAGCTAAATGCAGTTTAAAAATTATGTAAGAAATATTAGACTTGCAAACATCACATTTATAGTTCTAAAGTTAGGTCACAATTTTCACAAGGAAGATACACTACCAATAACAGAATCCCTGTATTTAACATCAAGTGACAGCAAAGCTTGGAAACATGCCTTCCCCACCTTCCCACAGTTGAAGGCAAATACCCTCACATAGTAATTCTATTAAAGGTTTCACTGACTTACTAACTAAAGCCAAATTTGAAAAGGTAGTTTAATGCTGGTAACTATCCACACAGAACAAACAGGGTTAAGTTATCCCTGCAACTCCTTTTGTAAGTTATTTCATACCTGACTCATCATTGAAAGAGGTAAAGCTGATTAGCATTTGCACATTTACTTCACCACAGCCATTCACCAAAAGTCTGAAATCTTCTGCTGTCAAATCTTCTAATGAATTCTTTGGAAGTACATCTAGGAGACCCTTCCTCATTGCCTTAAGTGAAAACCACAAGATACACATTGTAATCATTTAACTTTTAAGGCTGACTTTAAATGCATTACTGAAAAGCTTCATGTGAAATCCCCTATTAACTCGAAATTCATTATTCTCTGAGCTGTTCTTTTCTTTCAAAGCTTTATCATCCAAAATGCAAATTTTCTGAAATAAAGAACTACATCAATCTGTTAAACTCTACCTACTACAGCAAAAGAAACAGTAAAGGTTTGAGATAGTATTTCACCAGGAGCAGAAGCACAAGCACTCTCTAAATGAGAGTTGCTAAAATGTTCAGGTGTTTTGCTGAGCTGCACTGAATCTGATGAGAATTTAAAAAAAAAAAAAAGCATCTTACAAGTTACTTTTGCTTCTTCAGACTTATATGTCAATTCTGCTTTAAAAATGTTACACATAACACGCACACATATTCTATATAAATAAGTAATATCCTGAAAAAAATGGAAATTCCGTTTTAATAATGGAATATTATTAATAAATTTGCTTTAGTAAATTCCAAAATGAATACAAGTGTAATGGTTTCCAATTCTTAAAATAAACAAGAGTCAAACTCTTAATATAGACAGACATGGAGATCAAGTAGCTTAATTCCAGGAACATGTTCTTTCTGTGAGAATTTTGGACCTCAACTGCTCAGAGGTGATCTGGCAGTCTGCTCGCCTCTCTCAAATGTGCAGCAGGAAACCACAATCAGCACAAGTGACCAAGTTCAGATGTAGCATCATATGACAGACTGGACCCTCAGTAGCTGTCTAAAAAATATATTACCCCTTAAGATTTATTTTTAAAAGGGCTTCAAAAATAAAATTGTTTTAATATGGTTTTCCACCCCATTTTTAGGTTTCTTGCCAGGCTAGTAATGTAAGGACAAAGTTGTCTGTATCACAACTGATTTTTCCTTTTAAAACAAAGATGCAAATCAAAAGTTCAAGGTGACTTATGTAAATATTTTGGTTTTCTATGTTTATAAGCATAAACAAATCAAAGGTGATAAATTATTAGAACAAAGTAGCTGCCAGATAATAAGTCAAAGTTCCAAGAGGATACATGCCATTTGAGCTCAAGCAATGAACACAGATGCTTAACCAATGAGATCCACTATAAAATAAATTATCTTTTATTCTGCAATTAAAAAAGAAATTGCTCAAAGTACTTAGCCTTCACAGTACTCCATGAACAGCTATACAATTACAAAAAATAGGAAATTAAATACTTTTAATCTAGCTATCAAAACTTCAAAAGAAATCTGACTAGCAATGCCATAATGAAGAAAATAACTAACTGAAATATTACAGATTTTTTTCCTTCTTTTTAAAAACATTCCAAAGACTTACATGTAGAGGCTGTTCTGCCACTACCAACATTCGGTGTTCTGCGTATTTCCGGACATACTCGTATACATTCTGAGGAGTGACTGGTATATTTACACCATTGGAAATAAGTTCAACCTATGGAAAAGAAACAAGGACCATTTAAAAAGGAGGGAAAAAAGGAAATGAGATTATTATAACCACTACAGTATGCTGCACAGTGATTTACTGCTTAATATACCTCTAAAAATAATATACCTCTTGTATCTTTGTTTGCGAAGCCTAGCCATGATACCTCTAAAAACCAAGCAAATTTACTATTACATGTTAATTTTAAAGATTCCTTAGGATTGACTATGCTAGCCAGGCTTTACAGTAGGCTCTACATCACCTTCAAGGAAAAAAATCTCCATGCTTCAACGTCTAAGGAGAACACTGTATTTGAATCTAGGAAAAGTAAAATGTTGCGACCACCATCTGAGAAGAGCATGGATTACATGCACACTACAACCTGCATAAACTGTCGAATTCTGAAACTACAGAGACAGATTTAGCTGTGCTTACCTGCCCTCCACCCTCCTCCTTACACAGGTCTATTGCAAAAGCTAAGTCCATTGCTGCAAACACTGCATCAGCATCTGTGCTCTGGGAAGCAAGGATAAGTTGCCGAAGGCTTTCATACATAACCGGATCAAAAAAAGCAAAGTCGTGCCAGTTCACCTGTGGAAAAAAGACATATGTTTGAACAATACCAATTGTTTAAGTATATATTCAAAATGACGTGATTTATGCCTGATCTATGCACTAGCATACAGCAGGGCATAGCCAATGCAACAAAGCATACAAACATCTGGAAATAAATACAGTCAAACTCCTATCTTCAGCCCACTTTAGCAGGTACATTAGAATACTGGAAGAAATACATATTCAACAAGAAAAACCTGAAGAAAAGAATTAGAAGAGAATCATTCTTGGAAGATACCAGGGGTATTTAGAGGCTATTTCTGCCATTAACCCTTTTTCTTTAAGATTACACCTATGTTGTGTAACAGATTATGTGATCAAAATTGGTTTTTAGAAAGACCAGTAGTAATGATCGTTGGTTTAAGTTTGCTGCATCAGACAGAACTTACAATGCCTTTGACTAACGTATGAAATGTGCAGTACAGTGATAGTCTTAAATGGGGTGGGAATGCATTTTTGTCAAAGGTTTAGGTAATTATTCTCTGAATTAAATTATACATACACCTCAGACAAAGTTTTAATTACTTACTAATTCAATGAGTTCTCTCAAATATCCATACAAATGCATTTTTGTAAGCTAAGATACTATTGCTCAGTACTGTCTGTCTAACAGTATCTTTTCCGACTCTTCAGTCTCAGGAGGAGAAAAAGGGGAGACAACAAGCAGTTTCTGGAGAGAGTCAAAGGCTAACCTATTGCAAACCATTACATCTTAGTCAAATACCTGACTACTTGTACATCTACTCTGTTCAAAATCTAAGAAATTAAAAAATTAAAATTTACATGTTCAACTTACCTTTCTGCCAAGTAGAACTTTGATTACATGCCTGTTTAATGTGATGGGACATAGTTCATTCTGCAACAAGCACAATCCTAGGATTCTGAAAATAAATGTTTTGGGTTACTTTTGTTATAGCAGAAATTACACTAGAGATCTTTTCGTTAACTCATATTAAAAAAGTCTCTATATACATTTTTAGAATTAAGCTCTATCCACACACAATTTAAAATAAATAAATACATATTTGGAATTTCATAGGAAAAGAAACCTTAAGTTGACTATGCAAGTTCCCCACTATTTAGCTCAGGGCAAGAAGTACCAAGCATAAAAAAAGCAGTCTTTGCCACTTGTATCATCGGTACTTCCCCTGATCTTGTGTATCTTGTCTTTTATATCTTGTCTTTTTACATTTTTTTCAGACTAGGAAGTTAATAGTAGCATACCTGCCAATGTTCCGGAAACAATTCAGCCTTGCTTCTGTGTTTTTACCAGGTCTTGGTGTATAAAAACCTCTTTTTCCAGGTTGGTAGAAAAGTGGAGCATTATCATCCCCATCATCTGTATCATCTAATTCCATATCTACTACACTGCGGCTGGATCCATGTCGCTTTCTGTTTTCCTGTTTAGAAAGTCAGAATAACAATTAGCAAGCTTACTTCTAGTTACTGACACACATCAACAAGCTATTTGCTACTAGACTAAAAGATTCAAGTTCCGTTTGTTAAAAATGTCTGTACGTTTGACTAATTAATTGCTTAATAGTTTCAAAAGATTAACTCCAGAAGACAATTAAATAGAACTTTGCCTTGCATGATAGGGAAAGTTTCCAGTTGCTTGCATTTTTAAAACGTTGCGTTTTTAACTGACACAACTGAATCTTATGTAAATTTCATTGGTGCAATAGGTTGTTACCTGCACTTTATCTGAAGAGTCTAGCAATCCAAGATCCAATATGCTGTCAGCACCATTCTCCCTTGAAAAGGGAATAAAAAGGCAGATTTAATTTCACAATCATAGAATGGCTTGGGTTGGAAGGGATCTCAAAGATCATCTAGCTGCAACACCCCTGCTGTGGGGACATCTTTCACTAGACCAGGTGTCTCAGAGGTCCATTGAGCCTGGCCTTGAACACTTCCAGGGACTGGGCATCCACAATTTCTCTGGTAATCACATGCCAGTCCTTTATCACCCTCAGAATTTTTTTCCAGTATCTAATCTAAACCTACTCTCTATCAGTTTGAGGCCACATCCCTTCTCCTATCACTACATGTTTTTTACATTGTAAAAAGTCCCTCTCCATCTTTCACGTAGACTCCCTTCAATTACTGGACGTCCTCAATTAGGTGATCCCTAAGTCTTCTCTTTTCCAGGCTGAACAATCCCAATTCTCTCAGCCTTTCCTTGTTGGAGAGGTGCTCCATTCCTCTGATCAACTTGGTGGCCCTTGTATGCATTCACTCCAACAGGTTGATGGCCTTCCTATGTTGGGGGCAGTGAGGTCTCACGAGAGCAGAGAAGAATCACCTCCCTTGACCTGCTGTCCAGAATGCTTTTGATGCAGTCCAGACACATTTTGGCTTTCTGGGCTGAAAGGGCACATTTCTGGCTTATGTCCAGCCTCTCATACAGCAGCACCTCCAAGTCCTTCTCAGCAGGGCTGCTCTCGATAAGGAATTATAATATTCTGAAACCACTCAGAATAGATTAAACCAAAGCCAAGTCACTTGTCCAAAGAAAAATATCTAGAATTATCAAGGAATAAGCTACATTTATTGGAGCTAGATGCTGAACAGTACATGTACATCAGCCATAAAATCAGTTCCCGCTTCTTATTCTAAATTCTTAACACTTTACCTGCCATGTGCAATAATGAGTTCCATTGCTTCATCAACTCTTGCTCTAAGGGAATCTTCACTAGCTAGTAACAGAAGCAGCTGAGCAGGAGACAATTCCAACAACATTCCTGTGATTTTACTCGCAAATGCCTGGGGATAAATGAATTATAGGTCTTACTATTCTCCAATTCTCTCATTTTCAGATACAGCTTTATGAAAGTTCTGGTATTATTTAAATACAGGATGCATTACAAGGTATCTTCTAAGTTAACAAATTATAAACCCAAAAATACTAAGAACATGACAAAGAACATAAAATCAGTCCTACGTGTTCAAGTAATTTCAGTTATGTTAGACATTAATGGATATGAAAATCAAATTTTACATTAAAAGAACAATCATTAAGTGTACTATATAAGTCTTACTGGTTGCATTGCTTGCACTCGAGGGTAGAGCCGTTCTCCAAGGGCTTGTCTGTGTGCTGGAAGGGGGTCAGGGTCATCACTAGGATTTCCTTCTGATGCTGGTCTAAAAGGCCGTGTGTCAATGGACAGCTGTCTTCTGAAGTCCCTTAAGGAAACCATAGCAGTTTGTACTCATTTCAGAGGAAATATGCAAAAATCCTCTGGAACAGTATCACTTGCCACACAAACTGGGATTAGCTTTAGTTTTAATACTGGAATAGTAGTGTTGCTCATAGCTGCTTGGAGAGAATGAATCAGAAACAGAGAATCAAAATGAGCCAGAGATTTTAGTATTACTAGTGTTTTGGATACAGCAGTCACACAAGCCACCAATGTTTCTAGTCCACCTGAAAATTTTATACTAGTATACAAGTTGTTGTTATTGGTTTGGCAGAAGAAATTGATGCCCTGTGGTTCAGACATAATCTATTAATGCTAAAGTAAGCATAATTATTATTTGAAGAATTAAATGTAGATACTGAATTCCACTAAATTACCTGGCAAATTGCTTGTCTGAGTGAAAAAGACTCCTTTAACTGGAAGAAGTGAAAGAATCATTCCTGAAGATATGCCAGGCAATTACTCTATTCAACAAAGTATCTTCAACAAATTAAAATTCATCACTTACCTATCCCTATCTCTCCGAGAACCAGTTCGCAAGCCACTGCTTCTCCTCATTTCTCTCTCTCGCTCCCTTTCCCGGTCTCTCTCTCCTCTATTTCGCAATCTCTGCATCAGACCTGAAGGGCAAAAAATCTTATAAACTCAAACATCTTTATATTTCTCTCTCCTACCTAAGTTTCAGTGTAAGGAGGTAACAGTTTTGGAAGATATTTGTGAATCCCTTGACAGGGATTCATGGACATCAAGGAGACAGAACCACTTTACTTGAAGTAATGATTTAGGTTCAGCCAAACTAAATAAAGGAACTTGAAATGTTTGTACCAACTTAAAAATGATGAAATACTTTGAGCGTTTATATACACTTTCAAAAACATTAAAGCACGTTTGTGACAAATCAGATGGAGCATCCATATTAAAGTGTGAGCCCTTAATAGTTAAAATCTTGACATTTATTACCTACTGGAGAGAAGGATGCTCAAAAAAGCTGAAAGCACCTAAAGTAGACTCTTGTTTTGAGAAAAACAAGAGCTTCCTGTTTCTGAAAGCAGGGGGGAAAAAAGCTGTTTCCTTGCCTCAGTGAAGTAACACACAATGTTCGCAGATTAAATGCTGAGCTAACAAGAGACATTTCTGACACAACGCTACGCATTTCAATGTAAAAAAGCGCCCCAAGACTTTAATGGATGTTTTCTGTAGATTAACTGCTGTGCAACACTTACTTGTATGGGTACCCTTGTTGGCATTCTGAATACAATCTAGGTTTGGCAGTTTCTCATTTGACAGAAAAGCCTGTGCAATAGCAGTGTAAAAGCTTCGTGCTACACCGCTGCCTTCTCCGGGCTCATCCTTAAAAGTAACTTTCACTCTGTGCACGGCCATCGGAGTGGTGGCACACCTGCGACCAAAATGATTGTTGAGCTGCCTCATGGTCTGCTGAATTAGAAGATCTCTGTCTCGATCGACCTAGCAAGAAAGAAAAAAAAAGTTTTCTTTTCCAATCATCACAGAGAGAGCATTTTAGCTTCACAACAAATTTCTGGATGCTTCTGCATAGACTCCGAAAATACCAATCAGACTGTGAAAAACTGCACAGTAAGTGCAACACAGCTCCCAAAGTAAGGTTTGACACCTGCTTGTCGACTCTAGTACAGTTTCTCCTACCAAGTTACTGAAATAATTCAACTTTTAATGAAAGAAAGTTCAGAAGGCAAACTAACATTTTTTACCTCCAACGTTAAATCCCTTGATTGCTGGTTTCTAAGTTTTTCCATCTCCCGGCGGAATTTTGACTCCTTTACTTCAAAACCACCTAATTCAGTCAAGATCTTAAAATAAAAAAACACAAAAAACCAAAATCAGAATAATGAGGGAGTGTCACAACTTAGTTGTAAGAGGAACTGTCCTTACACAGAGAAATACATACCGATCCAGGCTCTGCTCCAACATCTTCCATGAACACTCTACCGAACAACTCTAAGGAAAGGCGCCAACGTCCCAGCAACATGTCATGAGATATAACCATGCCCATGAAGCTACACTGTGGCCTGGCAGGAAGAGGGAAAAATGACAGACAAGTGAAATCAGACACATTTTGTCTACCTTGTCTTTTTCTTACCCTCTGCCTTCAACAAAGGTTTTTATTCCTGATAAACAACACACTACACTAAGTTTGTGGACAGCAGCACATGAAGCTGCTAGTTTCAGCTGAAGCACAAGTCTTTCTTCCAAAGAGAAATTACTCTAAAAGCTTGTAACTTTGCTGCTATATGGAATTCACTGGTTGTTGGTCTCCCTTCAATCAAGACTTTAATTTCTTTTAAATTGCTGTGATTCAGCATGAGGGCAGTTCAATCCCTAACTGCATGAAGTTTGGTCAGCACCCTCAGACACAGATGGCAACCTGTCAATTCCAATTGTTAAACTTAGCTACCCCAGGACATCGTAGTAGGTCTGCAGGAAGTCAGGGAGTAAAGGACTTTGTCTACAGTTTGCACAGACCTCTTTGAAGACTGTGATTGATAGCTCTGAAAATGAACAGTGGAACAAACGATAAATTCAAACCAAATCAAGCTATCCATTTTAATTTAAAAAGACCTTTTTAGAGTCCAAAATGTCTGTGTATCAGTTCAGAAATGTATTTCATAGATTATTTTTTAACTCAACTACCTGAAAGATGTGAGAGGCGGCCCGTCACTTTCTGTCAATCCTATCTCTGCTAACAAGCTGCTTTTCAGTTGTGCTGCAAGATCATGAGCTGAAGGCCCTGGTTTTGAACCCTCAGATTCTTCTGTAGGCACATTTTGTTCCTCCCCTTCTTTCTTCTGCCTATTTTGCATGCTCATAACGTTTTTCAAATTGGCAGCATAAGACATTTTAGTTGGAAGAACCTAAAAAAGGAGAAGTAAAATTCAATTGCACTTTCAAAGCATTCTAGAAGGCTTTTTTAGCACATATATACATACATGTGTATTTTTAACAACACAAAACTGAGCGCTGTAATTGACCTGTAACAACAAAATAATCTCCATCGTTTGGAAAAATAAAATTAAAAAACCAATCAAGCAAAACAAAACCCAACAAAAAGCCCCAAAACATTTTCCTCACTTTACATGTGCATTTCATACGCTTGCCATTTAATGCTCAGTAGGCAAGTCAAATCTACTGGGCTACAAGGAGATTTACATCTTTTTATCACAAACAATTATACAATTGGCATTTCAAAATTAACTCAGGATTGTACCACAGCATTTAAAAATATTACCTGAAATCTGCTATAAATCAATAATCATAAAAGTTCCTATATTTTTTAAAAAAATAAGCATACTTTACTTAAAAAAGCCAAGTTTTCACATGCAATGGGCTTTGAAATTATCATTCAGAAAGCTACTTAAACATTCTCTTTCAAAACATTAAAGTGTGTTTTTAAGGAATAAAGGTACTAGTTTAAATTACCATATTGTTTCAAATAATAAAAACTTTACATTTACCTCAAGGCAATTTCTATCCACTGTAACTTCCATTAAGCATTTCCCAGTGTTGGCAGAAGATGAATACAGACCCTGACTGGGTCGGCCAAACAGATCTTCCTTGCGAGCATTTGGCTGAAAAGTAACAAAAGCATTCTGGGTAAATAATATACTTCAGTTAGGAATGAGAAAGCAAACTGCAGCTTTCTTCCAGAACACCATCTCTGATGTCACCTGTAATAGATGGGGCTGGTCTGCCAGGGGAATGGCCTCTGCCAGAGGAACCTCAAAAGGATTCGGTGGAATGCAACCGAGGAACGTCATAGAGTCTGATCGTCTGAAAAATGGATGGTTTTGGCCAGTCTCTGCTGGGAGGGAGTCATCATCTTTGTCATTGAGAGTAGCACCTAAATATCACAGAAGATTTCAAATCAGTTTTCACAGTTATAAAAGCAAAGTATTTAAAATGCCAGAAATTAATATACTTTACTCTTAGCTATCTGACTGCAGGAGCACCTCTGCAAATGTAGTAGCTCCACGGGATGCTTCCACAAATGTTGCATCTTTATTAAGTTGCTTAGTCATCACTTCTATTCTTTTAACTATACCTGGCTTTACTGAACAGGCACCCCTGCACTGCAGCATTTTCAGCAGCAGTTTCATCAGATTCAAAAAACCAACAAAACAGTTGAATACGAATTTTAAATTTTGTCAATGGGCATAAATGCTGCAGTTTAGAGAGAAATGAGATAAAAAGAGGGCTCTGAACTGAGGGGCAGTGAAACAGGTAATGGCAGAAGAAATTTGGTGAAATAACAACGGTAAGAAAAATCTTACTAAAATCCAACTTGAATGAAACATATACAAGTAGCAGAATATATTCAAAGACTCAGCAGGCTAAAGGGAAAAAAAACACTAGGTCTGGCATTTTGGTATGCTATATAAGTGTTTCTGTATACTAACTTTGATTGGTGTCATCATCATTTTCATGTTCTGAATCTTCATTGTCAAGACCCAGTTCCAAAAGTTCACGAGTTCTTGAAAACCAAAAAAAAAGAAAAAAGAGTAAACCATCTTGAAGAAATTATTAGACAAAACATTTACATCTGCAGCACAATCAGGAAGTGTGTAATTAAGAATAAACAAGAACAAACTCACTCTAAAATGGACGTACTGTAGGAAACTTCTCATTTCATGTTGACTACGTCACTCACAGTTACCTTGAGAGCCACTTGGCCACCTACCAAGTTTGATCTTAAAAGTTACAGCTTCAGGCAGTGATGGATAAGCCTGTTTTTAAAGATTATATCAATATAAAAATCCTAGGAACCCTGCATTAGCAGAAGAAACATGCAAATGAATACTATTCCAAAATTTAAAAAAAAATGTCACTGATCACATTTCAGCAGGTAAGTCTGGCAAGCTGCACATTAAAAAAACTGATTTCACTGTATCATAAAATGGATCAAGAACTTTGATTAGTACTCACTTCTGGCAGTTTATGCATTGTGAAATATGTTCTGAAACTAGATGAAGACCACTAAAATTTCATTTCACCCAGACTACTAAAATGTCATGGAAGAGAAGCAACTGACTGAACCATTCACTTTTAACTGAAAAGGTCTATGCCTTCACAGTTTTCCAAGTATTTCATGTGAATTTCACAATTCCTTGATGGTCAGTTATTTGACAGATTTTAATATGTGCAGTTTTGGGGAAAAAGGAGGTTCCAGAAGCATGTTATTGCCTGGAAAAGGCTTAAAGCTGTGGCTCTAATTACTCAAGTCAGACAGTACAAAAAAACCCTTAGTTTTTGTATTGTATCATTCTTACTTGTGAAGAAACTACTGTTGACAACAACACCCTCTGGTACACATTTAAAGGTCATAACAAACCTTACATTACCAAAATAGTACCAGAACTAAAGCAGTAGTCCTATATATATCTAAACCATCAATGCCTCCTATTTTAGTTACTAAATTTGCAGAAAAAATGGAAAGTTAAGTTTGACCCGCAGTATCAAAAATTAGGAGCAGGAAAGAACAAAGATCTGCATTTATTTAACTCTGAACTAGGGCTGTTTAGATACATTACCTAAAAGCCAAGTAAGAAATGAGAACAGATGGTGTAGACTACCAACATGTGGACATTTCTATGAACATTGCCATTTGAAATTTAAAAAAAAAAATATAAAAAGAAACCTTAAAATGTCTTAAAAATTAAAAAATGCACCTTGTAGAATGCTGTAGTTGAAGTAACAAGTTTTTCAACTCAAGGACATTTTCAGTTATCAATTTCCCTACTGTGTTTTAAATACCAGCTAAGTCTCAAATACGCACAACTAAATGGAAAACAAAACCACTAAGCCCATCATACCACACATACTTTCTCCAATGTCATCTTCAACATGTTTGACAGGTATCTATATAAGTTGTTAACATATCAAGTGTGAGGAGCAGATTGCATTTTTCAGCTGAGTATGTCTTTTAGAGGCACTGCCGTGGAGTTAAAAATCCAACTCAAGTTTTAACAGTGAGGAAATTTTTACAGCAAGGGGCGTAAAAAGATCTGAATAGGGCACTGCAACAGGTTTATCAAACACAAGTACATTATATACTATTGTATATATTCTTTTTCTAATATGCATCTTACTACACACAGATACATATATATATATATATTTATTTTAATGTATATATTTATATGAGTTGCTGAGTAACAATGCCAAAAAGGCCACACTCTGCTTTTGTGTAAGTTTCTAGGAGTCAGCCTTGATACCTTTTCCTTTCCAGCTGAGGAGTATCCAATGTTGTCTGTTGATTCATTGCTTTAATCCAATAAATAAGGGCTTGAAAAACATATGCTACGTGCTTTAGTGAGCAGACATCTAGAACAGGAAGAACATCTGAGTGCTCATCATTGTGAGACCGCATCAAGGACAGTGCGTAGTTCAGGAAATCACCCCGTGCTGACATCATTCCCTGACGGGCACTGAGTAAAGTAGCACGTCTAGTGAAAGGAAAGGATTGAATTCAGAGAGATCAGGCATCACAGGAGAATGCATCCTTTAGGTATTAGTCTCTATATTTGAAATACGGATATAAAACCTCAATAAACATCCCCCCACCCCCAAACAGTAGGATAAGAGTTACAATCACAAAACAAGTAGTTCAGATGCAGTGCATTGTGAACAGTTAATGCTTGAGATGAATCTAGTATGTCAGAATAAACTGAACAGCAGCAACAACACAGGAAGCCAACTTAAATCCAAACAGTAACTACATTAATGTTCTGGTATAGCAGACTCCTAAAATGTCTGTGAATAAGATTTGACTGTAAAACTTCTAATGCATATTGCATTTTCATACCTTCTTCCCTCAAGTGTTCTTAAGCTGGCTTCCTCACGGGCTGTCATCCTTTCCCTTCTAGCTGAGTTCTGAGAAGCATGGAGAGGATGATTTGGATGCCCAGGATCACCAGCAGAAGATAATGCAGAACCGTAACGCAGCTGAGCTTCAGTGGAGTCCATGATACTAACCATCCAGTTCCAAGTAGGAATAAGCTTTTCTTCTACATAATTCTGTAGAAAATGAGATTTAATTAGTTTTGTAAATAATAGAACTAGATGATGATATTGCAATCTTAACATAAGCCTTCACTTGATTCCTTACAAAGAAGCTGTAAAGTCAAGTTTCAAGAATGACCAATGATCACTTCCTGAAAGCTCTGTTGAGACTGCTGATTTACTGTTGTTGTATGCAGCTCTCATCACTTAACACTTCAAAGTCTGTAAAGCATTCTCACCATCCCCTCTCTCTTTTAGGCATCTCTTCTACTCCTCACCTTATGATCACTCAGCATCTCCCAGGTGTGCACATCTTGGGGCTTTTAGCTTGATTCCTGACTTTCTAGTAGCTATAACAGTCCTCACTCTGCTATGGCATTCACCAGCCAGGTCTTCCACTGCTTTTCATGCCTTGCAACTTACTCAGTGAGGATATCAAAGCTAATACCTGCACAGAGAACTGTGTCTCCATATAAGCCTCTCCTCCTGGTTTAGTTTTCTCTTCCACTGCAAACCTGCATTTCTTGCCATTTGCTAACTCCATTGACCTGTTAGGCTTTTTGATCCAACATCAGGCTGCTTTCTTTATTCCTCTACAAACCAGTCCTCAAAAACAAGCACACTCTTAAATGTTCTTGCATCCACTAAAAGAAGAAAATGCTGTTTCAACCCCATTTCTGTATCCCAACAAAACCTCTGCTGTCGAGCTTTCACATGCTAATAACAAATATCTTGCTGCCTTAGCTGGATAGATCTCCTCCATAGTAAGACTGCACTCTCTTATTTCTTTCCTTGTGTATTTATCCCAATGTTTGATCCCAGAATATCTCTCTAACCTTCCTCTCCTAAATCAAACATTTTCCTTTCATCGCACTGTGAAAAGAGAGCCATACAAATACCATGTGACTCAGTTGCAAGAAAAAATGTTGTCATCAAGTTTTCACACCCCAGCCCACAGCACTACTACCAGAAGACAGCATCATTTGATTTCTTGGGCCCTGCAAAGGAGTCATGGTATTCTGACAGTCGATTCTCTTATCAAATTCAGTACAGATGATTTCACTCTATACACTATGCCCACATACAAGTTGATACATACAATTCCTGAACACACTGCAGTTCCTCCTGGGTTGACACTTTCTGAAATTGATGTCTATACCTGTCAGACACAAGTCTTCCCCTTTATACTTTCAAAAACCAAAAGCAGGAACGCTGCACCAAAAAATACTCACTTAACACAGAAAGGCTGTATTGAAATAATATTTCTTTACAAAAATTTGCATGCTCTTACCTGCAAGTTAACTGCATCTTGATAAGTCAGCTTCACTGCAGCTGGGATCTGGGAGTATACTAAATGAGTGTACTTGGGAATCAGACCCATCAGATCAGAGATCTGCCGTATCACAATGCTGTAGGCTCTGGCTAAACTGCTTGCAGATGTTAAATAGCTGCTTGCATTGCTGGCTTCAAGTGCTGCGGCTGCTGCTGCAGCACTTGTACTGATGGTACCACTCCGACGTAGGTTTGATGGATCAATATAAATCAAGCCCGCTGAACTTGCTAAACATGAAATAAAATATGACATTACTGAACTCATTTAATCTTTGCTTTGTTCTGTGTATTAACTGATATAATGAAGACTCCCAGAAATAAACTTGTAAATATTACTGACATCACAATTGTAACTAGCAAAAAATTACTAGCACACTCAGATCTTAAAGAATTGCAACAGATCATTTCCTTTTTTAAAAGTCAGAACTAGAACTGGAACGGTCAAGATAAGTCAGCACTAAGAGGTAAGATTTCATCCTGAAGAGAATAAACAAAAACAGAGGAAGGAACAAAGCCAGAGCTAACTGACACTCATGCATGCAGCCTATGCAGACTTGCCTGCTGGGGTTGAGGTACTAGAGGGGGCTGTGCTCGTAGTCCTCTGGTTTTGGGTATTCCGTACAGCCCATTGCATGGAACGGGGAGCCTGGGCAGCACCATTGGCATGGGAGCTATTTGTGGTTCGTTCCAGAGGCTCATCAAGCATGAAGGTCTCCTGCTCTATGTCATCGCTCTGACTGCTGCTGCTATCAGAGTCACTGGAATCATTGGACTGAGAGTCATCTTCAGAAAAAAATGCTGGAACACTGCTAGCTCCTGTTGAGAGAAATAAGCAGTAAACAATAACTAAAAACTGCACATCTGCGCACACAGACACATACCATGTCAGCATGGTAAATTTTTTCCATGAGAAGAAACTACACATACTAAAATGGTTCCAGTACTACTACTGAAAATGTTTAATAAATTATCCTTATAACATATTGCCAACTGTCCACGGGTTTCATGAAAAAGCAGTATGAGTACTTGCATTTCAAAACAAATTAAGAAGTAATTTGATTCAAAAATTCTTATTGAATCTACCCAGAGGCTGTAAATTCTAAAAATTGTATTTCCAAATTGGACAGTAAAGCAATTGCCCTCCAAAAGTCATACAATGTTTGCTCAGGTTTTGTATATAGTTTAAGCCATAAACCACTGTTTTAAACTTCTGCACTAAAACATGAGAACATTGCATTTCACAGGAGTGCAAAGTAATCTCTAAGACATGCAAAAACTTCAAGACCAACAGATCAAATCTTAATGCATCTCTTGTCCAAAAAGTCTGCACAATACCTTACTACTAGAGGAAACGAGGGGGAAGAAGGAGGTACCTAATCCTAGTATCTAAATATCCTAATATCTAAACACAAACAGCTAGATTAAACACAAAGAGATGTGGTGTACCTGCTTCTGACCCAGCAGTAGCTGCAGTGACAACACTTCTGCGCCCACTGGCATTGTCCTGGTTACTGTGGTTACTCTCACTGTCACTTTCTGTTTCAGCAGCAGCTAACAAATCCAGCTCCATATCACTGCCTATAATAACAACATCCCATGTTTAGAAAAAAACAGAATTACTGTAGTGAAAGGCACGTTGAACATTAAACAAAACCCAGAGCCTCTTACTATAGCAGAAGTTAACGAATATGCAGGGAGGTCATAAAGGCAGTGCAGACACACACCACCAGCATGTTTTCATATTTTCCAGCAGTTAGCAATCCCCAGACCTCTCACTCTGTACTGCATATGTACATTCAACAAACACACTGAAAATAAAGACTGAAGGATTCAGAATTAGTCGCTCAAGCCAGAAGACTCCACAACTGTTCATATGCATGTATTAGGGCAATTAACCATGTGCTGTTTCAAACAAGTATCTAAGGAATACCTGAAAACTTTTTTTTAAAAATCTAATTAAATATAAGGGTTCTATTCAGTGTAAGTTTTGAGAATTAAGTATTGAAATGCTCAGGAACTCAATAAGATTTACTGGCTGGTAACACAAAGTACAATTGGAAAGAGAAGATAATGATTTTTTTAATCCTAACTTTGGGCCATCTAATCCCAAACTAAGTAATGCAAGGCAAATGATATTAATGGCAAACACTGACAGATTGGTCTACAAAATAATGAACCACAATTTAGTATTTTGTGATGACTTTGAGAACTAGCTCATCATGATTCAGATCCCTTCTGAGAATGCATCTAACACAGCTATATTGTATCACCAGCCATACAAGAGCTAGGCCATTTTTTTTAGTTCTTCAAGTACTCTATGTCAACATTTTACAGTAGCAAATACAAAAGGCAAAATACATATTGTTAACCAAGAACATAATAATAATTGATGCCTTTAATCCTTTGGAGCCTTAATATTTTTTCCTCATGCAGAAAAACAAAAATGTTCTTGTACTTGCATACTTCAACTTCTCTATAATTTCTAAGATGCACAGTCTGAAACTCTTGGGAGTCTCTCTACTCATTCAAATCTCACAAATTTTTGTAACTTCAAAGATGCCTTTACTTTTTGAGGCAGTTTTCTCATTCAAGCACAAATATGAAGGATGTACATTATACATACCATCCTCATCATGCTCATCATGCTGTCCTTCTGCTTCAGCATTTTCTTCACCATGTTCTTCCTGTTCATCATGATGGTCTTCTTCACCAGCCACCCCCTCAACCACTTCAACCTGGAAAAAGCATTGCAATTTTATTCTAGAATATCTTCCATATCAGAGATAATCTATGTGTTTTCAGAAAGATAGTGCAAAATTTGATTTTAAAACCAAGAAAGAAAAATTACATCTTAGAAAGATGACCTCAAAATTGAATTGATGTTAAGAAAAAGTGAACTTACAGCCATAGTAGTTGTACAGGGCTGTATAGTCTTTTTGTGGAGAAAAAGAAAATAAGGTCTACAAAGAAAACAGCCTTGAACATTAGATTTTAATGCTGAAAAGGTGAAACACTACAAAACCTAGAATTAGCTTCTAAATATTGAAGAGGTATCATTGTGCTAAAAGACCCTCTAGCTCTCTAATATTTACACAAGAGCAGCCATGTGCTGAAAGACTAAAAAAACGCTTACAGCACAATAGGATTTCATGAGGTACTACTCAACATCTTTTGTAAACCAGAGGTCTTGATGCATGGATTTCTTGTGCAGATGTTAAAGCATGAGCTAATGCATTAGGTGTGCCATATTGAGAAGGAAAAAAAAATACAAAAAAGAAAACTGACCTCTTCTACATCTGCTGAAACAATGTCATCTTGTTCTTCATCCCTGCCACGAACTGGTTGTGACTGGCTGATCCGTCTTTGCTGAGGATTCCTTATGATGTAGGATGACTGAGATTGACTAGAACTTAAAAAAAAAATAAAACCAACCAAATAAGTAGAGTTGGACCTCTGAATGTCACTTAATGTAAAGCTAACAAAAACTCCAAAATAAAATCACCTTGAACAAGTCTTTCAAAAGAATGAGCATTAAAAAGAATTTTACCTGCTAGACTGGTCAGATGATGGTCTGGGTGGCAGAGGCTCCACAGAAAACAGTTCTTCACTTCCCTGCATGGCATCTATACTAGTGCTAGCAAGAGTAAATGGTGCAGTAGGCCGTGCAATTCCCATCCTGACTGGAATAATTAGAGATTCTGCTACATTGCACAACTCTTCAACAGCATAGGGCAATAATGCCTGGAATACACGTTTACATTTTCCAATTGGCTGTGGAATAAAATTGCTATGGGAAAAAAATAGAGAAAAGTAAATATCAAATGTCTTTTTCCCCCCAAAAAAAACTTCGCAGCAATATTATTTGTCTTGCTTTTTTGAGAAAAAAAGATCTTTAACAAATACATACATTTGTGTGTACAGTAACAATATGCACAGCTGTTCAAGGTAGTTAAAAGTATTTATCATTCAAAAATTCAAGACTAAGTCTTGGTATCTAAAGCCTACTACTGGCAAACAATTATACTGCAATTTTACCTTGTCAAAAAAACCCACTTTCAAAAACCCTAACATTGTAAATAGAAAGGTTCTGTATGAACATGTAAGTTTAAAAGCATTGCATTCAAAAACTACATGATATACCACCAGCTACTGCAGCCATCTTGATGTCTGCTTCTTTCTACATGTCTGTCTACAGACCATAAATTAATTCCAATGTTTCTGCCTTTTGTTGATTTGTATCGACTCATTTCATAGGACAATAAATAACTAAACAAAGAAAAAAAGCAAAAATCCTCACCATAATCAACACACATCTCCACAACTTACTTTTTCTTTTTGGAGGAAGCCATTTCCACACTGAGAATGACAAAAACTCTTGCCACAGAACGCAGAAATCTCATTGTGACGGCAATAGCTTCTTCTCTGCGTCCTGGTGTATACTTGTTTTGCAATTCCTTTACCAGGGTACCCAGCAAAGTATCTAAAAGCTGAAGAAACAGGTCATTACAACCCAGTTTGGAAGCATGAAACAAGACAGATTGAGATTCAAAGGGAGAGCATAGTTGTAACAGCATAAATTCACAAAACCAAGACTAACTTCAAGTTACTTTCAAGTTAGTCCCCAAGCACATGACCCAAGATACACTATATCACAATATTCAGAAAATCGATGTCAAATATGGCTGAGAGTTCTTACCAAAATGTCTGCTGTACACTTGACAATAAGGCAGTGTGTAAAACAGTCCAAGCGAATGGTTCCACTTTGCTGATTAAGGTAAACTTGTTCTTCAGGCAGAAGATGACCTATCCTACTGCTTGCACTAAGACTTGGAAAAAACAAAGAGAAAGGAAATAAATTTATATAAGTCAGCAGGTCTCAAATATCAGATCAAACTTTACATTGACAACTATGTGCAAATACACACGGGTCTTTATTTTCCTGGGAGCCAAACATGATCATGGACTTCAGTGCATTCCAGTCCTGCAAAACACGTTCCAAAGCAAGCTGGGCAAAACGAGGAGGCTCTAAATCATGATCTGGCATATCAGAATCTAAAAAGACAAAAAACCCAAAAAAACAGAAACTCAGTGAAGAAAGAGGTACTGGAATATGGAATTTGCTGTTTATTTCACTAAAACGGCTCTTACCTTCAGGATTTGCAGTTTTACGATTACGATCTTCCCTAATTCTAGGTGGTCTGTACTGGCAATGTTCTACAGTTTGCCTGGCAACTGTCTGTACTAAAAACAACAGCAGGTGTTCTCCCCTGCAATGAAAAAATTATTAGTGGAAATACGATATACCACACATTTAAAAAGAACTAAAATTTTTCTGCCCTAGTCATTGCAAATATGAACTTGCCTGCTATTTGGCATGGTAACAAGATTTGTGGTGGTAAGCAGGCGGTACAGGAGATCAAGGCGAGCAGACTTTTGTCCAGCAATTAGTGTTTTACACTTGCACTTTTCCCAGCAATCGCAGTAGGCCGTTGGAGATGTTCGTTTGAGCCTATGAGAAACAGAGAGGTGAGAGGCAGCACTGTTCAGTAACATACCCATCTTCTCTACACGACCTGACGGGGTTAGGTATACACATCAAGATCACTGCTGGAATTTTCTTTCTTACAGTAGCAACATGCCAAAACCTATCTTAAAGGAGAAATAAAGTTTATATATAGTATCGCTTGATATTTGCTATTCATGTTTTCTCCCTTCATTTTAAGAGGGCAGTTCTACTACAGAACTTTTCATAGTGCCTTAGTCAAACTCAACCAAGACCATTTATTCTTCCCTAAAATAGCCTCCACCCAAGAAACTTAAGTTGGAAACATTCATGGCATGCAGTACAATCTCAGTAACTGTTACAGTGCTGAGAAAAAAACTGTATCTGCTAGCTTACTGTAGCTAGGATATTAATGCAGTAAGATTTAGTCTGTAACAGCAGCACAAAACATCTGCAGCTTCAAAGCTTTAGGCCAGGTTGATCTGAGACTTCTTATTTGTTTACTCATTTTTCCTTTTATTACAGTAATCAAAGAAGTATAGCATATTAATCTCTTATAGACATTTCACAATAGTGATCTGTCATCAGGATTCACTGGCTTCAGAAACTCCTGGGGCACCCAAAATGAAAACACGGTATTATTTAGATGTAATAGAATATCAGGCACTTCCATAAAATAAATCTTACAGAGTAGAATGAAAATATTTGAAGTATTTTATTAATCTTCGGTTGTCTAACGTTGGAATACTTCAAAGAAAAAGCTTATAAACTATCAGTAAGCAAAGGAAACCACAAAATACTGATTTAATTATAAGAAACAGAACATAGCGCTTACTTGCAGTCATGTCCTTTGTGACA
This sequence comes from Serilophus lunatus, assembly GCA_013399895.1. Lineage (NCBI taxonomy): Eukaryota > Metazoa > Chordata > Aves > Passeriformes > Eurylaimidae > Serilophus > Serilophus lunatus. The sequence goes on from VXBA01005947.1 coordinate 77,673, forward strand.
GACCCTTGCACATTCGGTACAACAACAAAGTGATTCCAACAGGCCACATGTTCGGCATTCAAATATATCCTAAAAAAATTTATCAAAAATATTACATATAATTTTCTTCCTATAGCACTTGCAATCTCACAGTATTTCAGGTAATAATATTCAAGTAGTAACACTGCACTTATTCAAACTGATGCCTTTGCTTAGATCAGTTCTAGAAAGTGGAACATGGTTGCCATTTTCAAAGAGCTGTGTCCATCCAACTTCTTGACAAAGTTAAGCAGAGGGAAAACCCCACACCCATTAATACCTGTGTTCTGAGGAATACAGACAGCTATGAGAGGACAAAGCAATTCAGAAAGGCAGTAACTATACTAGACTTAAAAGTTACAGCAATTTAAACAATGCAATTAATAATTTAAAAATCAGATCTGTAGATTAACACAATACATGGTTGAAACAAATTCCTATTTACTTAAAAACCAAACAAACAACACAACAAACTTACTTGGTTAATATGCTCTGCACCAGTCCAGGTAAAACTGCACGTATCATTACAACACAAAACATACAAAGGAGAGTCATCTGGATTTGTACCAGAAGGACAAACCATTCCCATAAACACATCATCTTCTTTTTCACTGGAAGTTGCTTCAGCTAAAAGGATCAAGAGAACACCAGTGTTAAAAACAATATTCCCAAAATAACCAAAACCTACTAACAGAATCCATACCGAACAGATGTGTATCATTACAAAACTCATAAAGAATTACAAGTTTGAATTAAATCTGTTACAGCTTTTTCATAGAACTTTCTGCTTGTCACATTATTTCTTACAGATGCTGCTGCAAATTCTTACCTGAACAAGACAACCATCAACTCTTCCCCAGTTCTAAATTCACCAATATTTTAATCAATTTAATCAATTCAGTAGACCACCATTTTGAAAGATTATGGACAACATTCTCAAAAGGAATGTCCTTGTCCCTTGCATAGTCCTATAGAACTGTGGAGTGACAACATGTAACAGGCAGAAGTTTCTCAGTAAGTTCAATTTCACATATTTCTCGTATTTCTCTTAAGCACTTAAATAGCAACATTGAAAAAGAGCCATGAAATATTTGTTTGTACGTAAGTCCTTTCAGGAACAGGATCTATCTTGGGATATTGCTCTCTTGTATTGAGTTTTTTTCAATTCAAAAAAGAAGTTTCAGGTGATACCTTTGTGCTACTAAAAAACAGTACTTTAATCCACTGGTTTAGAAAGCAATGAAGCACTGAAAAGACTATAAAGAAAACAAAAGCAACAATATTCACAGAAATTTATCATCATATACATCCTAAAGAGGAAGACAGTCCATAATAGCGAAATTTCCAAAACATGCAGCAAAATACAGTGTTAATAATGACTCTGCACACATGTTAAACTTTAGAAGGAAACCACACACTGGTAATTCTTGAAACTGTTGTACCTTTGGCAATTTTCTGTGCAGTTTCTAGAATCGTAATTGCAGCAGGATATGCCCGGCCACTAACTGCTGACATAAATGGTGTCATCCCTCTTGCATCCCTACAGGAGAAAAACCAGACAAGTTAAAACACTGAATTTTTTTGTTATAACAGGCAATGCAGGACACAAATATATGAAAACAGCACTCCTAATCTTGTGTAAACAGAAAAGCACCAGAGTGAATAAGCACTCTTATTTTACTTCTGTGAAATAGACCTACTTTTAAAGGATGGTAGGACACAAATTGAGCTGATATTCTAACATATTCCATTTTAACTTACAGACCTTTAAATAACCTTTGTAAAAAGGTTTCTATGTAATAAATTTCAGGTGATATAACCTTACAAAGGATAACGAGAATTCATATGGAAATCCTTACTTAGCTGACAGCAATTCCCGTAGATAAGGCTGCAGAACAACACTATCACACAGCAGTTTCAGAATGAAATGAGCATTTGCCTTCCGATCCTTGGATTCCACTACAGATGGTTCAGTAGAAGGACCTGTAATGAGAAAAAAAATTGCAGCAAAACAGTTTTTCCCCCAAAACATGACTACTTGTTAAAAGTAAATAATTCAATGATCCTCTGGGGTAATTAGTAGCTTGACTATTCAGTGGTTTCAGCAATACTTCACTGAAGTACTGTAAATTTCAGTTCCAAATTACATTCTGAAATACAGACAGCAATCCCAATTTCATACTGATTACCACAGGCTTACATATTTGTCATTCCCCAGGTAAAAATAACTTTTACATAAAATATAGCATTGATGCTTCGTTTACTTTCTGCACACTTGTGAAATTCTGCTTCAATCCAATCTTCATCTGCTAAGAGGCATTTTCATATGCAGAAAGTCTGTGCAAGCAAAGACAGCTTTTGAGATCATTTTCCTTCTAAAACATAATCAAATAAGCAGTGTGTCCTCACCTGGTATTGTGGAGGTGCTAGGTCCTTGGCCGGTGCCAGTCGCTGCTGTGGTAAGAGATCCCACAGCGGGGGCCAGGATAAAATCAATGTCACCATCTTTCAGTAAACAGAACAGCAGGATGTATATCAATACATAAAAACATCCCTAACAACATGCTCTTGCTGCAGTGTCTAACACACTGCAAGTTTTCTGTATTTAACTGGTTCTCTTTCCTACAAATGGCCACATTCCTAGATCAGTAACGTAACTGAGCATTGCAAAGTGCACTTCCCAGAAGTCTGACACCAGTGTTGGAAAGACACAAACAGGATTTGAAAACCATTGTTAAGTCTTCAGTAAACTCTTAGAAATTACTTCAATGACCTCTTGCTACCTCAATGGCATTAGACAGATTCAGTGTGAAACTAAAATAAGTTATTCACCTTAAAAGCCATCAGTTCCTGATCAAATCTCTCCTTCTACAGCATATTGTGATACATGAGCAGACTTACCTGGATCCATTGCAGGAGGATCTGGAACCCAGCTGGGAGGAGCAATTGGTGGAGAAACAGGGTCCTGATGGTCACTTGATGAAGCACCAGCTTCATGTCTGCCCAGTCCAGCAGCTCTCAAGGATCTTCTCATCATTTCCCTTAATCTCAAACTGAACACAAAATCAAGGCAAAAACACCCTCATTTTCATTTCTAATTAGAACATTTTAAAACAGAATTTCACAATGGGAAAGGCAACCAAACTCTTCTTATCTCTATTTTATTTCAGGATAAAGAAAAGCGAGCCAAGAAGTATTTTTCATTACCATATTTTGTTGCAACAGAATATAATGGCCTTGGAAGAAGAGTCAGTCAGAAATGCATCAAGATAGACTTGAGCCCAGAACACATCCCTGGTCACCACAGCACTACCCCTTGCAGGCAGCAGCTGATGGCCATTATCACCACTATGTGACATTCCTTTTATCCAAGCTCATTGCCAGGGGTGTTAAGGTTATGAAAGGATTTGCTCCTGTTGCTACTGCTTTTTAAAATCTAACTTAAAGAAGAGGTTAATGAAAAAATAAAAAATTCAGAGGAGTTATTAATTTAACACATAAGTACTACTTTACTGAGGACAGTCAGCAAACGATTTCAAGAAATCTATACCATCTTACTAGAGGAAAAGGTGTAGGAATAGACAGAAGCCAAAAAAACCTCAAGTGTGATACAACCAAAGAAGTACAAACATAAAGGTAGTTTTGTTGGGCTTCTTTTAAATGCACCTCCTCTTAAGATTAATGTGTCCTAAAGCACGTGGGGACAGAAGCTTTAATCCTAACCCTTATCTTCCATATCAAAAAGATCATGGTTATGAGGACTTTAGGTTGGGAAGGATAAAGACATCATTTCATTATCAATTGCTTTGACTAGAGAGCTAAGTAGAAGAACTGTACTATGCCCTCAGCCAGAGTGTTCTGAACTGACTAGAACTCAGTACAGATACCATCAAATTCCCTCCAAGTGAGCACCACTCAATTACAATCACAAAAAGAGGAAGAATATAAATGTCATCTGAAATTAGAATTCTGTTAGGGTCAGAAATCTATCCTTTAGAGCCCACTTGATAGAAAGGATTCTCACTATAATAATAATAGTTGCTTAGGATAAAAAGAATCAACTTAAGTTCTTCCCCATTGGTGTTATGCTGGTCTCAGTATTTTATCTATGTAAGCGACCACTTCTCTCAGAAATTCTCTTAAAACAAGCCTGGGCACCATTACAGTTCTTCCACGATACTTAATACTCCCTGGTAAAGAACACTAGAGCTTATTCTCAAATTCTCTTTCCCCACAGAGAGGAGCATTTCCACTTCACAACTGAGAGAAAGCACCAATCCCAGAAAACAGAATCACTTTAGAAGTATCCTACCATTAGTTCTCACACCAGAAAAAGTTTCAAAAAAACCCCACTAAAGCTCAAGTTTGGTGCTTGAAGAAGTGAAATCTGACTTCAAGCTACCAACAGAGCCCATTCTTAAACAAGACAAAAGGAAAGAAAAGAGTAACAGACTGGTAATAATACAGGCATTAGCATACAGAAAACAAGAAGAAAGCGTTACTCAGTTTACCTTCTGCTGCTTGACGATCCTGCCCTATTTCCTGGACCATTACTTGACACAACAGAGATTGCATTTGCAATCGCTTCCACAGCTGAGAGCCTTTCAGCAAAGGTATTCCTTTCCGAGCGTTCTGCTTCTGAAAAATTAAGAAAAGCCTCAGTGCTAGGATTTTACATAAAATATGAAATGTTGTTACTCAGAAAATGTTCCCTGCTTTTTTTTTTAAACACTTAGAGGGACAGAGTAGATTTTTATTTAACAATGATTCTGACTGGGTTTAGTTTGTAAAAGGCCATTAAGGAAGTAAATTCAAGGCACCCAAGCTCCAGCACAAGCTTTCAGTTTTCAGTATCAAGGGACAAGGGCCTATTACATAGCTAATTCCAGACACCTGCTGAGTCAAGGCTTCAAGAACAATAACAAAAAAAACCCATGAGGAAAAAAAAAAACAAAACAAAAAACAACCACACTTCACAATGAGCATCCATGAACAACAATGCAAAGTTGTGGGCTTGTAAGATACACACTCTACATATGAACATGCTTAGGAAAAACTGTTAGAGTAGCACAAACAGTTTGCATCTCCAACCCTGAGCACCATAACACCTAAAAGTTCTATTCATAATGAGGACTAAATTGTGTCAAGTGTAACCAAAAAAAACCCTTCATTGTACAGTTGCAATATAACTTGAAGCAAACCTGAATCAAAGACCTAATGTAGATTTATTTATCTGTGAGATAAATACACAGATAAAGCAGTGAAGTCAGCTGTACAAGGTTTGCACAGAGTAACAATCATTGTTTCTTTAGGAACTACTGACAACTAAAGCAAATTATGAATCACTAGCACCATGAATCCAGAAAGAACTAAAATAGAAGTCACGTTCAACGCAGGCAGGACAAGAACAATTTTCCTTTCACTGGAGTGAAAGACAAGTTTTGGTATAAACAAGAAGAAGGTGTATTTCTGAATAAAGAAAACTATTTCCTTTCAGTGACTCTGATCATTCTTTCAGGACATGTCTCCAAGTTGCTAGGGCTAAGTGCTCATCTTCCATTTAAAGACTTTTCAAACTGACTGTCATCTTCTGCACTTATTTTCACACTGACAGAATTAAGATCTGAATAATTACTTTTTTTTTTTCCCAACAGGAAAGATCTTAGGTGTTGCTTGTTCACAAGCATGAGAAGACTTCTTAGACAAAAATCATCTACTACCCACAGTAGATGACTACTGGGCACTTAGCAGAATATTACTCGTGTCTCTTGCTCTACACAAGTTGACTTGTAGCTGAAAATGAATTGCCATTGTATCATGTTGAGCTCCTTTCTCAGATTTGCTGGTTCTCTAACTCATGACCCATCATGAGTGACCCCTCCAGCAGTGCAACCATTTCCTGCAACAGGTTGCACCTGTTCTGGTGGAAGTAAACTGTAACTGATTCTTTGCTGTTCCACTGATGAAGTTAACAATAGTTTTTGGAGTTTGACCAATTGTAAATGTTTGGGCTCCAATGGTAATTTGCTGTTCTGCTGGCTAATGAAATTTGTCCCAGTTCTCTGGGCCAAAATGCTCAGGAGGTTTTGTGTATTCAGTGACATTAGCTGAAATTCATATCGTAACTCTTTAATGATTTCACATGCTCTGGACATCTCTTTAGGACATCTTTTTTTCCAAGATCCTTTCTACTGGCAAGACCGAGGAGACACCAAACCATAGAAACAGGGCAGCCTTCCCACAGCTTTGTAGATCTGGGGCCACTCATCCTGCAGTTCATTTATTCAGCATTGCAGGAGCTATGGCAAAACTAAGCACAGGATCTGAGAGGAAAGGGAAAAAGAAAAAAGCTTACTCCTGCCCTCAGTACTTCCTTCCTGGCACTTAAGGAGGAATTTATCTGAAATAAGAGTGAAGAATCTCAGGCAGATACTATCAGGCAAGGGGAACTATGTTCTGAAATTAAGAAATATATCTGTAGTCTGGAATTGAAGTCTTTACTCATAAATCAAACTTCTTTTATGGTTTAAGAGATGGACATATAACTCACAGACAGTAACATCAGTCACCACTGCCCTCCAGATGATGCACAAAACGTAAGATTGCCTTAATATCCATCACTAACAAAAAAAGTTACAGTGGAAGCTAAATGTAACCTAAATCTAAAGATATGAATCCTCTTCAAGAACAAGTTTTATGAAGGAAAAGAGAGAGGCAGAGGAGTGTTACAAGTCTATCAGGCTCATGTTTTTCATTTTTCAGGAAGTTAAATTACATCCAAATGAAGTTACTGAAAAAATATCAAGGTTGCAAAGACAAGCACTCAAATTAGGAAAAGTCAGATTAAGTTGCCTATGCATCCTTATTTCAGATTCCTTGTGTGCTTAGAGTAAACCAATCTTCAGTTACACAGTTGGGTTTTGTTTCTTCATTTTGGGTTGTTTTTTTGTTTTGGACTTTTTTGTCACCTCACCCACCCTGCCCCCAGCAACAGGACCCCTGCCTCAATCAGTGCACAGGATGGACGACACACTAAAGATGAAGGGTTGCACAATGAGCAAGCTGTTTATGCCTTGTTTGCTGCAACATTTGGAAGGCATGTAGTAAGGCAGTAACAGCTTGGCAAGGAGAAGGGGAAACATTGTCTTCTTCTGCCACATATAACAGCACACAGAACTTTGTGAAACAAATTTTTACAGATGATTATGATACATTTTACTGATTTCTGGACACCTAAAAGGTGCCTGACTCACAGCAATAATTAACATTCATGGAACAACTAAAACTACTATTAATCCAGCTCTAGAATAAAGTGATTTGAAATAACATCTATTTAAAAAAAATGAGATCAGGCCCTAGGTTTCTGAAACAGAACCCTCAAAATTAGTTAACACTTTGAATACAGAAAAACTTCTAGCAAGAGAAGAGAAAGCCGCAGCATTACCCCCATTCTATAAATAGGGATATGAGGAACAATTAAAGTCTATAAATGACTAAAATTCAGTGACAGCACCATACACAAATCCCACGAGGAAGTTCATTCATTGTTCAGTGCAGGGTTTGTATGGTGTGCAATAGTAAGGAATGGGGCCACACACTCAATGATGAGGATAAAAAGAAATATTGAATAGCTACCCATTCGGTGAGCACCGTCCATCTTGTGCACTGAATGAGGTAGTCCTGTGGAAAAAATAGTATGACGGTGTCATTAAAGACCATTTCACAACGCACACCCACGTACAGCACATGGGCAAAGTTAATTCTGGCATTGCCTAATTTTTGAGTGCTTGACTTAGCAACCTTGTTCTGTTAACATGCTTTTTACATAACAGTATTTGACATTTTGAAATGGTGTCAGTAACTGGCATTAGTGGGGTCAATCTTTCACACTTCTTAATACACATCAGTGACAAGTATAATTTCTTATTGGAGGCATTAACATATACTGTAACACTTGAAAATATAAATATTAAATACTGTTTTCTGTTGAACTTTATTAGTGATATAATGGGGATACCAGTGATATAAAGGTAGAAAAATACTTTCTTCATCTAAAGCTAACATGTGAATGTCAAAAGTTTGTCTTTTACAATCAATCCTAACTTTTGAATTCTTATAAAACCTTATGAGAGTAATAAAAGTGTTGTCTTGGCACCTTTGAAAGGCTGGTAGGACATTTTAGGTCCTAAATTGTAATATACCCATATATGAAGACAGCAGATTTTCTTGCAAATGCATACAAAGTTTATTTTCAAAGTATTTTCATGATACTGTTGAGCTCACCCTCTTCCTCTTTTGTTTCTTTGTTGCTGGTTGGAAAGCACACAGATACACAAGCATGCAGAATGTTACGGTTTCCATCACATCTGTGGCCAAGGAATGTCTGCAGCATTTGTGGATTCTGATCCAAGACAACTGCTTGTTCAAGATTCATCAGGTATTGTCTGCAAGCTTCATAGTCACATCGAAGAATGTGCTGCATTAATGTTTGTTTCTGTACTCAAAAAAAAAAAATTTGAAAATTTAAAGTACAAAAGGCAGACATACAAGCTTTCTCAGTACCCCTAATTTTCCATTTTTGTAATCAATAGAAAGATCTGTATCTAAGACAGTGGCAGGAAGTCAGTGCAGAAACTGTTGAGAGCATGCATGATCTCAATTTTAGACCTGTTAAAAACAGCTGCTTGCATTTCAGGCACAGAAAAGCCAAAGGAACAGAGAGGCTTAAAGCAGCAGAAGCTGAGGCTCACAGAAGCATTCCTTCAGCTTCACAGCTGGATACTTAAGGTAGATCACTTCTATTTCATGGCTACACGTAACAGGGAAAAGTGGTACAACTGAAAAAACCTAAGGGGTCTACATGAACTAGGTCTTACATACTTCTTGTTACATGAGTGATAAATGCACTGTGAATGCTTAGAAGCTGTTGAAGATCTGGGAGGTTCATCTCATGTATAACAAGCTTTTCCATAAAGATGGAATACTATTCCACTGTGCCATCCATCTCAGTCTAAGAGGCACACAGGACCTCCGTGTGGCAGGAGAGCACACAGCAGATCTGACTATGCTGCCACGTCGCTGACAAGTTTTTACAACTATGACATATAGATTCATAGCAAAACTATTCAAACAGCACCACAGATGAGGACAGAATTCTACAGGCAATTCAAGTGAAAAAACCTTCACTTGAGTCTCATAATTTCCTAGGGTATGGTCCAAATATAAGATTTTAAAAAAAGAAGAGTATTGCGTTCTCAAGAAAGTAATTTGTTGGATCCCTTAGAAAAAGTGTGCACCCATGGGATAAACAGATTGTACAGTGTTAATAGACACAAAAATGAAACAATTTTAAAATCAATGCCTAAAAAAATCTTACTATTTAAAAGCCTGATACAAAGTCATGCACCCCGAAATGGATTTTTTACTTTACTTGACAAATTTGTGTTTTCATGTTTCTAAGAGAATCTTCTGTTGAAACTGGTTTCTTTAAAATAATGAAAACACGAAGCTGCTTTAAGCATAACTTTATAAAGCAAGAGGAAAAAAAGCATGTAATTGGGTAATAAAAAAAATACTTTACCTCAACAGCCATAATAATAATAGCAGCTTTCTTTTTGATGGTCGAGTTAGCAGGAAGATTTGTTAAGGAATGAACACCCATTCCAAGACTACTAATAGGTGGAAGATCAAGCCAGTCAGGGTCTCGTATCCCACCCATACAATCTTTTGCCATTGGATAGATTGTACCATTTCCATCTCTAAGAATAATAGGTGATTCCTACATTTGGGAAAAGAAGGTTTATCATTAAGCCTCCATAATTTATAAATATTATGCTTCCCAAAAGGTCTGCTTCTTCTTGACTGCCAACAATGACAAGCAAGAGTGTATCTGAGTCTCACTTATGTCATTGTCTCCTACCATCATTACAAGTGGTGCAGCATAAGACACCAGATTCCCTTTTGCAAATGCCCAAAACATGCTTAACATAGTAAATACTGTTAAAGTATCTTCCTTATGATATACATTCATTATGAAACGTTACCAGTGAAACATATAGTACCTATACTTTAGCTTACTTAAATGCTCCAAATAAAGTCGAATATATTGAAACGAAACATTCAAACTCAGTCATTTTGCCAAAAACGTTTCCCTCAATTATCCTAAACAAAGTATACTGTGTTTGTGGAAGAGTTGCACAAAAACTTGATATATCATTTTTAGTCTGAAATATAGATTTTTTTTTAACAGTTCCTTTTTTTCTCTAGTGGATTTTTATCAGATTCAGTTACTAAACGTCGCTAGCTAACAGTCCACTGATTCAGGAACCATTCTGTCAAGTTTTTTCTCTCTTTTTTACATTCAAGGTAGAATCTGAGTAAGATGTGCTGTTTGACAAACTATTTCTTCGCCAGACTCTGGAAAAGCCTTACAGAAGGCTGCACTATCTCATTCAAAGACGATGGAAGTGAATTCCAGTGAGGTTAAATGACTGGGACACAAAACCACAAACCTGTCCGGCTGTAAAAATAGCAACACTTCTCTCATTCTGACCCAGGAATGCAATGCTGCTGGTAGGGAAATTATTTTCCTGCTCAGCCTTTCCTGTGGCAAGGTCAAATATGCAGTATCGAACCCAGTTCCCAGTTTTCAGAACAGCATGTACTCCTTCAAAGACACACAAAGAAAAGAGTGTTTTATTGATGGCATGCAGTAGAACTTCTAACTAAAGCTCTTTCAAGGAATTACTAATATCAATGGAAACAACTGTTTATGTTCTTTTGACAGTAGGTGTTTTCCACTAGGATGAGACACAGATGGTACAGGAACCCCCAGAGCTGAACTTAAGGGGCAAGTCCTACCTACCTTTTGAATCTACATTTACTGCTAGGATTTCTGTTTTTTCAGGAATACACAGCTTTTTCGGTGTCCTTTGAAAACAGTCAGGAACTTTTGGAGTTCCACCAGTTTTTACAACCTGAAAACGTAAGTGAAATTTTAAGCCACAATAAAGCACACACAGCTTTAAAATACTGCCTGTTTCCTCAATGTTTCATAAACATACCTGCAGTTCATCTATTCTGAGCAGCCTACAGTCTTGGAGAAGTGAAGAAGGATCAGGGTCTGAATTAGAGCTGCTCTGACAGTTTGCATTACTGGAGGTGCCTGGAAATTTCACAGCAACATATGCACCATCCACCTTTAGCACCTAGGGGTAAAACATATTGCAGTTTTATCAAAAGCTGTGAACAGAATCTGATTTGCTTTGAAATAAACCAGATCTTTATCAGGGAAAGAAAACAACATTTACAATAATCAGTGTTCAATTCTACAAGTCTTGGTCATTAGCCTCATTGTTTTGCTAAAATTACTGAAATCTTAAAACCTGGATTTCTTATTGACTTTCTAAGTATCCTGAATCAGATCTAAGGTCCCTCCATTTCAGCATCCTATGTCCACCAGTAACCAACACCAACTGTCTAGAGAAGCTCCTAATGATACTCGTTTGGTGTCTTTCCAGCTTCCACATCCTGGAAAGAGCAGGACAGCTTCATGTTTAATAGCCTGGAGAGACTCTTCTCTTACTAACTTGTACAATTCACTTCTGGAAATAAACACTAGTCTTGTGTCAATGAAGTACAAACATTAGTTATCAAAACAGAAACCTACACTGAGCTTATTACTTCTTTAAGTGCCCATTTGCTGTCACATTACAAGGCAAGGGAAATACCTTGGGTTTTGTTTGTTGTTTGGGGTTTTTTGGCTCCAGCTGAGCCTTTTTAAAGCCTCTGTCACAGAGTCTTAGTGCTCCTTCCTCAAAAGGAATGCATATAGTGGAAAAAAGAACTGTTGGTTCATGGGTCTGTCACCTGTTCCATACACTTGATGACAGTTCTCCACTCAGTCCTGAGGACTGAAGGATACAGCCAAGTCTATCCAGACATCTTCACGTGTCTGTGTCTTTCTCTGGCCCTCAAGGAAATGGAAATTATTTAACCTCACACTGACACAGTCATTTCTAAGACTGCATGCCCCTCAAGAGTTGCTGCCATCTGAATCTAATCAGAACTGTCAAAACAGGCTTCCTTGTTATAGAAACTTCTTCTATCACCAAACAGCAGGGCCTTTTGAGTTTCCAGCTGACACCATCATTTTCTAAATATGATAAAAAGGTAAGAAAAAAAGGTGGGGAGGAGGAAGATTAGACAGTGTTATGAGTAGAAATAAGAGCCCTCTGTGCTCTCAAGTCTTAATCAAAACTAGACATAAGCAGCCATCAATCTTGATTAGGCCTTAATTTCTCAATAGTTCCTACACAGAAAGTGCTTACTATGCAAAGATCTAGATGTAATCAACTTTATCTAAAAAGGGTCCAACAATAAAAAAAAACATTTCTCAAATTTTCAAGATATGGCAATAAAAATCCAGGCATTTCCAAGATTTCTCTCAATTTCTCTCCTTAAGTGCACCAGAGAAAAAGATATATTGACAAACATTACAGCATTAGCACGTTTTTTCTTACAAAGATTACTGTGGATAGTCATAGCTTTTGCTCCCCACATGCTGAAACTTCTCTCTAGAAGCCTAAGTACTAGTTCTAGCAGTAAAGCATCACTGATTAAGAATACTGCCCAAAAATTTCAAAATTCTGACCTGTCATCTGGACTATAAAAACACCGATTTCTATTGAGATTGGCAAGACAACACTCTAGACAAAAAGTCTGATTTAGTCAAGAATTTGCTCAATGTTTTAGCCAACATATAGAATTTTATTTTTTTTTAATGACCATATGTTGCTACAAAGGGTTTGTAAATTTGGGCTACTTTCTGAAAGACACAAGCCTTAAGAGAAGGCGCAATTCCCAAATATTTAACATGGCCTTTCTCAGTAACTAGAAGTTTTTTCTTACATGCTTTCTGACTGCTCTTAGTCTTATCAACTACAACTTCTCACATCACTTTTGATGTGTTCAAAGAAATTTTAAAGTGCTGGACTTTTTTATTTCTCTTTAAGAAGAAAATCACGTATCTTTAAAAAACTGATTTGGCTCAGAAGGTATTCTCCTCTTCTGTGAGTAACTGAATTCTTTAGTTGAAGGTACTCCTACAACTAGGCTGTCACTATTGGCTGTTACACAGAAAAAAAATGAAACTATCCATTGATGTGTTGAGCAAGGAGCTCAAGTGAAGGACTTGACAGCAATTACACATGGAAAGCTCCAAAGCAGAGGTGTGGTATAATGAGCTGGCACAAAACAAGATAAAAATGGAACAAACATTCATCTTTAATTGAAATTATGTAAGTCTGAGATAATTGAAAAACTCATTAACAAAAATAAAATACAAAAGCTTAAAGGACTTAGATGCTTTAGCTTCCAGAACTAATGTACTTACACTGTTGATATTGCTAATGCAGAAGTGCCACTAATTAGAAACGAGCATTTTACAGAACTGCATAAAAAATGTTTGCCTTGTTATAACTTAATTAAAAAAACAGAATGAAATGAATGAAAAAAGCAAGCAACAACACGGAAGTTGGTAGATTTTTTTTCTAAAAGCAGAATACCTTTTTATTGCGTTTTCAACTATCCAATCACGGGATAAAGAGATCTGATCTTTCTTTGTAATGGAAGAGGAAAATAATTTGAGAAACCAAAAGATGAACAGAGTTGTTCTCTTCTTTATCCTTACTACCAATCCACTGCCACACTCCTTGACACCACAATGCCACTGGTAACTGTAGAAGCTTTGTCTCTCCAGAATCACCACATTCCCTCTTCAGACACAGCAGAAGATGACCAGGAAAAATACATTTTTATTTCTTACCCATCTCCTTGTTGGAATGGAGACATTTTAACATCATAGAAAATGTTTCTACCTTTATTCACAAAGTGGAATATGTACCTTCAAAGAAATATTGACACAATTTTTAAAATATTCAACTCTGAAAGATTAAAAACAGATTTCTCATAGGCACTGGGTAACTCTTCTGGGACAAGTATCCAGTCTGAATTTATCCTTCTCATTGGAAGGCTTCAATCTCAGACAGAAATAAAAAAATAAGAAGTTCAAGTGACTGTCCAAAAAATATAATATATAGTACAGGTTAAGGAACAAACCACTCAGTCCAAATTTATGTTTCACAAAATCCCTATAACCTGCTAGGCTTTCTGGGCATAGGAACTGCAAAACTGGTAATACACACCTCACCTCACCTGCTTGAGGATAATTTCAACGGCCAGAAGCAGTTTGGGGAAACCTTGGACACTGCCAATGGAAAACCTCAGATCAAAATGAACTGCAGCTGCCAAAGCAAAAAGCAGCTCCAACCCAGGTTTCAGACCCCTCTGTTCTAACAGTGGTTGCAGATACCATTTAAGCCATTTCAGAAAAGGAGATCCAGAAGTCAACATGGTCAAGTAAACGAGATTGACCAAAAAAGCTTCTATTTCTCTGATACCAGTGAGCTGTAAAGAGGGTTTCTTTCAGCCAACATCTTTTTTAAATGACACTGAGAGAAGATTCCATCAGACTTCTCACTGACACAGTCAAGAGATGAGTGCTAGGCTTTTTTATTCCATCAGTCTTCCATTAGGTGGAAAATCTTGTAATGATTACCTCCTCCTCCATCTAATGACAGACTTGGAAGAATAAAGGCTTAGTTTTGTTCCAAGCCATGAAGGATTCAAATTGAAATGAGACTGGAAGGTAGTAAGTTCCAAGGAGCAAGATGATTAAACGTAAGAGCCCATCTAGCAGACATGCTTTCATTTCTTTCAAGACTGCCCCAATGTAAGGACTTTTGCACTCTCACCACACTCTCTGGCTATTTGCTGCTTTGGCAGCAGTGTGTAAAATGCTTGCTGTAAGATCTACTGGTATCAAAATAATCACAGGCACTCAGAGGAGACCTGTTACACAATCAAGTAGGTGCCCAGAGAGAAACAGGCACATTAGAAGTTGACACCATCCACTCACTGTTCTACAAACAGAACAACAGGGATATTGCAAGGATTTCAACCACTAGTTTTTAGAGAAGTTGAAGTGGATGTGTACATCCAAAAGCATAGGGGCATCAATTTTCTAGAAACTAAACTATTTCAGGAACAGAAGCTGAGCATTGGTAAATCTGAACCCCTTTCCTATCTCAAAATTCCACCTCCTGAAGACTAAGTGAAAATTTTTTTTTATATACAACAAAGAACTATATAAATAATTTTAAAAGGTGCCAAACACTTATGATAGACAGAAGCTTATAGTGATCACATCTTATTCACTTTATTCTGAAGAATATAATTCTAAATTTCAGATGCTTTTGCAGATAAAATGACAAAAATAATTTTTTTATACCTCTTACTACTTAAAATCTGAATTATTACATAGAGTAAGATTATTTGCCTCAGCAATCAATTAGTCTCCTGCAACTGATTTCATGTTGTGCTCAAAAAACATCTGCCAAATTATCAGTGCCCATTTCTCAAAGATGTCCCACTATGCACATGCTCCTCAACCACATATTTTACTAGATGACAGCACTGAGAAAAGCTAAGTGTTGCTCCATCATACTTTGTAACATCAAGTTCTTAAAACTCAAAAAAGTGCTTCAAAGCCTTTCCAGTTTTTGCAAACACAGGAATAGTATACTGCCATGCAGAACGCTCATGGCATTGAGGCCAAAACTACCAATCCACCAAAGAGTCTCCTCAGATTGTCATTCAGTAAACAAAAGACCATGGAAGACCAGATGAATGTCTATCTGGGTGGACACATCCCATGAAGTCCTAGGTCCCCAAACCCATATGATTATATTTTTACAGCCTTAAACTCTGTTTACTTATGCATAGCCCAGTCAAGATTGTTCATAATTCCAACTCTCTTTGTGCTTAATTCAGCTCTCAACAAGCTAAACTGCAAACATTACTGTTCCACAATGACCAGCACTGGCTACTTGGGAGCCTGTAGGAGAAAACTTTAAGAGTAACCCTTCTGCAGACTAAAGTGCCTCCAGCTGTTTTTAATACAATCATACAACTGATTCAAATTAAAAAAAGGCATAAACTTGTTTATGGCCTTGTTATAAACTGTACTTCTGTCTTTAACCTGGACACCACAAGGCAAAATTTGTTATGATTTTGTCTGCTGGGATCTATCTACACTCTAAAGAGTCACAAAACTGTAAAAGGAAAATCTTAAGTGGCACTAACATCACTGGAAAAGGACAGCATGCTTTATGAAGTAAAAAAAAAACCATCTTTGCCATAAACAAGTGACATAAAACAGACTGAGCACCAATAACTATTCACAAGACAGATCACTTAATGGTTTTAGCAATTCAATGAAAATATTAACATAAAAATTCAAGGTCGACTATTTATTATAGTAGTTCTTGATACAAGGCACAGACACCTTTGCAACTGAGTACAGAAAGAGTGAAACAGTCTGTCCTGAAAATCTTGGGGTCTAGACCAGGAAGGACAGGTAAGGACAACAGCAGCTTCCCCAAAGCCAGGATCAGAGGCAAACAATGGTTTCAGAGACTTCAACTAGATCTCAAAACTTCTTTTTTTTAAGTTCCAATGAATTAAGTTGCTCCATGCTCCCTTCTGCAGAAATGACATAAACATGATAATGAAATTCATTGTGGGCCTCCTCCTTTTAAAGATTCTGCTCGAGGCAAAACTTAAGACAGCTGCACAAGTAAACGCATTAGGGATGCAACTAAAGCAACTCTTACTAAATCCAATTCTGTTGGCCAGTTACTTATTCTCTTCAGGTAACATTTTTAAAATTTTCTGTGAATCAAGTAGAAAACAACCCAATCTTTTCCTTTTGTGGAAAACTTTCACTGGCTTCTTTGTTGCTTTTCTTTTTGAAAAGCATACCACAGAACTGCCTGGAGGACCTAATCTCCCCTAACACTGCACAACAATGGCAAGGGAGAAATGAATTATTTTTTTTTAGAGGGCTCTGAGTCAGAGCAAAGGTTTACTAGAGACAAAATGAAAAAATTAAAAGGACTAAAATAGATGTTCTGTTGTAATAAATCAAATAACTTTACAGTCATATTAATAAAGCATGTAATTTCTAACCAAAATACTTCTGTTCTTTGGCTGCCAGAACATGAGATGTACCCAAAAATTCCACTTAGGTGTATGTAGAAGTCACAAGAGGTGAAACTCCTCCCAGTCTCACGGGATATGTGGAAACTATTGCTCAATACACCAAAAATAATATTGCAGATAAAATTACATCTGCTTTTCTTAATATTGTGGATCAATTTAAAGTACCAGAATGTTATTTTTGAAGCTTCAGCATGTTTTGTTTACAACACATTCACTCTATTATTATTGTTTTACGGACAAATTAAAATGCAACACAAATCATACTCATTAGAAACACTCAAGCATCCTCAAAAGTATGATTCTTTTAACAATTAGCTTATCTAAAAACCTTTTTTTCTCTCCTCCATAAATACGGTGGGACTGTGCATTTTAGACAAACCTTGCCAACGGGAACATTCTTAACATCTTCCACAAACACAACTTCCCTCAGAGACCACTGCTCTTCATTCACTTTCTCCTCCTCTTTCGGGGCAGGAGTAGATCGTCGTCGCTCTGAGATAAAAAAGAGATTGCCAAAAACAAAAACTTGAAATACTTAATCAAAGCATCAAAATGCCACGTTCAGTAAATACCAAAGAGTCTCTTTCCCCAAAAAGACTACCAACAGTCAAATCTCGAAATTAACAAGAGGTTAACAAGAATATAATTTTAAGAGTCAAGAGATGCCTAACAGTGCTCATGGCACTTTCATGTTTTGCAATGCATTAAGCACTGATAAAGCCTATATGATAAACAAAGCAATTATTAAGAACATTTAAGCAAAGTCATTAGAGTACAATAATTTTTAAAATTTTTAAATAATACAGTAATTAGAATACAATAGCATTAAAATACAAGAAACAAGCCCTGTATTGGCAGGGCTTAGATATTTTAAGTAGAACATTTGACACTGTAAGACCTTCCTTCAGCCCTGGTGTAGTGCTTTGTATTTGCCTTGCAAAAAGTCTGCTTATCTACCACATATGGATTATTTGGTAAACTTCTAGAAGAACAGTAAATGAGGCAGAAAATAGCTGTTTGAACTAATAGCAATTGCAACACAGTTAGATTTGCTGCAAAGACATTATCTGAACAGTAACTGTAGTACACTCAGATTCAAAATTAATACATAACATGGCTAAATTAACACTGACAAGAACTTTTAATCTTCTGTGTTGAGTATATAGTGTAATTAATAGTATGAACATGTTTGAAGTAAGAAGCAGAGAACTTCTAAGCTAATTGCACAGTTAACTTCAAACACTAGTTCAAAATCCCTAGAAAAGCTGTAGTCAATGAAAAATTACAGTCGAATGAACTTTAAAAGGGAAGAAATCAGTAGCACAAGACTATTAGTAAAATTCATTAGTATTGAAGATCTGAGCATATGAGATTCTCAGTCACTGCAGGAGGCCTTTTGAGTGTCTAGGTGAACACTTCTTAGAACTGCAGTATGTGAACAATTAGAAGAAAAAAGAGGCAGACAGAAGATTTCTTCAAATGTTGGCATTGTAATTAGCACTTTATAAATATATATGCTTAAATGGAGAGAAAAAAAGGCTTGAGGAATCCAGTTACATGAATTCTGACTTCGTCTTTCAGGTTTGAAATACAACTTGTACTATGAAACTTCTCCACTTTTCTATGTTAGTAAACAATGTTTAATTTTAGGCTTTTTCTGTAATAGTTCACAAACTACTGCTTTATGCACCGAAATTCAAATGCAAGGCAATCTATGCAACAACAGCTTAATCTTAAAAGGAGTTTTCCAAACCAAGTTCAACTTCTGGGCTGTAAAGAAAATCATTATCACATTGCAATTAAACACAGACAACTTCATCTTAAGACTTCCTCTCACCTCCTGAAAGATAGTTTAGTTTCTGAGAGCCATTACAGTTGCACAGATACACCTCACATCAACTAGTCACTGCTTATATGAATACACTCAAATTTAATACTGACAAGATCTAAAGTCTATTAAAAAGCCTTTATCTGTATTGCAGTGTAGACTGAAAGACCAAAGGACTCTGAAATCAGTACAGAATCATTGTAGAACTGCCTATTATGGAAACTTCTTACCTACACAAATATTTTATGTTACTCTGAGCTACACATCACTTACTATATGGCATTGATGCACTGCTTGCTATTGAAGATGCATCACTACAAGTGGAAGCTGGGGATGGCGGAGGACCCATCTCAGTTTTCACTGGTTCTTGTTTGCTTTCAGGTCTAGAATAAAAGGTAGTACTTAGAATGAAGAAAGAAAAAAGTCAAGTCTTTTCCATGGCAATGGATAGTGTGTGTCTCAGCCACATTCCTTTAATAATAACTTATTTTGTTTGTTAAAAAATTGCAAATAATCACCCTAATTGACTATAAATCTTGATGTTGGGAACTGTGCAATACTGCTTAATCAGGGACTACCTTTTAACATTAACTTCGTATAGATAAAATATTACAGAAAATAAAACATGGTGAGCTTCATTTGAAGACAGGAAGAATTATTAGCTTTATATAGTAACCTGATAGTCCAGAACTGCTAGAAATGCATTCAAGCTTTACATGAAATTGTTTAAATCTGTTTTGAGAAACATTTAAATGGCAAGTGTCAACCCAATTACTATTTTTTTCAAACTATGGAGTGGCTGAAACAGGTCTGCTAATACCATGAAGGGCCAGAAACAGATGGCTCCATTTTCAGCTATTAAATATAAAACCCTGAAAACTTTATGAAACACTGTAGGAAAGTCTCCATTTACTATTCCTTCTGTATTTCACATGTCCACAGTGACACACCACTGAGACACCTTATCTGCACTGAGCATTTCTGCACATTTAGCAGAGTTTACAAGAAAACTAGTCTCTTATAAAGAAGGTAAAAATTTCAAAATTATAAAAACTCACCAATTAAAGATAGTATCAAATAAATATTCTGTGAGTACACATGTGCATGTCCCCAGCACTTACTTCGCCTCAGTAGTTTTGCTGGCCTTCTCCATGTTTTTCAAGCTCTCAGGGGACCGAAGCTGGAATCGACAGCTGTCATTCATGTTCCAAACAGATTCCATCAACACACCCACTTTTGGAATCCCAGCACTGATTGAGAAAGCAACTGCTCCCGCATGATAGAGGGGGTTATTTCTTAAACACACCTACAAAGGTACAAGTGTTTATGAGAACAGTGAATTACACTGAGGGAAATCGTATGTGCATGCATTTTCTTGGTCGTATATGCAATAGTCAAAACATAGAAAATTTACAGAATTAGGCGAAGAGGAAAAGTCAGCATGATGTACAGAAAAAGAGGCTGTTGTGCAATTCACAGCTGGAATCAACAGCTTCAGCAGTGCAACTGCTTAATATATATTTAGTTGCTCAACCACAAAAGGAACAAGTAATCCAGTAACAGAAACTCATCCCACTGTCAATTAAAATGGATTTGGAATCACAAGAAATGTGCTCCCTGGGAAGGAGCTGCTTTGTCTCTGTTAGTTCTAGTACTAATCACAAAAAGAATCCTACACCTCTGTATCAGCAATTAGCCTTTTTGGTAAAGGCTTCAAAGTAAAAGCCTAACCCACTGCATGAATAAATCAAAGCCAAGCACTAATACTGCAGGCACTTAAATGCCAAATCATTTACAAAGCTACATGTTCTACCAAGAATTGTATTTCTATACTTTCTGTCAAAATACAGGATCAGTAGGTAAGTTAAAACAAAGCAAGTACAGCTTGTTCTTCCATGTGTGCAGCAATAATCATACTTGTAAAAAAATAACAACACTAACAGAACACATCCATTTAAAGTCATATAATTAAAACATACTATTTTAATGCCATATCATTGAAATCACTTTTGTCCATAACAAGAATAGAACCTCATTCATTTTGCTGTGTTTTTTTCAAGAGCAGGCTGTAAGCTCATCACATAGCAGGTTAAAAATGCCACTGGTGACAGCTGCACTTGCCTGGGTTCCAACGGTTATGTTTGGCATAGAGGAGATACCAGCACTAGACTTCGGCTTCTTATTTTTTGCTCTGGCCTTTTCTAGCATTTTCTTCCTTTGGCTGAAAGGAACTACACCCCTGTGGAAAAATGCATATTATTTTTAAAAAGGCTTTGATAGAAAACCTTTCTTCAGGGTTTCAAACAGTCTATTCCTTCTGCTTAATGTTATCATGATAAAGCATACGTGTGCAAGCTTCTCAGAAATCTCAAAGCACTGTAGAAATGTCACCTTTTCTACATTCACCTCACTTTCCAAACTCATCTCAATGGGCCAATTTACTTGGACAAGAAGAAGAGCACACAAGTGACACAAGTGGTACATTCCAGTCACTGCTGTCAAGTTGTAGGGTGTTTCTCTGAACTCGAGGATATCTTTCCTACAACCAGTGATAATTTCCAGAATATGCAGTTGCTGGGGAACAAGATAAGCTTTTTTTGGTTCTAAATTCTAAAAGCCTCACTGTCTCTCTGGGAACATGGCTGAAGGAGTCTAAGGCTCTTATGATAGACTTCTGCTGCAAGAGGGGAACAGAAGGACATTTCTTCTGTAATTGGATCCACTTGGTTTAGCTGAAAGTAATGCCTATGTATACAGTTAAGCATGCTTATTATTTTGGTACTTCATGCTTTAGTCGGTGGGTTACAGAGTTAGATGCTTTTGATTTGAAAAGCCCCTTCACGTTAAGTAGAACATGAAAAGCATCAGTCCTGTGCAGTTTCCGTCCTGGAAACTGAAATCCTGTCTACAGACCACTGTAACTAGGGGTATCAATAGTAACAGAAGCTTTTGTCTACATCCATCTGGTAACATAAAATCACCACAGCCAACTTTTAACCCCTTCCAGAAAGGGCATGTTAGTTAATAAACTACTTTCAAAGATTACATATAAATGCTAATAAGTCTTTTTATATATTGTACCAATTATTCTAATAGCAGTAAAAAGATGGCAAGTTCTATTAGCCAGGTATCTCAAATGTTATGGCTTAGCAGTTTCCATATTCAGAGTATTTAAGTATGGTATAAGCTGTGACATAATGAAAGGGTCAAGAACCAGAGAGAGAGGTGTGATTTTGAGATCTGGGGCTAGAAGTTAGAATAAAACACATCTGTGTTTAAGTTTACAAGTCTAGCTACAGTTCTCCTTAAATATTTTCCAAAGAGTCAACAGAATTTAATGAGAAAGCTATTTCGTAGAACTAATTTACAATGCTCTGATTTCCAGCTCATCATCAAGTATTGAACTCATCCATGCCTCAAAGCTATTTGAACTTTCAGCACGATATATAATGCAATGACTCCTGACATGCTGAAAATAATGCATGCCAACAATGCATTAGTATTATTCAATAAATTCACTCAAATTAGAAATTCATTTCACAGCCCTTCTGGAAGGGTTATTTTTGAGGTGTGTTTTTGTGTGGGTTTTTGTTATTGTTGGTTCCTCCCCCCCCCCCGATTTTGTTTGTTTGCCTTTAACATAAGCTTCCTGATTATAAAATTTTAGTTAAAATATTTTAACTAACATTTCATATTTGGTTTAAAAGTGTTACGTTTTAACAACAAACTCCACAGGGAACATATGACATTATTTCTCCCTTCTTTAAGATCTGGACTACAAACTAACAGATGAAATTTTCTAACAGAGCCAGACAGAAGAACACTGACCTCATATGTGGGTAAGTTTGTTCCACATTTATAATCTGAAAAGGCCCAAAAGGCATAGAGAAGGATAACTGAGTACTATTGATACATCTGAATGTTAATCCATTTACACACAACTCCTAAAGAATGACCTTATTCTGTTAAAGATGTTATAAATGGATCTAAAAGCTTTAGGCATTAAAAAAGAGAACAAATATGCTCAAGTGCAGAGTTAAGAGTTCAGAGCAATGACAGTCCAGTAGTTTTTCAGTGCTTCTCAGAACCAAAGACATCCAGAGGACCTACACTGTTGTACACAAACACAGTATTTACTTACCACCAATACAAGTTGTTCTCTAGTTGAGCACACGTATAAAGGGCACAACAATGTAAAGAAACAATCCGTTCTCCCTGAAGCTCCGAGTAAGTCTGTGCTGTGTGTTCTAACTTGGAAGCTACAGAGCTTAAGGTTTCATCCACCCATGTAGCAACCTACAGGAGAAGGGAAGACAGGAACAGAGAAGGTACAAGGAGAAAAGTTGCACTTCAGTTGCATCTTAAAGATGTGATATTCACTGTTTTCAAAGGGGAAAAATAAAAACATCACAAAACTAAAAACAATTACACCCTTTGTAAATTTTTCTCCTACCATCTTTTCTTTCAAAAAAAAAAAAAAAAAAGGCTTTTCAGGATTTTCCCCCCCTCTATTTCCAGACCTCAACATTAACAAAAAGGTTAAGAAAACTAGAGAAAAGTATCATAAAGGATATGGATGTGTTGGTGTTTTACCAAATCAATTTCCAGTTAATTCTTAAATGGGCAGAAATGCATATTTAGATAACTTACATCACTGCCCTTAGTTTGTCTAGTAAATCTATTCAGAACATTAACAAGCCTCTCTATTCTCAAAGCAGTGTTCTGCTGGAACAGCAGAAAGTCAAGTGTTACAGATAATCAGGTAAACCAGGTAGGTATCTTGTCACTGCTTCAGCTGCAAATCTGACAGTTGGGGTTTTTTCAACTTTTTGCATTTCAACAAAACATCAGTTGGGGAGGAAAAGAAACGAGTGATGTACTTTCTACTACAAGGAGATGACGCTGAAGAATCAACTTCTCCGTAACATAGTGCAAGTAATTTTAAAAACCCGGCTTTATCAAATTCACAACCAGCAGACTTCTCATACCTTGTTATTTTCTGTGGCAACAGTTGCTCTAATACTGTTTGCAGAAAGCAGCACTATCTTTTCATTGGTTAACCCCAAGAACATGGCTCGTGGATGATGTAGCGAAGGATTCTTTGGAAACAAAGAAGTATTTTAGATATTCAAAGCATATAAATCCTTCTGAAGGTAAACATTTAAAGCTGTGCAGTACCTGTGCATTTCTGTAAGGCTCTGATTCACTCCACTTCCATTGATAGAGCTCTCCTTTACTGCTAACAGCCACAAGCTCAGAATACAGAGCTCCAATACAAATAAACTTTGTTCCATCCTACAAACATAGAAATATGAAATCTAAGACAGTGATCTTACAAATACATATATAAAAACATATCAATGCCAAAAAAAGGACTTGAAATTGGTTTTTTTTAGTGCACTCATGAATGCTGAACCTGAAAATAAAGATATATCCAGCTTATCTCAAGCTCAGCATGCCCTCACACACGTAAAAAAGTAGTATTGTTTCTGACAAGAGTGAGGGTAGAAACAGGTATTATTTCCCTCAAGTTTAGCAATAGCATATACCTGGCAATTAACTTGTTTATTAAGAGCTTCTACAATATTTTAAGAACACATGACTGCTCATAGAATTAAATATGAGAAGATCTCTTTGACTTGTGACTTCAAAAAAATCCTTCTGCTTAAAATTCTGGCTTTTTGAATTTAACAAAAAAGCAACATATTTCTATTATTTCATTGCTAAGCATACTCAGGAATGTATCTTCCAGTTACCCATGAAATCAACTATCAAATTCACTGACTCATCAATTAAACAATTCTCATCTTTCACTTCTGAAAGTAACTGCAAAGAAGGTCAAGTTCTAAACAAAAATCAGGATGCTACATGTCACATTAATGGATCATTCTAACCTGATATGCTTCTAATTATTGGTTATTCTGCCCTCCACACTTTTCTCCTTTTTACCATCTTACCAAAAGTCACATGGGTGGCATCTTTCTACTACTTAGCTCCACTTTGTCCATTTGCTTCATCCTGTAACTTACACAGATCTCACAGGTCCCTTTTCCTCCCTCTTAGATTGGATTTATACCAATGTTACAGCAACTATGCAATGCTACAACCTCACTTTCGTCAAATTCCCTGTCAAGTTTCCCCTTTCACTGAGACAGACTATTTGAGTGATTTCACAGAACACCTAATTCTGCTACTGAGAAACAGATGTATATAATGTTTCATTGCTCCTCACCAAGTGCAGCTATAAGACAAACACAAACATGTTCTTTCTCAAGTTCTTTAACAGTAACTAACATTTTCCTTCCACTTCTGAGAGAATACACTTTTACAAAAAACAACCAAAAACCAAACCAACAAAAACATCCAACAAAACAAACAAAAAACCACAACACAAAACCAAACACAAGCAAAAAACTCCCCCCACACACATCAAAACCAACATAAGATAGTATAAAAACAAATGCTGTCTTCTAGAGCTACAAATCTGAAATGACAACCACTACAGAGAGGACTATTTTTTCTCCCAGATCATTACCTTCAGCAGCCTCTCTCAGATTACAACACACATTTAAGTACTACAGCCATCTGAGGGGAAGCCTAACTGTCAGTCATTAAAAAAGTCCCATCATCCAGCACATTTATTTGTCCCCTAAATTAAGAGACTTTTCTGTCTGATACAATTGAGTTTAAAAGTGGAAACATCTTTACTTTCATCTGGATTGACACTATTTTTTTTACTGTTTTTCTTATGCAGAAGTGCGCATTTCAAAAGGTGTGAGTGTATCCTTGAACAACACAGGACTCAGTACACCTTTTAGCAAAAGCTCAAAACCCCTACCAATATTTGGGGAAAAAGAGGAAGGCAGCAGCAGTAAAGGACAGAAGCAATCAAGAAATTCTCTTTTATACCCTGACAACAGGCCCTAGAATTAGTTTATATCACTAGGGAACTGTTTTGCTCTGGAGGGCACCTACCAACACAGCACAGAAGTAACACTAACACTAATCATGGCATGATTAATACATGCCATGGCGTGAACAGGGCATATTTTAAAAAAGAAGTGCCATCAGAACCTGCTCTACTCTAATGAGATGCATCTCTGCTTCATCAGCATAGATGAATCTTCAGAAGTTTTCTGGCCTAATGCCTCAGAGTTAAGTATGGAAAGCAATTAATTTTTGCTCCAAGACACTCTCATTATGACTTTTAATCTTGCTGGCACATATTTTACAACTTTTTATAAACAAACAGTTTAGGACCAGAACACGAGAGACATGCCATTCAAAATTTTCCTCTCCTTTCTACCAAAATATTAGCAGTTGTGATCAAAATGTACCACACTGACCTCCAGGGGGCCATTCAGCAGACTGCCCATCCAACAAACTGCCCAAAGACACGCAAATGACACGACAGCTCTGCTTCTGTAACCTGAGACTCATGTGTTCAACTACAAATTCTGATTTCAGACCAGAGAAATCACATAAAGATGATGCAGATTGCTGACAAAATCTTGGTATCTCAATAGGTGAACAGAACATACAAACCTGCTTGAACAAACCAAAGGCTTGGCTTGCACCCAACTGCAGTTTAGCAGGAAAAAGCTATCCACACTTCCAATACTACAGTGGCTCTGACATACGTGGCAGCATAAACTCACAGTACTACAGTCCAACACGATTTGAAATACCAGAAAAATGTATTCATTGACTTGGATTTCTGAGCAGGTGACTACACTTGCATGGAGGGAGAAAACTCAGTACCTGTGCAACACATCTATACATCACCAGTCTCAGATTGTGAGCGAAACTGATACATTTGGGAGTTTCATCCATTCCTCTCAGGTCAGTACTTCACCTCCCATAAGCAAAAGTTAACCATCCTCAGCACAGACTACAGTTCTGTCTCAAATGCTAAAGGTCAAAATAGTGAAAAAGGAAGGAAACATATTTGCAAAGAAGGCTGGTTCTTTCACTTAACTCGCCCCATAGCTTATTGTCTTCTCCATTAACATTTCAAGGCCTCCTTTCTGTTTTTCAAAATGATGGAAGAAACGTGTGAACTGGTCTCACTGCTAAATCATCTCCCTCAAGATTTTCAACTTGAATTTATGTTGGAAAATATCACCACCAAAATTTCATAGTGGGGCTACAGCAAGAAAGATGCAGAACCATCTTATGAATGTTCAGCTGAAGGACAGGATAAAAACTAACTATTTTGGCTAAAGATGGAAGGCCTTTCCAGTAAAACACCTTCACTTAACTGGAAGCTAGAGTTTATATGAGTGCATATGCAAACAGGTATCTTGAAGCAGTTCGGTATGTTTAAACAGCATAGGCAACTAGATATCACAGCAAAAAACCCAAAACACAGCACTAATAATGGCCATAGCAATGTTACCAAAACACACCAGGATGAGTCAGCATTCCAAGCCTAAACTAAATATGTTCCTTGAAGTTAAATCCCTGAAATGTCCCTGTACCCAAGCTACATTCTCTCATTCTAAGCACAGGGGACAAAAGCAATCAAAATTTTCACTGACACACAAGTTCAATGTTACTGAATGAAACAAACACCCCAAACAAAAAAATGCTTTAGACATAAAACACCTGGTAGAGACAGCAACAATTAGACAAATATTCTTTTTAGGTCTCTTAATTTCTTTCTGAATGCCCAAATGAAGAGTATAACAGCTAAAGGCATGATGCTGTAAGCAGAAATAAACTTCTATATTCACCTCCCTCTTCAAGCTATCTAGATTTACTCTGCAATGAACAGAGACACAAGAAAGCATGGCAGATCAAAATAGACACCTCATAGATACTGCAGACAGACAGAGATGGGAACTACTAAACCAAGTCCATAAAATTTGATTAAATTAATACAGATTTCACTTCCCTTCTTCAGAAGCTTTTTCGTTGGTTTAGGTTTCATTTTAGTTTTTTTAAAAAATCATTTCCCCAAGCATCTAGATAATCCATAAAGAATATGACTCCAGATACCCAATTAGCAACATAGAGCTGGTGCTCCTACTACTGGTATCTCATGTGGAAATCACTTCTTGCTTTCAAAATGGAATTAAGGTTACAAACCAGCTAATCAAATTCCAGGGGACTCTGAAGGAGCAACCAACACAAATTATTGATCAACTCAAAACACAACTGCAATACACATCAGCTTTTAAACCGTTCTCGCTAGAAACCCAACCACTCAAACTGAAAGTATTTCTAGGAATAATAATGCTTATCAAAAAATGGTTTCCTTGATGAGGGATAATTTAAATTGTTTCATTAATATATTAATATTACATACTTTGAGAACCTAAGTAAATAAAAGATGAAAAAAGAAAAATCCCAAATCTTATGATCTACAACAGTATCCTGAAAACATACAGAGAAGAACATTGAAACAGTAAAAACAGAAGGGTAGCTTCTAAGGGTGTAACTAATTATGTGCAATTTAACTAAGTGCATAATAAAGAATATGCTTTATTACATTATCTCACATGAACTGAGATGAGACAGTCAAAAAGGAAACACACAGTATTTATCTGGAATAAACAAATCTATTGCAGAGCATGCAAGTAAAAGATTAAAAAAAATAAAAATCCATACCTTATCTGGCCACCACTGCAAGTCTTCTCCTAAAGAAACAGGACTTTGAACAGGTGTGTTCTTCTTGTCCAGGTTTGGTTCCCCTTCCTTACTTGTAGAGCCTCTTTCATTATCAAAGGAGGCTCCATCAAGCCACCTCCGTTCACGCAAACGTAAAACGGACTCACGTTCACGCAACAGCTCAGAGTCTCTCTCTAAGGGAAGAAGGAGAACTGGTATGCAATTGGGTCACACCAGTGGGATAAAAGTAAGCCACTCTCTAGTAAAGACCCTTCAGGATGCAACTAACAGCAGTTAAATCTACTCACACAGATTAAAAATGTAGTCCTGACATGCAACATTCAATATATCAAACCTTTCAAGCATATGTACTTTAGAATTACTAAACACAGAATAAACTAGAAATAATGTCTTAAGAGTTTTGTGCACTATAAAAAATGCTACAGCATTTTCAGTTACATCTTAAGAGGCCAAATACATTTAACATTGCAATTTAAATTTTACTAGTACAATATGCAGTGCTTTGTGGAACTGTTTTACCAATGTAGTAACGACAAAAATAAAAAAACGTCTATATAGTCTATATATTTATTATAGTCTTTATATTTTTGCAAACCAAAAAAGAGTATTTATTAGAGAGTTTCACAACAACTTTCCCAGAAAAACAGTAATTTGAAAAGGTTAAAGAAAGCAAGCATTAAAAAAAGCTCTCATATACATGTTTGATAATCCAACCGCTTTTGTTTAAAGCAATATTCCATAGGACTGGATTTAATAAATTAAAAGTGTATCTGCTTTGAGTAGATCAAATGAACACTTTTCAAGAGTCACACAAGTCTTTAAAAAGATCCTCATAGGAAAACGTTCCTTACCAAAATGCATCCCCTCCAATTGGCCTACAAACTGTCTAAAGCCAGAACTCTGCAGTTCACTCATGCAGAAAAAATTTTTAAATCAGGTAATCAAACTAACTTCCCAAGAGTCAACTATGCATGGAAAATAAGGATTATTAAATTCGTGGAAACATCTTAAATAGAATAACCTTAGGAAAGGAAAAAAAAAGGAGTAATTTAGAAGGAGTTATGTCAGATGCTGAATATGCACATGCACATAAATGCATTTAACCTATGAAGTACCTCACTTATGCTCACAAAAATCAACTGGAATTACGTATATGAGATGACTGCATTGTTATATCAGTTTCAATGAATGATGCCAAGTCTTGGATCTTTTGCTGTATTAGACAAATGGGAAAGTTTTCACATAAGCCAAACACGACAGCTGGTCTTACAGATGCATTCATGAAGTACTGTACTTGTTTCCCAGCAAACATCACACTGACCCCTGACTAATAATTTTGTAGCAGGAACTTACATGTTCAACAATTAATATACTAAAACATGTTCATGAAAGGCAACAAGGCGGTACTAAACAAACAATCACAGCAGAGGTTGGATTAACAGTTTGGAAATATTCTAGGCATTTGCACAACAGCTTCAAAAAGATAGGAAATTGCTGCATGGTCTGTTATAAATTTTTTAAGTGCAATATGCTTTAAAAAAAAAAAAAGCCTTAGCACCCCCTGAAGAATTTTTTTGATCAGCTGCCAATAGTTCTCCTTATCCAACTATGATTCCAGAAAGTAAAATTTAGATTTCTTCTCCCTCTTTAGTAGCTAAAGTTCCTAATTCCATTAAGGTAACTTCTGTCATGGAACAACTAAGGAAATGTGAAGAACAATGTACAAAGAGCAATCCAAAAGAAAGAAAAAAAAATTAAGAATGCTGCGTGTCATCGTTACTCATTTTTCAGCCAAATTAAATATTTTATTGCAGTCTACGTATTAGTAGGTACATACACTACTGTTTAAAATGAACTTAACATGCAAAATTTTGTAACGCCTTACAATACCAAGATTTAAGACAACAATTAAGATTTAAAATACATGACTACCAAGGTTCTTGCAGAACTTACCTGCTAATAGTCAGAATTCATCAATAATTTTGATGAGTAACAGTCTATTTGTCTACTCTGTATTTGACAACATATCACAGTCTACTTTCGTATTAAATCAGAATCTAAACCACCAGTGTGTACTATCACTAGGTTTTTCCACAGCAAACTACTTTAGTACAAAGAAAAAAGGTGCAAAATTACCTCTGGATGAGCCTAGCCTGGAAAGTGATGAGCGCCGAAAGGATGGGTAACCAAAGTAACTAATATCTTCTGAAAACATAGCATCAGCATCAATAATGACACTTGGGTGAGCAGAATGTATGTCAGCATCCAGAAGAGACATAAGATCCTCTATAAGAGGAGACAAGGGTCTTAAGTGAATAATCAGCTACTCAACATATCATCCAGAGAGACCATCAACTAAACAAACATCAAAACAAAAAAAAAATCCTATCTATTAGTTGCATTTCTGCTCTTCAGATTCACCAGTGCAAACTCATGTGCCTCCTATGCAACCACATTTACAATCAAGCTTGGCAAATCAGTGAAGAACAAAGCTGGTTTCCCTACAAGAACTGCTCTGCCACTTACCTAACCACATTTCCCAAACAAGACTTGCCCAAAACACATTTTTCTGTATCCCAGAAATTCAAACTTTTGCCTATCCCTTGAAAGAACAAAGCTCTAGGATAAGGCACATATACATACATGTGCACACACACTCATGCATGTAATGCAGAACTCCAAAGGTGACCTGGAAAGAAGGGAGGACAGAGCTGATGGAGAAAGGTGGCCTTCACACCACCATGTCTTTGATGCCAAAGACTATGCTTTTCCATGGAACATTGCTTTCAGAAAATGATATACTTGTTCAATTCATTTGCAGCTCTCAGTAAAAAGCTTTAAATGGTAGCTACATGAAGAACAACAAGTTATCTGGAAAAAGCACAATGTTTTAATAGCATGCAATTTAATAAAAAACCAACCAAACCAGAAAGTTGAACTTAGAAACCAGGGCAGTCACGGTATTTATGTTAGAAAACTTCAGTTTCCATGAAGTAATCATCATCATCAGTGCAGAACCACCTCCTTCCACTTACTAAACTACAGCTACTATCCACACACAAAAGAGGCCACTGGAAATTCATGCAACTTGAATTCAAGTCCAGCAATATGGACTGACAAGACAATTGAACCTGACTCCCACCCTGCTGCTACAGAAAGCACAGTCCTACTTCCCTCCTTCATCCCTGAGGCAGGCACCTCCTTGGGGCAAGGTGGGATTTCTGAATCTACAGCTAGCACATTCACCTGGCTTGAAACAGATGTTCACAGAGTACAGAAGGTGGGAAAGGATCTTCTGATTGACTTAACTGGGTAGACAGAGCCCCAAAGGCAGTGCCTCACCATATGCAGCAAAGCTGACCAGACCATACTGCTGCCAAAAGAGGTAGTTCTGCCCCTTTCCAAACATTCAGGCAACTCTCACTTGAAAAAAATGAGGCTCCCCAGATTAGGTTTCACTGACCCATACAGGCTCACAAACCTCACCCCCATGTGAGGGAGGGGCAGGACAGCACCTTCTGGCAGCAGGACAACCTCAACTGCTTTAACCACTAGTGAAGCAAACGTGAGGCTACACACAGACTGCTCTCTGGAAACATGGAAGGAGCACATGGAATTTCAGCACATCCAGTTCTCAGCCTCTTTCTCATCCCATGCATAAAACAAAATAGCAGGCAGAAAACAAGGTTTGAACTCAAATAACAGCACTCTTAACAGTAGGAAACTGATCATTATGGGTCTTTTTCTCAGTGCTTGCAATGAAAGGAGGGGAGAGGGGAAAATACACAAAGCAGAAGACGCCCAAAAACTGAAAAGGAGCCAGAAGTCTGTGGTCGGAGCTTGTATTAATTCACTTAAGACTTTCACATCCCTGGGCATCAGAAGATTCATCCTGATCTTTCTCAACTCTCACCTCCAGGAAATGTAACACATACCAAGTACAACCAGCTGTCTCCAGAAAAACAGAGCTCTAAGTAGTGAGCACTGTGGATTTCAAAGCAAGCCCTGCCTGAACGCTTTTTGCATTAATTAAGTAATCCACTCAAGTGTAGACTGTGCTTCTAAAAGCACAGCACTTGGGACTCCAGGACTCACACACTACATTTTAGTAAGTAAGCCTTGACAGACTGCTTGGAAATCTTAGGGGAAAAAAATTACCTTTGGCAAACAGGGTCTGTCTTATTAAAACAATTCAGGTAACTCAGAGTACCCTTTCCCTGCCTCCTACTTTATATACCTTTCACTGGCTTTCCACAAGGACAAAGCTGCAGCACACCTCACCTTCAGAGCATCAACTTTTAAGTAACAGACTTTTAAGAGCTGGAAACACAGCTGAGGTTCTGTTTCATCTCCCAACATCAACATGCTGGTCCCTTTTCCCTCCTCCCACATGACAAACATCTCTTCCTAAGTATGCTCCAATCTCTCTATAGTCTAGCTACTGGTTCTGGGTTTTTTTGGTCACTATCCAGGAAAAAATTGTGAAGAACTGACCCCTTTTAGGAGCAGAATTGGTCAGAATAGAGAAGAACTCTCTGCCTTCATTCAAAATGGACAATATTGGGTTGTTTAAGGTAAGCTAAACAAGAAATCCTCTTGACAGAAAACACACACTAACTTGTGACACACACACCTTCCACCATGTCAGGCATCCTGAGTTCAGCCGTACTTCCAAAAAGGAAGTAAAAACTGAAGCCAGACTTAGGCACCAAAACTATGAGGCTTTTTGTGAAGTATGCATTACGATGAGTAAGGAAATGAAGGCTTTTCTTACCCTCTTATTTCAGCTTCAAACCAAATTTTAATTTTCTTCCAGCATTTGTGGAAGAGATCCCCCTTTTTCCATTTCCTATATTAGCAAAGAAAGGTGCTAAAACCAGTAGGGATAGCAGCCAAATCCACTCCCCTTCAAACATCCCTGGATTTTTTTAGCACTGTGAAAACACAGATACTGCAAGGCTACATCCAGTTTAAGAATCAGAGGGGGAAAAAACCAAACCATTCTCTATGACTATTTTTCTGCTCTTCAGACAAATCCCATGAGATTATATCATCCATCTCTTACACTGTGTGAGACCAGAATCAGACGGCACCCTTTCCATTTAGATGTGATAGTTCCGATCAACCTATTTAGGTAAGAAAATACCCACAATTCACTAGTAAATACCACAGAAAATTGGAAAGGAAATCCAGTTCAGAGGAAAGAAACAAAACAAGAAAAAAGCTAAGTCCCCACCAATGCAAAAAACCTAGATTTCACTAGGCATATATGAAGCAATTTGAGTACTAAGAAATTTTTTTGTTTCAATTGCTCCATGTGTAGCATTATCAATGGATTTATTAACTGAAGGCATTGCTTAGATCAATTGAGATCTCAAGCAGAGCTCTTTTTAAACCTTTTCCCTTAAGGGGGCAATCCTAAGTTCTCTCCCCGCTTCTCAGCTGCATATTTTTATAAAATATTCAAGAATTCAATGTGTTCAGTACCTCCTCTTCTTTCAAGTTTGGATTAAACGGGCAAAACTGTGACAGTGAAGGGAGAGAAACATGTATTTTTGTTTCCCAGGAAACCAGAGTAAAACAAAAGTCCAGAATTCATTTCTTGATAATATTTATTCAAAATATTACCCAACTTGAAGTTCATAAGAAACAAAAACAAACCAAAACCCAACAACAAAGGAAACCAAACCACAACAACAAAACCACAAAAACCCAAGCCCATTGTCTAATTGCTTTCCCCAAAGGCAAGCCAGGCTGCAGTTCCCCTCTCCCCTCAGTCCTGCTGTGACACCAGCCCATCTCTCCTCTCCAGAGCAGCCTGAACGCTGTCAGGCCCACGTCCCTCAAGTCCCACTAGTGAGAACCCACTGTATCAGGCAGAAGTCACTGAACAAACATGCACACAGCAAACAACACAAACAACAAAATGCTTTAACTTCTACAGAATCTCTGTTCAGAAAATTAACAGAACAAAAGGCCCAGAAGAAGCCTCTAATATAACTTGATATGAGCTGGAAAATTCATCTAGGAGGCCCTCAAGTCTTTTCTATGGTAAATGATCTTGTTCTATGTAGTTTTCACCTTGATTATTTTCCTAATGTATTGTGAATCAAATGAACCCACATTCCTAACTATGGTAAAGCAAAAGAAACAGGACTAGATTAGAAAACCCAAAAATCAAAGTATATTAGAGTCCAAAAATAAATATTTAAGAGACACTTGATGGCAATCTGTATGGAACAGTAAAGTGCTGCTCTTCCCTTAAGAAATTTCGAAGAACTCGGAAAGAATTGAGACACATTTTTTGTTGCCCCAAAAAAATTCAGATGCATAACTTTTATAATACCAACTGGAATTATCACAACCGATATATTAATAATTATGACATATTAAACAAGCAATTATTCACAGTATCTCAGCTTTTTAATTATTTTATTATCATTTTTTTAAATCAAATGCAAATTACTCTTAGTTTTTCTGTCTTGGAAGGCTTAGAGGAGCAACTCTTAAATTCAGGGGTCATGAAACATCAGACATGCAGAAAGGAGAAGGAAAAAATTAGCATATGCTTTTAATGGAAATGCGAGAGCCACAAAAGTCCTGAGGCAAAAGCTGTCTTGCCACTTGCTTTTTTTATGCTTGGAATGAACAAAATCAAAAAGCTCTAAAGCATAATTTGACATAATTAAAAAAACCCTCAACCTATCAGAATCCCATAAAAAGCCTAACAGCTGAATGCATATAGCATTTATCAGCTATCTACAGTTTTCCCTTATGAATCTGATGTTACAATTCCAAAAGAGCATCCAGAGTTGAGATGACAAGTGAAAGCAGGAAGAGTGCAAAGTTTCTATAGCAAAACACTTTCAAAAAGAGCCATATGCAAGTTTCTCTTGCCCTCATTTTTCCTGAAAACAAGCTCCTATGGTCATGTGACACAAGAAAGGACTGGTTAATTTTTACTATTTAACAACACAACAGTGACAGCACTGACTAGCGTTCAGTAGATTTCTCCTTATCAGATTTGGATTTCAAATTAATTCATTTCTGTACACAGACTGATTTTTTTCCTGTAAAATTTAAGAGAGACAGGGAAGGCATAGCACATTCAACAAATCATGAATTACATCTTTGAAGACTGGAGTTAAAACAAATCAAGTTTCATTTCTATTGTCACTTCCTCAATTTTTCCCAGAAAAACTGGGAAAGAATTAGCCCCATTTCTTTGTGGAGTAAAAGAAAATAGGGGAAAAAAACTACTATTAGGAGGTTGCAATCCCTTCTAGGAAATTTTAGTAAACAGGGAAGAAGTTTGAAAAATTAAGCCAAGGACAAAATTGTCTTCTGAACATGTAGTGAGGACACTGAAACTCTGCATTCTACTTTAGCCTATCTCAAGTACACAGGACTCACAGACTGTAGGGGAGGCACCTTCAAATAAAAGTTACCAGTCACAGGTTGTCAGACAGGTCCTATTAAATGATCCTTATGGTCACAAGGGGTATTAAGAGAACAGTTAATGCTGTAGAAACCTGGTTAGTATGGTTAAAAGTAAAAATTTACAGTGGAAGCTCCTAACTGTGATTTATCTTTTGAAGGACAGTTCTAGAGGAATGCATTCAGGTAGGCTCAAGACTAAGAACTCCTGCTTTGAATACCTGGAAAGACTGAAGAGAATTGACTTCCTCCAGTGCATCTGTCTAATGCTATTAAGCATATCACTAAAAAACAAGACTGAGATTAAAGATTTTTCACCCCTTTCACCAGAATAGTATTGATTCTACAGCAAAATAAAGATGCTTGACAGATGCAACTTAAACTAGAAGAGGCGAAATGAAACACAAAGATTTTGTTGCAGAAATGAAAAAACCCTTTGTCTAATCACATGACTAACAAGATAAAGATGGACGAAGCCCATGAACCTTCCTGGTGAACCAGATGAGCAGAAAAAAACATTAGAAAAATATCAAAACATCATTTTGACAAACAGAAAGGAAAGCTACTATGTAGGCAGAGTACAGATGAGTTCTTTTCATGCAGTGCACCTAACATGAACATTAGATTTTGCTGTTACATTTTCAAATCTGTTTACTCAGCAAGAAAAGATTGCCTGAATTATTTAGCCAATGCAAAAGTCAACTCAAAGTCTTCTATAAAAAGCAATTGTATGGGACAGACACTGTTTCAAAAATAGCTGCACTACAATTACAGCATTTTGCCAGCATAGAAAGAATACTACAGAATTTATAAGGGGAACTTGAGATGAAGAATAAATTCTCAGTCTAACTGTAACCATTGTAAACTCTTTTGTCCTCAACTGAGGCATTTTGATTTTAAAAAAGCTGTATAAATTTTGCTCTAAGAACTTGTATAAATATTAAGGATATATGTTAGTAGGAAAAAAACATGCAAGCCTCTAGAAGGTTTTAGAATTAGGTTTTATGAGCAAGCCACACAGCAGTCTCAGCATGTTGTTGAGCAGCAAAACAGACTTAAGTAATGCTGATGTCACAAAGCCTGAGATCTTGTAAGTAAAATTAACTTTCATGCCCCTCATAAAAAATACCAAGTTACTCTTCAATGGCTAAACCAACCCCTCAGAACATCTCAGAACATCCCAGAGTCAGAATTGTTCTCTGCATCTTTAGGCTTTGCTCCTACAAGCAAGAACTGTCTTCACTGCATACCTTGCACAGCACAGAGCTTGCTGTCAGTACTCAAATACAGAAAAATAAGAACACACTGGCATTTTTCATCAGAAGTTGTAGGATACAAACCTCCAGGAAGGTATGATTCACTTGCCGTGTCATCCCCATCATCTCCATCTTCATCATCCCGACTCAATAAATTATTTACAGCAAGGTTTACATCCAGATTTGTTCGCTGCAGTTCCCGAATAATAATACTTCTGGACTTTCCTTGTAAAACAACTTGTGCCTGTCAGAGCAGAGTGCAATTGGTTACTGCTCGTCCTCAGTTCACCAACCCTCATTCGTAAGAAAGGAATGCTTAAGAAACTCCAATAAAACCCAGCAGTCAATCACAGCACATACAGGCAAAGGCTCAGATCAGTTTTTCACAGTATCTTGTTCTACGTATCCAACCTTCTCTTAGTTTCAGTCAACCCACTGAATTCCAACTTTGGTGTTGAGTTTCCTAATTGAATGTTAGTCTACTTTTTGGAATGCTTAATACTGTAGTTGGAAGGACAAGCAAAATCTACAGAAACATACGGAACAGTCTAACTCAGAAGTGTTTGAACTTAGTATGTCAATCAACAGAGTTTGCAATCAATTGTTTTTCCAAAACTACACCTCAGTCCCTGTCTTTTACACTGGTTTCTCTTTCCACTGCCCTCCACAAAACACAATCACCTCACTACCTCTATTTCTCTCATCATTCTGCTTCTAAAGGCTTATCTCCAGCACTTTCTGCAACACCTAAGATTTCATTAACAAAGTGCAAATTCAGATAAAATCTTCCAAAATGTTAAACAGATACAATGAATTTACAAAACACAACAGAGAATTCTGGTCTATTCCACTAAGCCTAGGACTCAGAGCACTTTGTTTTCCCAGATAACCCTCTACTGAATGTCAGAGAAGATGAGAGTTCTGGAAGATCACAAACTGTGTCAAGAACCTAAGTACTGAGTATTTTCATAGCACAGTAAAAATGAGGCACCAAGTAAAATAGTCTGTTTACAAGCAAAAAATAGAGAGGGACATTCTAACTACACAAAGGTCATAACATTCTATGCCAGAGGTTTACAGATTTTCAAGGCTGTAATGTAGAATGTATATTACATAGACCATCTGTGAAGATCTTTCCCACTGCTCTGTTCTGTTTTAAAGGCAGATAAAGTTTGCTATTAAAAAAAAGAAAGCAAAAAAACACACCAAGGGAAGCAAAGCTGATTATCTTTGGCCCAGCAACTAATGTCTGTAAGTCAAATGTAAACCAGCAACTAGTTTTAAACTAACAGCTAAAGTGCATTAACTAGTCACATATTTTGAATATATTCTTTTCTTCAAATATGGAGAAAAATGTTTTAACAGGCTCCACTTAATCACACAACGCAAAGTCCCATCAGCTTCTTCAGGTTTCAGTGCATTAAGTGGCAAAAGTGGAGCAATTTATACCCCAACATTCATCAGTAACATTCATAAAAAATTAAGTAGAGGTGTCCATGACGAAAAGTTGTTAGAATTTTATAGAGATGAAATATATTTAATGTCTTTCATTTACATCTAAAATGGATCTCTTCTATCAAATGAGAAAAAAGTCGACCTGCCTCCTTTGTTACACTCCTTCAAGAAACTTAATGCTGGACATTATTCCCAAATATTTGATTTTCTCATTAAATTTCCCATCTGCAACTGAACACAGCCTTCTTCATCTAGATTAAACATATACCTTACCTGAGGGAAGTTTGGGAAAACGAAATTCTAGAATCCAAAAGTCTGTCACTCCCACTGCCTATTTCAGAATAAAACCAATTCACCTAGAGAAAGTCAATCTCTTCAATTACATGCCATCACTCCTTGGAGAAAACACACCACTACAATACACTCCTGTACA
Organism: Serilophus lunatus; assembly: GCA_013399895.1. Lineage (NCBI taxonomy): Eukaryota > Metazoa > Chordata > Aves > Passeriformes > Eurylaimidae > Serilophus > Serilophus lunatus. The sequence continues at coordinate 116,854 of VXBA01005947.1, forward strand.
CACGCTGTGAGAAGCTCTCCAAGTTTTTGGCAACCAGGAGTTCCTAGTCCGTGTACCTGTGAAATGAGTTCCTCTGGAATGACTGAGGCTGGAATCACTGGCTGTGGTTGGCTCCCCAGCAGCCCAGATCCTCTGTCCCGTCCTGTGCGTATCACCCTGGTCTGCCTTCGAGAATCCCGAGCTCCAGCAGATGATCTTCCAGATGATCCTCCTCCACTGCCACCAACCCCTGAACTCCAGCGACTTCTACAAGATTTAGATTATTTAATTTTTTTTTAATATAGCAGCATATTTGGGGAACTACATCAAGAAGTCTTTAGTTTTACTATTAATAACTTGTGAACAGCCCTTGAAAAGTAACTGCCGCTTGACTTCATAGACAAGAAATATCTCTCAAAACCAGTTAAGAACAAAAGCACCAGGCAACTGATAAACTTCTGAAATACACACAGGAAATAAAAAACCAGGACAGCAACTGGAATTTGCACTTTTTCCTACTCATACAGTTGTGTGGATGTATACACACATAAACAGACACACGGATCAATTCCCAGATTTTCTAAAAGCAACAGTAGCAGCAGCAGCACACCCCACACTCAGCTGTCAACCTGCTGCCATAGAAGCACATGTGCAGCAGCTTCGTGGTCAGGGGCTCTGACACAAGGTCACTATGCTCAGATGGGTCTTCTAAAGACTCTGTTACTTGATTTACATTAAGAATTGCTTAAGATTACACTGGAAAAGTCAAGTAATCTTCTTTACTGCAAAAGAAATCTTACAGTAGATGGTTCTCTAATCCTCATGGATGGTTTTCAAGAGTTACCCGACTTTATAGCTATTCTTACTGCAGAAATCAACACCAATTTATACATTGCAAAAACATGCCTGACTGAACAACTTCTTCATTTTTGTGAGTCAGTATCAAAACAAGGGAGCAAAAGGCAGTGATTTTTAGAATAGACAACTCACCATCATTACAGCTAACCTTAATTACCACCACACAACTGTGTCAACAGAATCTGGTTTGGACATAAGATACTCTGTTGCCATGAAAATAAAGAGACTGTGGTTTGTTCTTCGAGGTTAATTTTATCTTGCCATCTACCTTAAAGGATATTGGATATGGCATTATTACTATTTAATAATCAGTATCAGCAGAACTTTCCTGCTATCAACCACAAACTCCTTTCAAGAAAATATTTAGACATGAAAAAAGGTAAGTACTCTGTAACAATATCTAATAAATTTATGTTAAAAAGCCTATCACATCTAGCTACTAAAAGCTAATCAGGTAAGAATACTTGTCCTACATTTTATGGCTTAAATTGATTACTAACATACTTTTTTTGTTGGGTTTTCATGTTACTCCTGAAAAGACCATATAACCACAGAGTATCTCGAGTGCCTGGCTAAGACAAGGCCCTGTCAAACACATCCACGTTTTCAGGACTCTAGCCAGCAACCACACAGACAATGACAAAACAAAAAGCAATTCAACAATGGCTTTAGGGAAAGTCTTGTCTCGGGAGTTAGAAAGAGAATTCTAAAAAGTGATACTGCTGAAAACGGAAAAACTCCCTCCCCAAAACAAAGAAGAATGCAACTCTTTTCAAATAAAATGAGCCAGTTACTCTGTTCTAAAGGTGGGAAAGTAGCTGATGGGAAAAGAATGGGGCTGAGGGAAAGTCAGATTCTACCTACACAGCAACTCCCAATTCAAGTCTGAGCAGGAAGGTGGGTTTAAAGTAAAAGGTTCTGCATTAGGTATTAATACTTACTGCAGATATATTTTCTACTTTAAGTTATAAAGTAACAATTACATAGTTTAGACATTCCAACAGCTAAAACTATCTCTGTTCATATAATAATTCAAATATTCCCTAACTTGGTCCTGTTGAAGAGAACAAGGACATAGCCACTGCTACTAAAGCTGTCTAAACCCAAAATAAATAATTAATATAGAATGGAAACCTTTCAGTTCATTTCTGTTCACCTACTAGTTTACCACATCTCTTCCACTGTGCAGCACCATGGTAGCAATTTTCCAAATCCAGTTATTTAACCTAAGGGCTCCACAGTTCAAATGTTTTTAGACTCAATTTATTCAGTTAATTATTCCATCCATTTAACAAACTAGTTACAGTGCCTACTGCTACTCTACTAGTTCAGTGATTCCAACCACCTAGCTCTGCAAGGGAAGGCATGAGGAACTCCTCAGGGCTGGTCTCCCAAGCACAGAGCTTCCAACAGTTCTAACCAGCTGTGCTCAGCTAAAAATAACTAGGGGAAAAAAAGTCTTACACTCCCACAACAAGTTTTTAAAGATGACATTACCAGTTTGCCTTTAGCATTTGGCACATGGATTTTTAGGTTCAGATGCACAACGTTTTCACATAAATTTTGGGGAGGTAATGGAGGTGGGTTATTTTTCATGCAACTAAGGCCCAAATGAAATTAGTTTATTTGGTAATATAAATGACAACTTTGCTGTCATGGAAAAGCTGTATTTCCTCCCTCTTAACAAATCATTCACATGCAGAAACCACAGTTTGTAAACACAGTTCTCCTTAGTCAGTCAGAAACCTTAGGAAGCAGGAGAGTTCAACATGAAGAGAGCACTCTGATTATGTAACAAAGATTAATTTACATTTCTATAAAAAGGGACACCATCAATTTTAAAGCTGATGATAAGAAAACTGAGTCTGTACAGTACATTTAGCATATAGTCCAATTTAAAAGGTTTTCAGCAACAACCTTTTCCTACTACTACGTGAAGGACCCCAGCTATCAACACACTGGCCATGACCCGGGGAAGAGGAGAGGCAGGCACAATACAATGCAGCACACAAAGATAATGAAGGTTCTTCCTGCAGAAATGCACTCATTTTCTTTATGCTTCTAGCCTGTCACAGTTTAAATTGATAGTGTCCCTCTAAAAAAACTGCTTTTCAAAAATCAGGGAACTAAAAAAACATTCAAAAAGAGACGACACAGCCAAAACCAAGTTATTCTTCATACATATATGAAGAACTCTCCGTACCCTAGATACTGAAGGGTCACTTAAATGTCTGTTATTTTAACCAAGTTGATAAAGGTTTTTTTTATTATATCCTACCTACACAACTGCTGTAATTATACGTTCCCTTATACATTCTGCATACAGTTTATATATGTGTATACACATATACTCAAATATGGAACAAACAGATTGCAGCCTCAATCCTATCAAAACTTACCCAAGGGTGTTGCCTGCCAGTCTGCCCAGAGTTTCAGAACCAGACAGAAACCATGGGGAGTCACTAGTCCTGCCTGGCCTGGATGTCCTTCCTGCCCCTGAGCCACTGCTCAACTTTGAACTGAAAGTAAAAGATGGTAAATCAGTCACAAAACAATCCCAAATGGGTTAAGAACAAAACCTGGAATCCCAGGTTGAAATTCTCAGGGACTTAGTCTGGTAACATACCAGCTTAAGCAACACCCTTGGGGAATATTCCAAACTAATCTAACTGTATATTAAGAGGTACACTGGAAAAGAAAGTGGAGAGCATGCCTAACAGACTTTATGTACATTGGCAATCCATAATAGCACAGTTGCAAATACATACTAAGCTAATTAGTGATGAGAGTTGGCCACTGTGCTCAGTCCTCCGTTAGGGTATGTGTGAGAATTGTAACCAGCAGGTGTTCCATCCATAAACCTGACCCTGAGTACACTGCTTCAACAGGAGTGGTTTACATTCAAACAGGAACCATTCAATGGTCCTGCTCAGGGGGACTTACCTGGACTGAAGACCACAGGTCTAGAAAGTGAGCCTGACCAGAAGGGACCACTTTTAGAGTGGAATACACATGAAGCTTAACAATTTAACACAGTTCCTTTCATAAGGATTATTTTTGGAGGAATTTGTTTCTTGAAGTTAAAGAGACCCTGTCTCATTTCTTTTAGAGTCACATCTACTATTTCTTCCTATACCAGTTTGTCAAGTTAGGCTGTTTGGCTGCATCACCAATAACCATTGTCTCTATTCAAAGTATCCATTCCAAAAGTAATTACTTCAAAAACAAACAAATAAAAACAAAACCAAAAAAGGAGCAGCCAAGCTGCTTATTGAATTCAAAAGAATATTTTAGAAGAAAAGCATTTCTTACCCATCACTATTCTCAGGTTTACCCAATTCCAATCTGTCTGGCTGAACTGAAAATCCAATCCTGCAGACTCTACCATCCTGTATTTAGAAGAAGAAAAGTAAGTGTTCAAAATTGAAATGTAAGACAAGTTACAGAAAAAATACCAACACAAGTCTTCAGTTACTGAGGAATGTTGATCAATTTAACTTTAGAAGAACCCATTTTAACTGCATGGTTTGTTACCTGAGAAGATTTCAGTAATTTACCTCAAGAAGAAATGCAGCGTGATTTGGTCCCACCACACACTGTTTAATAGTGGCCTGTTCCAATACATTCAAAGGAGGGTGGCTGAAAATAAAAGGTGAGAATTTATAACATTTTAAAACCTTTGAACTCTGAAAACAAATACAAACTTAATTGTATATGAAAGGCAAGATGTGCAGTGACGGCTACCCAGAGGAGAAACATTCAAGAACCACTAAACACGTGCATTACTTGAAGCAATTGTGATCTGTTTTTGGTCAATAAGGATGTAAAATGCAGGGGAAAAAACCTTAGAAGGTGACAGAGTTTTCATTTAATGTGATCAGCAATAAAAACAGGGTTTATACTTCAAAGTAAGGAGTCATTTCATAAGGAGGATATTTAACAATATAATTTATCATAACTGAAAACCTCCCATTTTCTTGCTGTGCTTTCTGAAGCATTTATGGACTTCAGCATTGGTACTGATGATTTCTAAGGCTGCACCTACAGTACAATCACCTGCTTCTTGTCGCTGTCAGAGAAACTGTACTTTCCTAAGTGATTTACAGCAGCGTGTGGTGAGCCTTACCTGTTTAAATTATATTTGTTCAGCTTCTCTGAAACTTCCCTTAATCTGAAACAAAAAGAAATGAAGCTGTTATTTGACAACACTCTCCACAGCACAGGACATCCACTTACACACCATATTTATGTCATTATGGGCACAACCTACCACATTTAATGAAACTCGATATAAATATTACTTGGTGCAGGGAGTCTGTGTAAGAACTGGATACTGTTCTACTGAAAGTCAGGTTTTTATTTTGGAGGTTTTTTTGCTTTGGAGTTTTACCCTTGCCACAGAACCAGCATTTGCTTACATTTCTGCATGTTTTGCAAGTCACTATCAAAAGCTCTACTCCTGCCTTGTTCCAACCATTTACAACTTCACACACAAAATAAGCAGATGAAGCAGTGACCATCAACTGTAGATATACTTGTATCTTCTTGCATAAGCTTGAATATAGAATCCCAGAGCAGACAGGATTTAATTTTCTAGGAAATCCAACTATGTGGCACCTCAAGAGACAAAAACATGACAGTAAATTCCCAAAAACAGATGCACAAAAGCCAGGGCCAAAAGGGATGAACAAATTCTGACTAGTAGGAGAAACAATCCAGAGAAACATCATTATTTACAGGGTTATGTAAAAAATTACATTTACTCAACAGTAAAGAATCTTTCCAAAAGAGCTTCCATCTCACTTTCATGGCACCTCCCCAAATGGAAGAACAGAACACAAAGAAGAGCCAATCCACACACCCCTCCTGCTTAGAGGATAGTGTCCAAAAGTGGAAAGCAGCACAGTAATTTCTAATTCATTTAGAAAAGATCCTCTACAGGCAGCAAGGATACTCTTGCAATATCAGGCAGTCATCTCAGTTGAAGCTTGGGCTCCTTTGTTCCCAAAAGAGACAAACAGAGTATTTGCATTACATCAAGACATAAAATCTAGATGAATCCTGTAAAAACTATGCAAATTCTTAATTAAGAAAAAACCCTCAGCTTCGGTACCATGTTCATCCCAGCATAAATCAGCAACACCTTTCTAAACCTAACAACGAGACAGGCACACCAGCACTGCTTTCCTCTACCTGAACCCAATCTTTAAATCCTTTATTTTCACCTGCTTCACTTCAGTTTCTACACACAGACTGCTATGGACAACAGGCTTCAGCTACCTGCAAACCCTGTGCCTGAGAAAGAATACAGATTAGAGGCACACACAGTCAAATCTTTACATTAACAACAGTGTTTAAAGCATTTGTCTTGAGGGAAAAGAAACAGGAAAAAAAATAAATATGTCTGTTTGAGAAACAAGGTAATTTATACTGATACAAATAACTTTCATGCCCAAGAAGGAAGAACCACAGTGAAAACACAGCAGAGAAGAAGTGAACATGCTTAGAATTGCCTTCTGCCACCCCAGCCAAGCTGCTGGTTTGTAAAGAGGTGACTTCCCACCCCCAATTTCCAACCACATCTGCTTCACCAGGCCAAGAGCACACGGGCAGACAAGCTTTCTGTGAAGGCAACCCACAAAAGGAGAAGGGAAAAAACAACCTTCCCCTGCAATCTGTTCGGAAGGCAGCCCACAAGAGGGAACTGCTGTGGGATGAACCCCAAGGGCCACTGGCACACGCTCAGTTTATTGTGTGGTCTGTAAAGCAGGCAGGGATCTGCTGCATAATATGGGACAAGATAAACCTCCCTCAAGTTTCACGTCTGAAGTGTATCACCTCACAGCTTCCCACAGGAACACTGAGCAGCTCCCACTAATTCTCTCCTCACAAGCACGAGTTACAATTATGGAATAGGAAAATCTGCCTTCAAACTTATTGCACTGCCTCTAAGAAAAGCTGATGTCAAAAAATTCACAAAAATGTCCCTGTATTGGAGATGGTTACTAGATTAGTCTATGAGCAACATTTAAACCTTCCTTATCTGAGCCTTGTGTCACAAAATCTGAGCACTGCCAAAGAAATAGAAATCCCTCAATCTGAAAAGAAAATCAGAGTCCTCTTCTACTTGTAAAAAGAAATAATGATGCAATAGGAAAGAAACATGCACAGAAAGCTGAGACTTGAATACTCAGTGAATACACGAGTAACATCAGTCAAGAGCAGGTCTATCTGCAAGAAGCACAGGTCAGTCTAAAGCTGTTGAAGAGAGGCTGCTGTCAACCTTTAAGGGGAAGGAGCAGAGAAGGATAAACAATGCTGGGAGTACTGAATTCTTATACAGAATGTAAAAACTCTCATGGCCCAACCACCTCATCTGCAACTGCTGTAACAGCAACATGACTGAGCACTGCCCAAAGCTGAGATCCATGAGGACTTGAATGGGATGCAGAACCTCAGAGAGAGAGAGGAGCTGTTCCCCAGCTCCACCAGCATTCACAGCAACACCAGTAACAAAACCAAACCAGCAGGGAAACAAGAGCAAGAAGAAAGATGTGTTTGTATACTCTGTATGGAGAACACATCTGTGCAAATAAAAACTCTGAATAATTGCACAAAAACATTTCCCGAAGCAATCTAAACCTTTCTACCTGCACAACTGCAGGGTATTGTACCACTGACCCTCTGAAGGAAAAACCTTAAGATCAGCTTAGTTTTAACACCACAATGCAATAATTTCAACTGATGGTGCACGGGAGGAAGAGGCACAGGCAGAGATGATGTAATCAACTCTGGTACTAAGGAAGGTCAACATTTCCACTAAGGCCTTTCTTCAAAGGACCAAGTTAGAGGTAACAAGCATTTTGATCACAAACAAGCAGATTTGGGGGGAAATGCACAAGCTTGGTAATGCTTTTAGACAGCAAGTTTGGTGGTGACAGCTCCTGTATCAAGACACACATTCTTTAAACAGTCTTGTTGAAATCTATCCAAAAACAGTTGTGAGGAAAACGAAATCACTTTGTCCAAGCCAAGTAAGGATTGTTTCAATTTTACATTTTGCAGTTACAATTTCTACCTCTACAAACTGATCAGCATAGAATGAAACTATGCTCACACCAAGCAACCAAAGAGGCTCTAGGTCAGGACTGCAGCAGCTCAGATTTCCCACAGGACACTTTTATTCACCACAAGGTACTACTTCTTTCAAAGTCCATTTCTATTTCCAGCTAAGTTTATGTCAGGACTTATCTTTTCATCACATCTTGCTTTATAAAACCAAGTTAGGCTCAAAAATGCAGAACAGAGTTTCAGAGAAACTCCATCTCAAAACACTAAGTATGTGATACAAAAACTGGACTTCAGTACATTTAGAACAACTTTACCCTATTTAAGAAATTGTTTAAATCCACATAAGCAAAATATTGTTTTACAAACTGAGTAAAAGCACAATTTGTAAGACTGCCCACTTTAAAACAGACTGGTAGACTGTCCAAGGATTATTTTTTGAAGGCACTACAGATTTCTATAATGCACCTTCACTACACAGCCCTGCCTTGCCACTCATCCTGCAGGAACTCACAACCTCCTCCAGGTCAGCCACAATCCACAGACAAGGCATAAGACATGAGCAGAACTTTCTTAGTGCTTTAAGGGTTAAGAAGAGTTTAATTAATGTAAGCTCCTCCTTCTCCCTGCATGTCGGGAAACTAACAGTTACAAGAATAAAAAAATAAAATTAAAAAACCCCACATCTAAATCATCTGCAAGACCTTCTCAGATAAACGAACATGAAAAGCACAGTGACCTGTAAAGAGGAATCTTATGTAGCAGGATGTATCATTTTCCCCTCAAAAATTTTCTTGCTGTTGAAGAGAAACAGTATTTACAGGTGCTAATACCTAATTTGACATTTTGCAGCTTTGATTAAGTAACAGTACATCCAGCTCATTTAAGTATTAAAACAATTTCTTCTGAGAAACAATTTCATCTCAGAGATTAACTTCTATAATGACATAAGGAAAGCTATTTGTCATTTTTCACTGCAACTTCAGACTAAATTTATAAATGTCAGTCTTCAGACAACACACAGTAAAAATCACTGAAGCTGAGCAATCCAAACCAAGGATTCAACCACAGAGATAATACAAATACAATGTTCACACACTGCCTGTCTCCAGAAGAATGCAAGTCTTCCTGCACTTGGCAAGTAACACTCAGAATCCCAGACACAATATTCAGAAGATTCTCTGGGATTTTTCCTGGAGTTGCCACTTTTTAGCCTTTAAAAGTTATTTGTACACTTTAAAGTTAAAATATCAGGCAGGGACCCCACCACAAGGGCTTTCATCACTTCAGCACCACATGGCGATGGTGTGAGTTCCAGAGGAAGAAAAGGTGTTTTAAAAAATAAAAAACAACAACAAAACAACCAAAAAAATGAATACAAAACCCAAAAAAGCCCCAAAAATCCACCCCAGCCTGGTATTGACATGATGAACAACTTCAAGCAGAAAAATAAAAAACAAAACTACTTCAGTTCTAGACTCTAAGTGATCAGACCTCTTTCAGACAACTTAATGTTCCAGGGAAGTCTATAAGCCAACAGACTTAGGAGACCCTCACACCAGAGCAGTCAGAATTACACAAGCACTGCCATAGTGCTTTTCCAATGGAAGCCTAATAATAATAATAATGAACCAATATCCAAAGGGTCACACACACACACAACACAATCAATCTAAGCACAGGAAAGCAATACTGAGTAACACAACCTTCACTCCCCCCCTCAGCTGAGCCCCTGCAGAGCTGAGCTCAGGGAGCCAGGCCCAGGGAGGCACCTTGGGGCCAGTTCTCAGGCTCTGGCCCAGCAGAGCTACACATCCCCCAGACCTAAGCCCCTCACCTGCCTGTCCTGAGCTCCTCTGCTTGTCTGTCACTGTCCTGAAAACAGAGTCTCAGAAATGCAGAAAATGGGCAGGAATGAAAAGCTTAAGCAAATACGTTATCTTTGTTTCCCAGTGCCAGGACACCTTGGACACCAGGTGCTGTCACTGATGTCAAGTCACATCCAGCATCTTCCCTGCCATAGCACAGCACACAAAAGGATCCTGTCCTCCATTTCCGTGTGCAACATTACAGAGTAGCTTCCAAAAAGGCAGCCTTCCACACTTACACCTTTCTCCCGCTGTAATTAATGAAGATTCAGGGTGTGCTTTAATTCTGGGTAGTTAGGGGGGAGAGTCTGTCAAAAATGAAATGCTGAAGTACCACACAAAGGCAGGCAATAACATTATCTGTGGAAAACAAAGTAATGCACATAAGAAAAAAAAAGTAAGCACAAGCACAAGAAATCACAAGCACAAAATGACAGGCTCCAAGGTAACCAATACTGCTCAGCAGGGGAGCGGGACAGCATGTTCAGAACACACAGCTCATTGAAACTGAACTCAAACAGATGACAAAGAAGTCAGTGCCCCACTCAGTCAGTAATCATGAGTACCATGGCTTACACTGTGTCCTTTCCACCTTTCAAGAAATATAAATTAGGACTAAACCACTAACCCAACACCTAATGCTCAGGAAACTCCTGAGCTACAAATCCTTAGAAGCTGGAGATGCATCACTATGTGTCTGCCCTATCCTGACACTCTCCTGTCATCCAGCACTGGTCTCTGCCACAAACAGCAGAAAAACAAGATGGGCTTTTGTCTGACTTGAACAGCTCCTCTTACATTTTGTGGTATTGACGAACACAGGCTTACAGAATATGGCTCCCAAACTTTATTTCCTATTTTGCAGGACTGTTAGTTTGTTGATAAATGCAGTTCTGACCATTTAATAGTCCTTTCTGGGACAATGGTAACACGCTGTGCTGAATCAGTAAGCTGCAGCAGAAAGCTAATATGGCAAACACCAACTAAATTCATCTCTTGAGTGACTGCAGAATGAAAATTCCCTTACACCAGATCATTACTATTTAATGATATAACAACACTGATATAGATAATGACCTGAGCGAGGTATAAACTAGCACACAGGAAGGTTAAAGGGGGACAAGAAAAATTAGCAAATACAGGATAGTGGCAAGGACATCAGAATGTTGGATAGCTAATATTCAGGGTTAAACAAACACTACAGAGACAGGTAAAATGACTTATCTGTTTTCTTCATCTCACAGAGTGTAAAGCATGTATCTTGGTTCTAGTTCTAAGAAAACAATGCAGATTTCCTACCACTGTATAGAACAAAAAGGGGAGAGCAGTGGATGTTGTCTCCCTAGGCTTTATCAGGGCTTTTGATGCGTCTCCCACAAGGCCCCCACAGAGAAGCTGTTGATGCTCAGGCTGGATGAGCAGTGAGGGGAACCAAAAACTGCTCAAACCCTAGGCCCAGAGGGTGTGATCAGTGGCAGTGGCTGGAGGGGTCCAGTCCTGCTCAACACCCTCATTACTGATCCGGGTGCCAGGGCAGTGTGTGCCCTCACCGAGTCTGCTGTAAGGAGGGGGGGACACCCAGAGCTCAGCAACCTCCTGGCCCTCAGCAAGGGGAGATGCAGAGTCCTGCAGCTGGGGAGGAGTAACCTCGTGCACCAGCACATGCTGGAGACTGCCCAGCTGGCAAGCAGCTCGGCAGAAAAGGACCTGGGAGTCCTGGTGGACACCAGGTGGAACACGGGCCAACGTGCCCGGCAGCAGAGAAGGCAAATGGCATTCTGGCTGCAACAAAGGACTGGCAGCATACTGAGAGGAGCAATCCTTCCCTTTTTCCAGCACTCACAACTGGAGCTCTGGGCTCCCCAGCACAAGAGAGACATGAACACACCGGACAGAGCCCAGTAAATAGACACAAAGATGATTTAGAGACTAGAGCACCTCTCGAGTGAAGAAAGACTGAGGGAGCTGGGACTTCAGCTCAGGGAAGAGAAGGCTCTAGAGGGACCTCAACATACATGAACATCTAAAGCAAGGGTAGTAAAGGGGACAGAGCCAGGCTTTCTCCAGTGGTGCCCAGTGAAAGCAGCAGAGTGGACACACACAAATACAGGAGGTTCTGTCTGAACACCAGGAAACAGTGTCTTTGCTGTGAGGTTGGCCAAACACTGGCACAGGTTGCCCAGGGAGGTTGTGGAGTCTCCACCCTGGAGAGTTATTCCAAAGCCACAAAAATATAGTCCTGGGCAACCAGCTACAGATGGTCCTGCCTGCTGAGGAGGGAGCTAGACCAGATGACACCCAAAGGCCCCTTCCAACCCCATCCACTCTGTGACTGACACTGAGGACACATTGCCTTCAGGATGTGATTTCTACACATTTGACTTGAATGCAGGGCAAAAAAAGGAGGGATTTTGCCACTGAAACACCAGGAGCTCATGTTTTGTTATAGAATCCCTGTAAGGTCAGTGGCACCAAAAAAAAGTTATGTCAAGGAGTCACAAGTGGCTGAGAAATTAGACATTCAGTAGAAACATCTATGGGTACTAAAATATCCAGAAGGAAGTGCTCTGTTTCTCTGGCAGGGACAGCCACTTGTAGGACTTGTGAAATGCAGCACTAGATGCCTGATTAGCAATGTATTTTTAAGCTGGCTGACTGGTTCCTACACCCTTTCTTCAGATTTATCATGGAAGTGACAATGAAAACATCCCCTTCTGATAAAAAGTAACCAAACTATAACCCCGCAGTGCAAAGCCCAATCACAGCCCGGCTCAAGAGGGATGCACAGTCAATCCTGCTTTTTAAAGGAGTGAATATCCCTAAGCTGTGAAACAGCACAGGCCCTTTCCTAAAGAAAGCCATAAAGAAAAGTCTGAATATGGACAGAAAGAAACCACAGATGGTGTTATCCTGACAGGACCACACAGAGCAGTTACAGCACACCTACATGCTCTTCAGCACATTGTCTAGAGGATTGGGTAGTAAGGTACACCTATACAGCTGTAGGTTACCTAGATGTCTAGTGGTGTTTCTGTGGAGAAAAACCAAAAAATACACTATGGGAGAATGAGTCACCCTCAATCTGATGCCCTTCTATGACAGCAGACTTCCAAAGCATGAGTTGTACATTCAGGCAACACAAGACAGAAATCTGCTCTTTGGTGCAAAATGCATCAAATCATCATTTTGTGTTCCAGGATTCCATTCAATTGCACAGAGCCCCTGCAGCTCAAAAAATAAAAGACTGTTTAACGTTCAGTAGAAGGTTATTTCTTCAGCCAGAACAGCACAACACCTGAACAATGGAATCAACCAACTCAGCTGGGTGAGAGTTCTGAGTCTTAGAACAGTAAAGGCTGTAAGTTATTTAACTACCCACCACTTCAATAAATATATCCCCTCGTGACAGTAAAATGTGCATAATGGTAAATCAGAACCCCACGGTTATAAATTCAAGGACACTTGAAAAGTGCACACATGGCAATAACACGAGCCAGTATTAATGTGTTGGACAATATACAAATGTTAGCTCCCAAAACGTAGCTATGAGCTGTACACTTGTTTAACTGGGATGAGTAAAACCCAAACCCCCTGTTTTTTACTCTCAGAGCATTGCTGTAGTGATTCCACTAAAAAAAACAAACCCACCTCAGTCACTGAAAATCTTACGATTTTTTGCATCCCACTGTGATGAGATAACTAACGGTCCTTCAGAAGTTATTAAGGGCCACAGGGGAGGCTGTGAATTTACCAGCATTACCAGCTTAAAACCTGGAGAGGCAGGTTCTGGCCCCAGCTGAAGCTTTTGCAGCCAGGACCAAATCTTCATCTCCACCATTTTCTTTTCCTCTAAGCTTTTGGAACCCCTGATCACTTTGTTCAAAGTTGCAAAATGGCCTTTGATTAGAGCATCCAAATACTATAAAAACTGCCACATTGTTTAATACTGTGTGTCTTGGCTAGAGGAAAAGCAACCATATATTTTGTACAAATGATTTTATTAAAAACAAAACACAATCAAGAACTGAATTCCAATTGCTTTGCAATAAAGCCCAACGAGCTTATTTTCAGGCTGAAAATATCAACAGGGAAAGATCATGTAGCATGTCCAGTCCTTTACTTGCCAATTTCTCCAATCCCAAGCCTTGAAGTATTTAACAAAAACTTAGACATCACAGTTTTATCTGCATGTCACTTCTTCAAACTTGTTAAAAACTGTCTTTTAAATACCATGGATTCCCCCTCCCTCTTCACACTGCACTGTCTTCCACTGAACACATACCTTCAAAACCTTCCTCTCAGACACAATCTTGGATGTAACTGGGAATGGAATGAGGCCTGGCACAAGGAGGACAGAGCAAGCACCATGCCAGAAAAACAAGCAGCCAAATCACTTTGTCAGATGCACATTGCAGGCAAAATAATCCAAACCCAGCCCCTGAGGTGCACAGCTCACCACCAGGTTCTTCTGGGCCGATGAAGAAAGATCTCTCCTCCATCTGTCTGTACCCTGGCCCTGAAACTCCAGGTGCTTCCCCTCGGTGTTTTGGTTCCTCTGCAGGAGCTCAGGAAGCAGCACCTTGAGCACCTCCTGCCCATGGCCAGACTGTTTCAAGCAACAATTGTGCCAGATACAGAGACAGAAGCAAAGCCCCAGCCCGTGCAGCAAGCAGCCCACTGCTCCCAGCCTCCCCAGGAGCAGCAGGACAACCCCTGCCAGGTTCCCTCGCCCATCCAACCTGCCCCACAATGAGGAGAACACAGCAGGGTCTGTGTCATTGGAATGTTTTATTAAATACCTTGAATTACTGCTCTAGAGACAGAAACAAGTTGTATCTGTCAAAGTAGTCAGAGAGCTGTATATACAATGTCTTATTGAAAAAAGAGAAAATGAGGAAAGCATGTGTGTGGTCAAAGCCAAAGAAAAGAGTTCCAACAACCTAAGAAAGAGATTTTCATTAAAGGTCAGACAACAATAACTCATTTATATTAAAAAACATAAAATGGATTAAAAGCCATAAATCCTCTTTAGAATAACATCCCTTGATATTTACTAGAAAGAGAAAAAAATGTAGCTCTGATCATTTTCAGGCTGGATAAAGAACAGCAAAATTTCATACCATAAATAAAAGAATAAACACTGAGAGACACTTAAGAAAATTAATTTTGAAAAATGAGCAAGAAATTAAAATGATGCCACATTTATTGAAGGAGGTGACAGATCTCAATGGCTTCAAATGGCAACAGAGTAAGGCCTGCATTCAACTTCATTCACATGGGCAACTATTTATCCTCTAGTTAAGTTTTTGGTAAAAAGTCTAAGAAATTAGAGAAATTACACTGTGGATGTAAGCAATGTGAGAAATCACCTCAACAGCAACAGGCTTGAGAATACAAAAACCGGCAAGAAAAAGCCATAAAATTAAATGTAACTTGCAGAATGGCAATAAAATAATCATGCTGGAGTGTTAAAAAGTCAGAACTTTACTGTACCAGCATGGATTGCTGCTGTAGAACACTGCACTTTAAAGCACAGCAGGTAAGACTTGCTGGGAGACTGGGTGAAGCATATCCACCATGAGAACTCCCCTGAGGGGCCCTGGGTGCAGCAGCAACACTTGTGAGATGAACAAAGACTGCAAATTCCACAGTTACCTCACCCCTCAATGCAACCCAGGTGGCAGTTCTATGGAAATGCAGGTGCCCAGTGCTCCCACCTGACACGTTTCTACTCAGCTTTACAGCATCTTTCAACTGGTTAGAATTGTCAAACTTCATACCTTTGTGTCAGTGAGTACGTGTTCTCTCTCAAATAAAGAACTCTTAAAATGAAACAAAATGCTAATTTTCCTTGGAGGGGAAGGATAAGGGAAAGGGAAGCAATATTGGCTGACTGCTTCTTTTAAGCACAGAAAGACTTTAAGAAATAGAGCACAGACTTCATTGTCAAAATAGTTCTGTGCCAGAAGAGAAAGTAAGATCTGAAGTCTGGATAATTATCCCTGTAGTGGAGTAATTAATGCTCTGTTCGTCCTCATTTAACTGTCAGGCTTTTAGTTCTGGACCAAACACATGTGCACCCTGAAAATTACATTTCCACATTCATTTTACTGTATTTTTCTCCTAATTGTTCCTCTCCATTTACAACCCTCTGGTCACTGCAGCCAGGCCTTGTCTTCCTGTTTTCTCTGGGGCACATCCAGATGCCAACTCTGCAGCCTTCCATAGGAAGTCCTTTCTAAGGCCCAAATCTTTATAGTGGACTTCAGTGAATTCAAGCTTAAAAAGATGTCTGTACAACTGAAAAGCACAAATAATTTTGGTGTATGTTTTTTCCTGCATAATGGCTGCTGAGTTGATGCAGAGTTAAAAAACCAGCAGCTTTTACAAGAAGCATCTTGCAAATTTAACTAGAGATTGCTGCTCATGCAATCACTGCAATGAAACACCTCCAAACCCCTTCTCTTCTTTATCTAACTTTCAAATACGCAGAATCACCTCTTTAAAAGTCACAAGTGGTAACTGTGCAAAGGCAGCTACAGCCCCTGCAGAGTTTGCCAGGCTCAGGTACATCCTTGGCTGGTTCCCTCTGGTGTCAGGTCACTTCACATGCAGATATAACTGTGTCCTGAACAGCTGCCTACTTCACGTAATTTAAGGAAGTGCCAAACCCTTCTCCTCTCTTTTATGGTTTAGTCATAAATTTTTGTCAAATATCCTATATGGCAATTAGAAAATTTAATAAATACATGCTATACCAAGAATTACCTCAAATGTATGTTAATGTTTATAGTTTTTAATTTTTAGAAATGTTTAGCACATAGATGTTGATACCTCACTGTTCTTAGAATTACAGAAGTTGCTTTCTGACAGCTCTGACTTGCAGAGCCAACCTTAAAACACAGCTATTGATACCTCAGCCCACTGACCTTACTTGATCATTGGTCTAACAACAAATAGGCTCACATCTTAGCTATGATTTGAGAACAAAAAAAGCAGGAGTATTTGTGCCCCAATTACCATTTTACTGAATTCCTTGTGACAGGTCACAACTACTGCCAGCCCAGATCACATTCACAGCACAGTTTCACATTACAGCAGCCAAAATAAACCTGCTGCTTTTAAAATGGAAGGAACTCAGCCCAGCTTCCTCTTCCCTGCTCTTCACTACCAACCCTCCCTCCTGCAGCACGTTTCAAACCACCTCTGTATTGTCCATCTACTCTGATGCTCACCCAACCAGGAGACAAACCAGTTTAGCTTCCTAATCCACAAAACTGTATCTACTTCCCTTAACCAGGGCTGTCTTTGTGTCGTTCCAGCAAATTCAGCTTCCTGTGGGATCAGACACAGTGCAGGGTAAGAGGTGGGGAAAACAAACCTCTGCCTTCAGCAGAGAGCAATTACTTCGTCTTACAACATCCCAGGGAAGTTTCAGCAGAACATTCACAGACTATTACACAGATACTCTCTAAAAGGCAGTGACAAACAATTGTCACCAGAGAGGACGCTGGCAGAGCAAAGTCCAAAAAGGACTAGAGTGTGTCTAAGTAAACTTTCACATTCAACCAGACACGAAATGATGCTTATGTGTCAATTCTGATGCCTAACTTCCCAAATTACTGTTCCTAAATAACAGTATTGAAGAAAGATCAAATTTTAATGCACTGCTGCTGCATGTATGAATCCTGTGACAGTCTGTGTAACCACAGTGCTGGTGCAAACCTTCTGACACAGCCAATACAGTTCATTTTGAAAAAAAGTGTTTCCAGGTAAGAGTCTGATGATGACACTAATGCCATGAGAGTCATACCCTGTCCCTCACTCTCTTCTGGAAGAGTCAATTTAAATTTGGTTGAGCTTTGAAGAAATTAACCCTAAAACCAAAGTCCATTACTAAAGCTTCATCAACCAGCTGTAACTCAGGGAATTTAATTACTACAACCAGTTATGTTTTCCTGTTAATGGCACCATCTACTCCTGTTTGTGGCAGGCTACCTGCACTCATGCTAAAGCAGATTAGGTAACAGTTTAAAGCATACCAAAATAAACTACTTGAGCCAAAAGAAGCACTGCATTATCTGTACAAAACTGGCAGGTTTGCTATTTAAGGACACATCAGTCAATCCCTTCTTTCCCCCAGATGCAGATCACACACAGGTGGCAGGAGAGAAGCTCACACCTGGGCTGCTTTCCCCTCCACCTGAGGCCAGGCACCCCCAGCAGCCTGTGGACACCAGAGGGGGTCAGGGCTGAACAAACAGGAGCTCTCTCAGGAGCTCTCTCTGTGCACAGCCCGGACATCCCTGCATGCCCCACAGCCCCTCTGCCTCCCCACACAGCCCCTTCCACCAACATCTGCTGCAGATGTTCAGCAGATTTGCTCATCAGTAAACGAAGGGGGGTGTCTGCCAGAGCAGCAGCCGCCGATCACTCACAGAACCTTGAAAGGATGGACAGACTACAGAGGGATGTCCCACAGAATTGATTTTCAGAGAGTGTAAACAGTGAGGCAATGCAAAGTACACCACTTCATTTTTACTTCAGGAATGGCCTGCAGTAAGAAATATTCAAATGCCAGAGGAAGGCAGTGAATGTATCATTAAGTCACGTGAGAGAGAGATCATCCTTCCTCCCCCCAGAGATGACTGTACACACAGACTCACTGAAGCCACAAATGAACTTTTCCTGGCTACAGCACTGGTTTCAAAGACCTTACTGCCAGAAAACTTACTGCACGACACTTCTCTTAAATTCAGAATACCCCCTTTTTGACCAGAGTCATTACATCTCATCTTCAAGAGGAGAGAAAAAAAGCACATTAATATTGTGTCAATGGCCACTTCAAAAATCACATCTTACCCCACGTTAGGACTCCAATCGCTCAGCTGGCAAGAATTTGTTTTGACCCTGCACTAAGTCAAAGCCTTGAGATGAATCCTGTCCCTGAAGGTCAGTTCATGTACAGAAAGACATCTGTGGAAGGTGAAAGACTCCCCTTCTCCTTGGACAGAATGGCAACTTAAACTGTTCCTGTGAGGTTTCATAATAGCCAAGAAAAGGCTGCTTGTCATGGTTACACCCACTTCCTCATCCAACACAAAACTAAGAAACACACTAAGGAGAATTTACTGAGATTAATTTATCTATGAAATTGTGTCAAACTTCCCCACAAAGCACAATGTCTCCTACCCTGAAAGAGGTGGATAATTGACAATAGACCTAAAAGCCACTGCAACAGGAGCTGGACATCTCTTTTTCAAATATTGAAGCTGTTCATTATCTACACCACAAATACTTCACATATGGAGCCGTTTCCCAAACTGCAGGCTAGACACAATTTTTTCCCCCATTAAACTGCTCATATTCAGTTTACAGAGAACAAATTGCTTGGGGGGAAAAATCCCAAGTTGCCCATCTTCGTAAATAAACTTACCAGGAAAAGCTTGGTCACTTCAGCTCATCCCGGGGAGCAGCTCAAAAAATGAATCCTAATGCAACTGCAAAATTAAGTATACCCTGGTTCTCCATGAACTCTCACCAGCTCCCAGACACTGAGTGAAGAAGAAGTCAGCACTGCTTCAGTTTATTTGAGAGAGGACTAATAACCACCATCGAGGTACAACATTAACTAGAATTTCCAAAAACTCTGGTTAAAAAGCACTTTCAGATGGTGAGGAGGCAAGAGGAGTCCTCCAACTATTTGTGGTCCCACATTTACTTTTTCCTCCTTTCTTTGAAGTGTTTTGCCATTCTCTGAGCTGCTGCATGAGTAAGAGGGACAGTAAGTTACACAGGAAATCTGATAAAAACTGTAGAACAGAATGACAGAAACTGCACCAAATGCTAAAAAACTGCTTCCTCACATTTTGGAGGCTCCTTAAGAGCAGAGCAATGTTCTGGATGCCTTACAAACACACTTCACTCTCTTCACTGATAACGTTAAACAGAATGTAACAAATACTTGATTATAAAAACTCAAAAGTGTCCTGAACACACAGAGACTGCACCAATAAACGCCCTGGATAACAATGTGACTGTTCCTGAGACCCAGAACACAGATCCATTGCTGAGAGCAACCAACTGACCAAACTGTTTGCACACTGGAAGTGAAAGCACAGAATTATGACCCCAAAATCACATTTTGAGAAACAATTACCATTCAAAAGAGCGACAGGAAAACCTCCCAAACAACTGGGGCTGCTGACCACTGTGTGCAGCAGTGACTCAAAAGGGGAAAGGGACATCACAAGGGAGGGAGATGCTCCAAGATCCTGATTTCTCTAAGTGTGTGCAGGGGAATTCATTGAGCTCCCTGGGTTCACACTGACATCACAGAACAGCAATGGGCAGCAATGTCACTGATAAAACTGCACTGGCATTTCCAGCACAGATCTGAGTCCTGAGCCCTGCTCATGATTCACATCCACGTCACTGCACTGCAAGCTCTGACCCTCCGCTACTGCTCTTTCTTTCAGTAAAGTCACATCTAGGAAGTGGAAATGTCTGAACTTGCAGCTCAGACCAAGGAGCCTCTTGGTTTTTCAGAGTAACATGTATGTAACTATGTAACAGCACTGCTGCAGCTTTCTCCACACATTAATCGCCACACATTATGGAGCTTCCTGTATCAAATAATAGTCGTAGGAGCTGCTGCTGTGGTAACAAGGGAAGAAAAGAAATGTAAAAAAAACCCCAAGGAAGCATTCTGAAGACTGAAGGGGCATCACATTGCACATGAGGAAGTCAAAAGAACAGGTGACATTAAAGAAAGAACAGATGAGCCCTCTCACTCTGAGCAAAGTGTGGTAATTACATGTCAAATGTTTTCTCAGGGTCTCTCAACATGAAAAAAAAAAAAAAAAGAAAAAACCCACTGGGATCCTTTCAAGTTCAAAGTCCTGGATCTTACTCCAAATCAAGACACTGCAACCAATAAATGAAGGCCTCCAGCACAGCATCACCTCTCAGTCTGTCACTCCAAAGGAAGATGGTGTTTGCCAAATTTGAATGCAGACAAAGCCAATCAATCCCCAGGAGTGGGCAGGCCTCCCGGGAGGTAGGATTCTGTACAAAACATTATCGGGCTAAGAGGAAAAAAAATACACTCCACACTAAAACACTTCAGGTTTTGGGCCTGTTTTATCTTTGGAAGTTTCTTTTTCCTGTTTAAGGGCACGGAGGAGGTAGTTAGGCAGAAATTTTGCCTTTAAAATGACCTATTTTCCTCACTGAACGCTCTCAAACCTCCTCTGATTTAAGAGGCATCTCAGCAGAGTGGTCTGGGAAAAGTGACCTAAGTACAAACAACTGATCTGAGCAGGACACCGAACTACCGGGAGACCTGCTGGGATCAAAACCAGAACAGTACAACCAAGAGCCCGTGCTTATTAAGAGTTATAAAAATTTAAATACCGTCTATATCCATTAAATAACATTTATCCTTAGTGTAAAAAAAAAAATTAGGTTTCTACCTAGTGATGATTAAAGATATCGATTTATTCCCAGGTAAATTTGTAAGACATTAAAGATTAAGTTACAGGGTTTTTAAGAATTCCTGTATAGAAGGGCCCGATTAGAATTCACAACCTATTCCACGTACCATCAGCAGCTGCTACAGCAGCAACACCCGACAGCCACACGGAGCTGTCAAAGGCGCACGAAGGAAAATCTGCTCCTCGGGTTCATGGTCTCCGCAGCGCTCCCGCTTCCCCCCGGCCCGCAGCGTGTCCCCGGGGCCGCCCTCCCTTTGTGCCGGGCCGGGCCGTGCGGGGCAGGCGGGGGCACAGCGCGGCCGCCGCCATCCGCCCTCATCCCGGCATTCCCTCACACGCCGCGATCGCCGCCCGCATTGTCCCTCCGCTCCGGCCCCGGGCAGCGCGGGCACCCCCCGCTCCTCCGCCGGGGATCCCCGGGAACCCCCTGCCCGTACGGGGATCCCGGGAACCTCCTTCCCGGCCCGGACGCCGGGATTCCCCGGCCGGGCCCGCGGCGAAGGTCGCGGCCCCTGAACCCCGCGGGGAGGGGGGGCAGGGATGTGGAGGTGCCTGCGGCGGCCGCCGGGAGAGGCCGCTCGGAGCGAGGGACCCGCGGGGAACCCGCGG